>JAVJGG010000008.1:10214585-10231651 GCA_035590195.1 Aviceda cuculoides | reverse complement strand
TTGGCCTCGGCCCATCGATCCAGCCTGTCCAGATCCCTCTGCAGAGCCTCCCTACCCTCAAGCAGATCCACCCTGCCCTCCAACTTGGTGTCATCTGCAAACTTGCTGAGGGTGCACTCGGTCCCCTTGTCCAGATCATTGATAAAATTATTAAACAGAACTAGCCCCAATACTGAGCCCTGGGGAACACCACTGATGATACATTTGTTTATAGAATATGAAGCAGAAAATGTGACGAAAGAAAGACAAGATATTTCCTTTAATACGGTAACTGTTAACTGTGTGGGACTGTGAAAGCTAGGCTAATGCAATCATTTTTATTTGTTATGGGAACCTTTGGGGGATTTGGTTTTTTTGTTTGTTCTGAAGATATCAGTGAAACCAGTGTGACAAAATCAACATTTATCTGAAAAAAAATTACAGGTATTTTGAAAACTTTTTAATGAAATCAAATTATTTTAGATAATAATGAATGTCACTGTACCAGTGGCAATCAGGAGGCAATAAAAAAAGAAATAGAGACCACAATTTAGGAGAAGCTGCACTGTGATAACAAGTAATGGAGTATCCAGTTCAGCTGTTGGTCTGTCTTCCAAGCAATGGAGCCACATACTGCATCACATTACTGTGGATAGGGAATATGTTTGTGTATAAGCTGTATGACATGTTAGGAAGTGGTTAGGAAGATGCGGTTGCTCCCAGACCTGAAACAGGCACTGACATGGTGATACCAGGATGTTTGGGCTGTCCATTCAGGTGTTCTTCTGTTGGCCAGAGAAGGGACCCAGCACTACCCCATGGGTTGTCCTCCTGACTGCCAAAGCAGGCCATACGGTTGTGTGGTATGGTTGGAAAAACAGGCTTTCCTGATTTAGGCTGTGGTGATCAAGTGCAAAGCTGTCTAACAGGTACCCTGAAACAGCACCAATCATGCAATTTGCATCTTTTATTATCTGTTGGGTTTTTTTTTCATTTTCTTCATTCTCTTTTTCTTTGTCCTCATACCTCCCTTTCTACGCAGTCTAAAGGCCATGAGATGTTGATACCCACATTTGTTGTTTTGCTGGCTTGTACCACTAGAGTGAGCCCTTTTCTTGTCTGTAGGTTGAGATCTTTGAACTGCTGCTGGATCTTGTCCCAGTTTTGCACATCTTTGTTATCTACCTCTGAGGTCATTGTGCCAATGATGTGCTATTTTATGTTGTCCCACAGCCCTGAGCCATGCTACAAATTCCAAGAATGATATCAGCAGTAAAAGATATATCTGACATAGCATGTCTGTGACCTCAGGTGTCCACCAATGGCGTCAGTTGCTGTGGAACAAGCATTTAGCTCTTTTATGTTTTCAGCTAGAAGCTGTCCTCTGAAATTTAGTTATAAATTGACTAACAGCAGAGTCACAGTAAACATTTTGGATGGTCCTGCAGCTATCGCCTGCTTTATAGGTATTTCTTCTGTACTGTCACATGATTATGGTCTTCTGTCATCTTTCAAGGAAAATAATGTGATTGCTAGAAAGTCTTGATTAAGGCACAGGGCCACTGGACATCCCAAAGAGCAAATCAGAGTTCATGTGCTGACTCTGAAACAGAAACAAAGAAAGAATGATGTTAGATGGGTACTCAGTTACAAGCACATATGCATTCACAAACACACATCAGTGATATGTGTGTGTATAAATATATATATACACTACATACATAAGTGAACACATTGCTTACCTACATATGCAGAAGAAACCATGGTAGTATGCAGAAGCTACAGTCAGGCTCTCTATTAAAAGATGACTTCATGGCAGATAGAAAAGGGGCCTGCTGACCACGTGAATGGAATGGAGACCCCAGGCAAACCTGTACAAAACCTCAATGTTGCTACCTTGCTGTCATCCCAGAAAGCTTCTTTTGGCATCTCAAGTTCTGTGCTGTGTATGCCCAATGGCACCACCACCCCCCATGGGCTGAGAGACTAAGTATCACCTTCATGCTGGAATTTGTTTGAGATGGACTAGGTGTTCTTTCTCATAACTCATAACTAGAGCAGGGGGTGGACCAGATGATATCCGAAGGACCCTTCCAACCTCAGCCATTCTGTGATTCTGAACTCTCTCAAAAGGATGTAACAGAATCACAAAATCACAGAACAGTGATATGAGATCTCCTCCCAACAGTCTCTTCTCCTAACACAGCTGTTCCATCATTCGATCATTTTGTTAGCCCTGGGGCTCTGATTTAAAGAGGGAACTGTTGACAGGGACGAAAACTGAGGTCTACGAATTCATTAGGGTGGTAGATAAAGCGGATAAGAGTTATTATTCACTAAATACCATAACAATAAAACTAGGATAACCTCAATGAAACCAGTTTAAACCAGATAAAAGAAAGTATCTCTTTACACAGCAGGTAGTGAACTTCAGCAACTTGTTGTCATAGTAAGTAGTGGAGGCAGACAGTGTCAGCAGGTTCAAGTTCATGGGTGACTGAATGAATAAAGACCAAATGGATACTGAAAGAAATGGGCAGAGAGACACGTTAGAATCGCTAATACAATAATCATGAATTCAGAGAAGTAATGATGGGAGTGGATCACAGAAAGGGACCAGGCTCGTGTGCTCTCCCTAAATATGTCTCTGATCACCCCTACTGGGGACAGATTGGCCTAGACTGGTCTGTCCAGGCGAGCATGATCTATGTTATATTCTTATCATTGATCTCCTTTTGAGACTGGGCCATAGTTCAGTCCCCAAGTCTTTTAGGAGAGGATTAAACAAAAAATGTGATTAATAAATGGTAAAGTCAAAGAGGGGAGGAAGAATGAGGATAACAATGCCACGGAGATTGATATGCAAAGTATGATTTTTTGCCCAAGCTTTAAAAAATTATGATTTAGGCTATTAAATTCATGAAGAGATTTTAAAATATTTTTTTTCTATAAATGCCACATGTCATTCTTGATTTGTGCTAGCCTGAGGAGGTCTGATATACACCATCTCAGCACGACTAGAAATAGGAACTTTTTCAAAGAAAAAATAAACAATCTTGGCATGCTAGCTGAAAACATAATGGAGGAAGCTCAAAAGATAACAGAAGAAATACACTGCAGTGTCATACAAATTAAAATTACTTAGTTTACTCAGAAGGTTCTTTAAAACATTATATATGGCGGGTTGTTTTGGGGTTTTTTTTGATTTGTCTTTCAGTTGTTTTTTTTCTGTCATACTATTTCCTATACCACTAAGGGAGTTTATATTATTTTGTTTCTACAATATAGCAAATAACTTTTTAAAGCTGTTCTAAAAAATAATTTTAAAATTACATACACAGATTTTTGTAGCACCGATTTAGGATGATAGGCAAAATTCACTAATGATTTCTTTCCTTGTGTCCATCCTAGGCTTATGCCTGAAAACCATTGCATCTATACTGTCATGCTTTCTTTGGAAATATAATATGCAAATGAAAACTCTAATTGGCTAAGGATAGATGCAGGCTGGAAATTCTGATTACTACCCTTAAGAAAAAAATGAGGGAAAACTCAAGTATACATAGCAAAAGAAATTCAGTCAAGTGCAAAGCACATATCAGGGGATAAAATGAAAAGAAATAAGGTCAATACTATTTTAAGGCAAAAAAGTCTTTTGAAGTGAAAATGGGAGCAAGTAGGACAATATTAAAAACACTGAGTCTCTATGTATAAATGATTGTAAGAAATGTCCATACTGAACCCCTATAGAACAGTTTCTTAATATAACAACTAGGTTGGTAGTAGTGAAATAGTAATTTAAAACAGAATAGACAGGGGTTTGAATACATATACACCAAACTGAAAATAATCTTCGTATTCAGTGAGCTGTGATGTCAGTTGTTTTGCACATTTCTGGCAACCAGACTTTATTGTTCCCTCAGTTATCTATCATGATACATCTAAATCAAGAATTTACATCAAGTATTTGTATGTATACTTAGATTAAGATAAAAACTAATTGGGTGGAATTCTTGTGATTTAGGTTTACTCTTCAGCTAATTATTAGATCAGCCAATCAATTTCACTGTGTAACTCACTCAAAGAGGAAATACTGAGAAAATGTACAACATGATGATAAAAAATGTATTCTAAAAGTCTTCTGGGGTTAACATTTAAAGCAATATTACCACTTCCACTATCAAACTAGGATTGGATCAAATGAAATATTCTGTATATAAGGTTGTGGAGTTTTTTTTAGAAATGTTACTACATTCGTTTTAACCTATATTCCCCCTCCTCTCTAATTTATACTTATTCCATCTTTTTGCACAGTGAACTGTCTAACATTATGAATCTGGGTGCAGTTTACTGAATGCTTTATTCACTTTTGAGTTCTCTAGTGCTGAAAATTACCATAAATGTGATTTAACTAGCTACCACAACTACATTTGCATTTCCTTTGTGCCATCGAAGTGGTTTAACACAGCTGAAACATCCCAGTGAGTCTAGCTATATGTCTTTATTCACAACATAGCAAGCCTCAACTAGGCTGACATCTTTGTGCAAAGTATTCTGAAAATATACAGGAAGTAATAATCCCAGCTTGGCGAATTTTGTAATGCAAAAGTCAAACCATGATATCAATATAAAACAAGTGAGCAGGAAAAGCAGAAAAAAAAAAAAAGACTCTTTTTTCCCAACATTATTTTTTAGCTTAATAAAATTAGACCAGATAATTGAGATGTATGTTATAATGCTATATAAATGTAAAAAGGCACAATTAAATGAAGTCTAGACACCATTTCTCTGTTTTACTTTCCTATACCTCCCATGATTTTTTTTTCAGACATCAGCACCTAAGTACCATGCCATGTAATGTAATAATTTAATTCCTTCAGCATTTCCATCTTATCTTGAAAAATCCAAGTTTCAATTTACCTAGCAATTAATCTTTGACGTTGTTGATAGCTCCTTGGACAGTATATTTAACGAATGATTGGAAAGTAATTTTTATGGGGTTGGTGCTTGTCTTACAGCTTAATATCAGGAATGGAAATAACAAAGAAAGAGACAGAGTCCACAATGTGGAGCTTTGTTGACAATAACACATTGTTTTTCTTTTTGAATAGTGAAATCTCATCCAACAGTTCAAAATGCCACCATATGAATAGCTGAATAACTCCTAAGAATTGAATGAAATCAGGATCTGCCTCTGTATTATTACTAGATCTGGACAGACATTTTATCAATTTGCAATTAAATTTAAAATAAAAAAAAAAGTTTTTTTTCTTAAGAAAATATTTCTTTCATGTTTATTTATAAATTCTCCATTCAATTGAATGAAGAGCGTAGACTATTTCTGCAGATCTTTTCAGATCAAGAAAAGTAGAAAAACTCTCAAAGAAAAGTACTATCTACTAGGTTTCTCTGAAAGGTACAGAGTATTTCCTAACCTCACTATATGTCACTGTTGCACACCACACGCCTTCCTCCTGGCCACACTTCCAGCATGCTCCACATGATGACAGAATACAAATGAAAGTGTGGCTCCTTCGTTTACTCTGTTTTCCCTTAGCACTCTCCCTCACATCACCAGCATCCTAAACCCCATTAAGAGATGCTGCAGGTCTCGTTGGCCCCTGTGTGTGCTCTGCTCCCAGACTTACTGGGTGACAGGAAAGAGGGGCGCTTATGAGCCTCAAAGCTAAGAGTCCCTTCTGGTGGGACTCCACCAAGTGTGATGTTTCATGCACACCCTTTGCAATATTGCAACCTCCATGCCCTCCAGCCCAGGAGAAACTGGCCAGCAGACCCAGACCAGGCCAGCTATTTCTGTTTGGCATATTGGATCAAAAAATCAGATGCACATAGTGGTGCTCAACAGAAAATAAGTGAGATCTCAGCACAGCAGTACTGCCAGAGGACTCTGTAATGGAAACTGCTGAGGAGACTGTAAGAACAAGGTCAGGTGAGCTGTTCTCCAGCAGATTGCCTAAGGATTATCAGGTCTGAAATCTCCCACGAGTCTATACCACACCTTTCAGTTTGCAAGCATAGCAAAAAATGAATCATAGTAGAAACCACCTTTGAAATTCACACTGAAGTTCCAGAAAATCGCTACATTCATAAAAAAATTATATTTTACTTTTATGAGGTTTTGAATATTGCTCTTTTATTTGTTTCTTTGGGGGAACGGATGTGTTAACACCTCTTCCTTTTATAATTCAGTCAGTGTGCTTAAGGTTACAAATCCTGAGACACTCACTCAAGTCGGGAATGGAATATTTCTTTATGTATAGAGTTCTGTTTCATAATTCCCTTTCAAAAGATTATATCAATAGCAACTTTTGAAATTAGCACTGAGCTACAGCAGGATGTAAGTTACCTCTGCAACACCTCCCCCACCCCGCCTGATAACAATAAAAAGTAAAAATCAGATAGGTTGGCAGAATGAGTGGGCATCAACAGATTTATCTTTCTTATCCTTTCCCTATCAGGCCCACATACAACAGATAAAAAAATGGAATTACTCTTACATTTGAAATATACAGTTGCACAATGGTGAAGTAAAGCTAGTACACTCATGCTGAACAGTTACTGCCCCAAAATACTTACATTTGTCCTCTCAGTAAAAAGAAGAAAAAATGAAATAAAGAGCACAGCAGGCTGAAAGGATTGTAATTCTATTTTTCCAAGTATAAGTAGCCAGACCACTCTAACGACTCTGTTCTGAGCAATGAATATTTCTGAGAGATAATACCCAGTAACATCAGAGACTGATGGAAGTGTCTGAGTACAAGGGGGGGGAAGTAACTGCGAATACTATAGTAGAGTTGCTCTGCTCAGCAGGTAACTACTGAACTTTAGAGTACCATACTCACAACTCCCAAGTGACTTCTGACCGAGGGAGAGAAATCTGAGGGAAAATGTAAGACGATGTCTTTCTGAGTCTGGAACAAAATGAAATAGATAACTTACTTTCCCTTTCTCTGAAAGAGAATAATGCATTTACACATTGAACACATGCTGGAATTTAGAAAAAAGAAAAAAAAAAAAGCTTTACTTTTCTGAAGCCTGCCTTTCTTCTGTTCTGCTACATTCCTCTGGCTTCCTCCTTAGAACTTTTTGATATTTGCATTCTCAATGTAAAATCCTCTGTGTGAGTGAGACACTTGTCCTAAAGGAACCCTCTCAATATTTTTCAGTCTTATCTCATATTCTTCACCATGCTCTTCAAGCCCTCTGATTAGGGAGATGTCTGTCTAATTCTGCAGGAAGATTTAGCTTCTTAGATTAGGACTAAAAGATAATTTTGGTAATTAACTAGGGCTACACTAAAATGTGATTCTAAAAATCCCTTACCAACTCCTTATATATCTAAAACTTTGCCAGTGCTTTCCCTACATGCCTAAATTATATTTTCAGCATTGCCTACATCTATGTTTTTATGGGGATCAAAAATCTTAACACTTACCTCAGTGTTAAACAGACTTCTAATTCTTAGACTATACCTTCTTGCAACTCAAGAAGAATGTGATCCAGAAGCTTTCCTCAAAACACATCTAGTGCACTTTTTAAGAATAAGTCTACCAGAAAACGTAGAAAATGCAGTAATCCTCATCCATCATCATATGGCCAGAAAAGTGCGTTTTGCTTCATACCTGTACATTCTATAGGTTTTTTTTAAAGCTAGAACACTTATCAAACCTTTCATGTGCAATATCATTCACAGCCTAATGGAAGCTGAGGTCTCTGGAAGATGCCTTCAGGACAAGAGAACATTGAAAAAGAGGGCCTTGCTTCATCGATAACTAGATGGATAACCATTCAGAAAAGGAATATGTCTGAATTTAGATTGTCCGCTTCAGAGATGGGGAAACTTGATTTTTTATATTTTCCTAGGCAGGAAACTATGCCTTTATATAAACTGTGACATTTGTGTCTATGCTAGTTGGACTGTAACGGATACAGATTTGGGAAAGAAGTAGTCTACAAGAATCTTTAGCTCTGTTAGTCTTGCCCTGCAGATTAAAGAAACAATTAAACTTGCTGATTTGTCAATTGAGTTAAGTGAAAGACCATGTTTGTAGCATCCAATAAACTAAGATAATGCATGTTTAACTTTTCTGTGATTACAGCTCAAAGTATAGATAGCTTGTTTTATGAAACCTAATGTCTTCTGTGCACATGGATGTCTCTGACCTTTTCAGAAAATTAACAGGTCATTAGTGGTCAGTAAAAATGGCCATGATGTTCAGACTAGAACTCTATGGAACTCTAGCTCCACTAGCCAAACTGAAAAAAGCTATATTAAGTTATTTTAGCAACCTCTGTTTGGACATTAAAGATACAAAATTTGAAGTATATTTCAATTTAAGAGGACTACAGCATTAAAAAGACTTTCTAATTTTGTTTTTGAAACTTAAAAGGTAGCAGTAGTAGCATAAGCTACAGTTAATGTGTTTATTGAACCTGTGCTTACTGAGAGCTGAAAGTTATAAGAGACAATGCGATGAGTGTAAGTTGCTTGGAAACACATCATTAAGTTTATGAACAATTGTATCCATTATCTTAAGAGAGACATTGTTCATCTACTACTTATTAAACTACTTAGTATTTATACTGGAAATGTGAAAAACTATGGCTTTTCTCCTTGTAGGTAGAATTATTTGCTGGCTAGAACACTGATGAACAACAATGAAACTGAGGCTGAACTGAAAACACAATGGCAAGCTAGAACCATACAAATATATGGAGGGAAAGTTTGATAAAATTAAATGTATGGTGGAAAATACAATGCTCAAAGAAACTAATGGAAGATTAGAAGTCTCAATTAGCTTTAACTAAACTTTGCAACAAAAAAACCCACAAACAACCCTGCATCCCTTTATAGGAGTTTTAGCTTCCTTTTAAATAAAGGAAGCCCTACATTTGGAAGAAATGTAAAGGGAGTATTTCCTAGGCTAAGAAGAAATTCAAGAAGATCATAGCTAATGCTTGTCATATGTCTTGAGCATGAAGACAAATCCAAGGAGGACATCTTGCTGATTAGCCCTCTGAAAAAAACCAAACCAAAACAAACCCAAACCAACATCTTTCATCAAGTATTCTGGAAGACTGGAAATTCGTCCATGCAATGGCGGAAATGTGTAAAGTGATCTTGGTTGTAAGGGGAAATGCTGTGCCAAACCCTGAAGTGAAATCTTGGATCTCAGCACTTTTATTTGGTACCGTGAGATGATATTGAATAGGAAAATACTTTATTGGGAATTCACCTGTGTGGGTGTAGAATTTTCATAGAAAAAATCATGTTTGAAGGGACCTTGGGAGGTGTCTAGACCAATCTCCTGCTCAGACCTGGGTCAGCTCTAAGATCAGGCGAGGATGCTCAGGGCTTTTTCCATGTGGATCTTGAAAATCTGAAGGCTACACAGCCCCTCTGGACAATGTGATCCACTGCCTGACTGTCCTCCAGTCTGAATGTCTCTTCTTTCAGCTTATGTCTGTTGTCTCTCATTCCCCCCATGCACTGCTCAGAAGAGCCTGGCTCCAACTTCATGATACTCTCCTTGTAATCTCCTCCTGGCAGGCTGCTGTGAGGTGTCCCTGTTCAGGGAGACCCAGATGTTGCTGGCCATCTTTGCTGCTAGGACACACTACTGACTCATGTTCAGCTCACTGCCCCCAGGGGCTTTTCCACAGAGCTGTTCCCTAGATCTCAATATTCCAGCCTGCCTCACTGCCAGGGGGAATCTTCCTTCCCAGGGGCAGGACTTTGCATTTGTCCTTGTTGAACTTCTTGTGGTTCCTGTTGGTCCACTCCTCCAGCTTGTCTAGCTCCTTCCGGATGGCAGTCCTGCCCTCCAGCATATTGACTGGGTCCTCAGTTTGATGTTATCTTCAAACTCGACAAGCGCACACTCCTGTCACCTCCTCCAGGTATAGATAAAATATCTTAAATGGGACAGGTGCCTGCAGTACTCCCCTTGTTACCAGCCTCTGGGAAGACTATGGCTCATTAAATTCTATGCTCCAAGTCCAACTAGCCAGCCATGTTTTTACCGGTCTGGTTGTCCTAACTAAACATACATTAAAGTAAGAGTAAAACTAACAGCAGGACTGTTTGTGACCTCATTAGGTGAGTTTCATCAGATGTAGAGCTGGAGGTCAGTTAGAGGAGACAAGGTATTTGAGAAAATAGTATCTATCAAGTCCCTTCCAGCTATGGGTATGGGAGCCAATGATAAACTGCTCATGCAGAGCTATGGTCAGATTCTTACTTCTGCTTTTTCCTTCCATAAACAGTATAAAATAGACCCCACTGTGGGACATAATCATTACATACTCTGTCCTGTGAAACTGGAAAGTTTGATACATTTGAAATTGTGATTATTCATAATACTTGTGGTGTTACCACTTCAGTATGAATAGAACAAATGACTATTTTTCTGTCTATCATCTGCACTGTTTCATAGGTTCTTTCCTCCCCCCCTGCCCCTTTTCTCTCATCCAACAGAAATGTTATTGACGTTATGAAATTCAGCATTGCATTGCTAGAATTCTGGGTGAATGGCTCTGTCATTGAATTGGCAACCCCAACTAGATTTGCAGATTCTTTAGACCAGTGGTCTCCAAAATGGGGTGAGAACCCCCCTAGGGGTGTTCAAGATGATCCATTGGAGTGCAAGAAGAAAGTATTAGAACTAAACTGGCAGGCGATGTAATTATAATTAAATAAACATATATATATTGAGAATGCATGCTCAAATTTTTTTTTACTGATAGGGGTGCATGATCAGAAAAGTTTGGAGACCGTTGTAGACTACAGTACATTAAGTACCACAGGACTGAATTAATGAAAATTCTCAAAGTGCTATCCTGTCAGGCCTCATATTGTTCTACATGCTCTCCTATCACATCCAACATATATCCTTGCTGTCATGTTAAAAACTACTACTCTGTTTGGCTCTGACACAGACATTACTTCAGAAAATTTGCACTAAAATGTCATAATAGAAAAAAAACCCACAAAAATAACCCATCCTAAACATGCCTTAAATCTGCTAAAGATCTAGGCCAAGTATGCACTATGAAAATGGTGGCTTGGTCCAGGTGATTGTCTTCATACAGAATGAGCTTCAACACTTGGTTTAGAGCTCTTTATAAGAGATGATTTAACTGAATGTATATGTGATGAATCTCGCTCTGAAGTTTTGACTCTGTATTTGAGGACTTTAGTTTAAAATGACTATTTTTATCTAAGACTAATCAAATATTTTAAAACATTAAATAAAATAAAAAAAACCCCAAAACATAACATACTTTTTGTGTACAGTTACCTAATACAATTCTATATAGGTAAGCAATTAGGAATTAAATACTTTGTGACTTCTGGAGTCACACTGAATTTGTTTTAAATGATACTAAATTTCCTTTAAATTAATGGTAACTGCAAACCCATGACACATGTCACCTTAAGGGAATTGCTTCAGTAAAGTGATGTGGGGATTTGCAAGAGAGCTGAAGAAGGTAACAACAGAAGTACCTACTAAAGCCAAGATAAGAAATGGGAGCTTTATTTTTCTAAATTAATATCTAGAAACTTAAGAATCAGTTCAGAATACTTAACTACTAGTTAAGTACAGTTTAAAGCCAATATTAGCTAACATGCTTACAAAATCTCATTAAAAAAAAATTCAGTGGAACTTTTTTAAATTTTTCCTAAATATTGAATATTTATCTCCAAGACACACAACTTTTTCTGTAAGTTTCAGTAGAAGCAGTAAACTTAAAAAAATTATCCAGGGAAAGAACAGTTACCTTTCTTGTCACTAACCTTATTTTGCAGTACAGTATATTCTGCTACTTACCTTTTTATGAGCAACTTGCTTTTAAATTATCCGCACATAATTTGGCATAATTTTTATGCAGTTCAGCACAATATGATTCAATTGGCAGTCTTTGCTCTATGGAGAGGATCTTAGACTGAAACGTAATTATCACTAATCCCTAGAGTGTGTGGTCCTTCCAGGTCAAGGATAAAACCATTGGCGTAATAAGCAAGAATCCTAAATGAATTACCAGAAATTTAGTTTAAGTTCCATGTGGCTAAAGAGGCAATAGTATCTTAAACTGTTGTTTCATTTTTATCTCTGAATTGCAAATTCTAAATGTATCCGAACTTGCAACTATTTTAAACAGTTTTTAATTTAAATAAGAATATTATCCAATTGAAACACAATTATGAAATAAAAGAAAGAAAAACTCATTATGTATTACTAACAATGGAATAAAAATGCAAGTCCTATTAGGTCTGTAGCACTTCCAGAAAAAAATTAAGTGATAGTCAAGGAGAAAAAAAAAAAAAAAAATAGAACTGTGAACAGTTTTTCAGTCACTGATAATCTTACAGCATGCTGCATTCGTGTCAAAGAATATGCAAAAGCTAAAGCAGTTTGTGACGATTCATTTAAACTAATGCCAGAGATATACAGTATACATACCTATTTACTTCACAAGGTTCTTTTGATAGTCAGTGGGTACAAACAAAGGCTCTTGACATGTGATTGGTATACTCTGTTTTGTATTTCTGTATTATGAGGTGTGTTTTTCTGCAGAAGGGCCACCTTCTTCCCTTTGTCTACAAGGATATACTTCAGGGACTGGGTAAGACACAGGAATCTCTTTTTGTCCTTTTATGGTTGCTTCTAAAGAAGAAATTGCATATATATATATATATATAAAAAACCACAAATTAAAATATTAAAAGTAGTAAAAATATCTGGTCTTAAATTTTCAAAACACACAGACAAGATTTTGACATCCAATACTTTAGATTGATTTGCCCTGTTTGAAAATGTGTTCTCTAGATCTACCAGAAGGCCAATTATTCAATTATGTACTGCCCAGAAAAATACTCTTTTTTTGGTTATTATTTTATGTCTCTGTGAGAAAGCAATAAATTGGATGCAATCACAGTGAAAATATCATTGTAAGAACAGTATCAGATGTTTTTATTGAATATATACTTCTTATATGTCCCTCATTTTTGAACCACAAATGGAAATAGTGATAATCTTAAGCTATAAATAGGCAGTTTTGCTAATTTACATATCCAGCAGGCTTCTTCAGTATAGACAAGACCCACCTATATTGTTCTCTAGGGCTGCTCAGTCACTTTACCAAACATTTTTTTAAGTAGGCAATGGGCTTTTCTCACCTACACTTTTCTATCTATCATCTCAGGCGTCCTCTTTCTAATGGGTCTCTTCTTCCCATCACTGTTGCCAATACTGAAAACTTTATGCATATTGCATTTTACTTCTCCACTCACTGTTCCAGATACTGACTTCCAAGCACCTCTTTATATCCTCTCTGGGATAGTTGAGAGTTTAATCTTCTCATCACAGCCCAATCCATGACTATTCACATCCTTCTTGCTAATGAAGCAAGCTAATCTCCTGAGTAGATGTAATGTTACTCTCTTAATTCAAAACTCTGAAGAGAAGCAGAGGAAGAGAATTAAGCAACTCTGACACTCAGTTCCTCCACGGATGCCCTCATAATCTGGTCAGGCAAGCTGCAACATTTGATGTGTAAGCAGCCAGAGTGCATGAGAGATCACTGGAAAACATCATTCAGTTAAAGCCAATTTGTGTCACTTGAAATCACAGGCACACTGGACCTTAAGGAATGCAAATTTCAACATGTCAGCCCTACATGTAAATGCAAGAGTATAGGAGATTGGCAAGGATTTCAAGCATGAGGACAGAAGTATATATTGTAACACAGTCTGTTAAGAAGATTTTTGGGGGGGCTGTTATGGGCACATTTCAGAATGAAGCAAGGACCGCTCTGAAGTGAACAGTAATCTTATTTCTGTTGCACATACCAGAATATTAAACACATTGATCGCTTTCAGTGAGTAGGCTCACTTCAGACTAAACAGCTAATAAAGATGAGGATTTCAACAAGCTCTTCTGGAAATTGAAGAAAACACTGAAAGCCTAAAAACATTGAAGCACATTTCTAGGTACTGTCCCCTGAAAGAAATGAGCTGAATGCTGAAACTAAGGCTTCCAATTATTGTCTGAACTGTGTTAATAGATTGTAGCTCCCATTCATTTGTCTTCAAAGTGCTGAGACATGGTAGCAAAAACATAATGAGAGAAGCTTCATCAGATCAGGAATTTATATTTCTGAACCACAGAACCACAGTCTCCTGATTCCCAGGTTAATTCCTAGAATACAGTAATATTTCTAGCTGAAATAAATGCACAAAAAAAGTAGAAATGGCAATATTTGGAAAGATTGATTGTCAAACAGGGCTCCTTGGACAGGTGTGAAGAATTAAAACCAGAGATATATTGAGAGAAAAAAAAAATGCAATGGATGTATCAAAACATTAATCACCCACAAAGTGACCATATTTTTCATTTTAGACCTCACTACTCACGAGATTTTTGAATAAGCTTCCTACCCACGTTTTTTCCCTTACCACCAATGAACTTCACAGCTAACATTCAGTATGAGCTAGACCTGTTTTGGTAAAAGGGTAACATGCTAACATTGTGCTAAGTACTTCTTTATGGAAAAGCTACTTCAGAAATTCAATTTTCTACAAATTCAGTGTTTACCAGGATTCAGTATTAGGTATTCTGAAGCCTGAATGCAGAGGAAACAGCAACTATAATCTCATCAATAGCAGAATCAGATTTATTATCTCTATGTGTTTAAAAAAATCTTTTACATATTGTGTGGGCAATTTGGTATTCCTCTACTTTGTGTTAGCTGTACGTCTTAGAAAACTTGCCAAGTAATGAGGTACTGGCATTTGCAAGAGTGGTTGGATATCTGGCAAAGTGCATATGTTTGAAGAATTTGAAGCAGCTTTAACTTGCAGCTGCTGCTTATACAATCATTCTGCTGTGTTTGTAGGTCTCTGATGTATGCAAAAGACTGATTATAGTTTGGCACAGCTCCTGGTGGCTTAACCAGGGGGACATTTCCCTTAATCTCACCTGGCAGTGAAGTTGCAAATGAGCCACAATATTTGAGTCTTAGCAACAGTGGTTTGTAATCAGCGATTCCAATTATGGGATGAGGGAATACTAATTGACCACCAGCTGTCAGAGCAAATGGGTAAGACAAAGTTATTAACTTTCTGTCTTGACCCTCAAAAATGGAATAGAACAGATACAGGTAAAATTTCCCCTCTTTTGGAAATAATAAAACAACATTAAAATGGCCCTTCTTGTTTGATCAAGAGATTATTATAACTTAGTTCATCTAAAGAAACATTTGTGAGGGACTAAATATAACCTTGGTAGATCAGGAAGAAATATGCAAAATCCTTTATTAACTATTAGATGTGTAGAAGGCCTTCACTTATATTTTCAATGCAGTAGCATTACATAGAGGTACTTACATTCCTGAGGGGAAAAAATACATAATATGTCAATGAGTAATTAAAAGAAAATAGAATATACCACCATGAATTTTCAAAATTACTTGCTCTAGTGTGTGAATCAAAAATACTAATTTTCTTTCCACTATCCAGTTTTATGACCGTCAATGAATCATCTCAGCACCTTAAGTATGTGTATAGCATGAAACTTCTTTTATATATGCCTGTTTAATTACCTAAACCATGTATGGGGTTTTTTTTGCTTATGAAACCATCTCAAATTATTTTCTAAATGATTCTTTTTGAGTGACATCAAGTTTTGTCTCCTTATGTTGTTACATGGCCTCATGGGATTTTTAGTTCCCACTCCTTCCATTAGGATAGATCTCCTGTGCAAGGTTCCAAATGCCTTTCCCATGATACACCGAAAAATTTATGTTTTCCATCACACAGTAAGCCAAAAAATTGCCTCCTGGATATGTAGTCCCGACAAAGAAATTCAACCCACTAAGAACGGAGGTTTGAGCTACAGCTTCCAACAAATCCAAAACCAAAAAATAATGCTTCTCTTTGTTAAATTGACTGAAAACATTCAGTAGTTTTAATAAGTGAAATTACTTCGGTTGGATCCAAAATTAGCATTAAATGGTCCCAGTGGATAACTGCATAAGGAATGATGATAAAATTTTGTAAAAGCAAAACAGAAATGACTCAACTGAACTGTTTCAAAGGAAAAATCTGTTTTAAAGAAAAAAAAACCACCAAACCACCATGACCATTAAAAGTACCTTTTCTCCTTTAAAAAATTTGCAGCAAGTTACTGACTATTCTACTATGTTTGGTGAAAAGTAAATATTGAAAAAGACCATGCAAATTATTATTATAAACAGACAGTGATAGCCATATCTTGTCCATAAATCAAGGAGTTCAGGTGGTGACTTGTGTTTGACACTGAAAGAAAAAGTAACAGCAGAAGGAAAAAGAATAAGAGGTGAATACTTGATAAATGATGTTGTACTGTGGGAGAGCCTAAAATACAATTCAATATTGTTACTCAGCTTGCCAGTACATGGAGTATACATTGCATCCTTCAGTGAAGAAACTTCTTTGGATACAGGTACAGCTATGCAAAGCTAGGTAGGATATGTAGTCCCTGTTAAAAAAGAAGCCACTAAGCTATTGGCCAGGGACTGGCAAACTAGGACACAGCCAACTGCAGAGAGAAATTCAGGTATTTTTCTAAGTATTCACAAGTTCTTTGTTCTGATTTTTTTTTTTTTTTTTTTTTACAGTTCTTTCTTCGAGGCAGCTAATGCCTCCTCTGACTTTAGCACTTCCTTCACTTCCAGTGGTTATAGTCGTTTCATTATGTTCTTCTGTCTTATTTAGAAAGTATTAAATCCCACAATACCAGCTACTGTTTTCACTTTTTGTTGTGCTTTGAGTTCAGTCATAGGTCAATAGCAGTAACTGTTGTTTATACTAACTGCAGTTTGCATGGCTGTTGTGGGTTAAACTTGGCTGGATGCCAGGTGCCCACAAAGCTGCTCTATCAGTCTGCTTCTTCAACTGGGCAGGGGAGAGAAAATATAACAAAAGGCTCGTGGGTCAAGATAAGGACAGGAGAGATCACTCACCAATTACCATCATGGGCAAAACAGACTCGACTTGGGGAAAATTAATTTAATTTATTACCAAT
>JAVJGG010000008.1:10201462-10213980 GCA_035590195.1 Aviceda cuculoides | reverse complement strand
AGGGGAATCTCTGCTCCGGTGCCTGGAGCATCTCCTCCCCCTCCTTCTGCACTGACCTGGGGGTCTGCAGGGCTGTTGCTCTCACATGTTCTCACTCCTCTCTTCTGGCTGCAGTTGTGCAGCAACTTTTCCCCTTTCTTAAATCTGTTCTCCCAGAGGCGCTACCACTGTTGCTGATGGGCTCATCCTTGGCCAGCAGAAGGTCCATGTCGGAGCTGGCTGGCACTTGCTTTATCAGACATAGGGGAAGCTTCTGGCCCTGCACATAAACCCAATACAGTGGCCTACTGTATCAAAGAGACTACTCAGAGGAGAAACTGGATGGCTATCATCATTGCAAATCTAAACTCTGTATGCATAAGAAGAATGCATATAACTGGAATTAGAAACAAAGACCATTCCAAACCCTAAGATCAGAAAATTCTGAACAGGGGACAAAATTGTATTCATGACAGTAATTAAAGTAAGCTTGGACTTATATCTAGTTTAAAAAAATAATAATTAAAAAATGTCTTCCTCTATCTTTCAACATCATTTGTTATAGCACTGAGCATTTAATAGTTAAAAAGTATATTTTTTAGATTCAGTGAGCTCTGAATAGCAAATGAGAATCGGCACCAGCAAAACAGCTGTTCTGTCTATTAAGCCATTACTGTTGTTATTTTCTTCTTGCTAATGTGGTTAATATTTTCTTAGTCATAATTTTGCAAAGCAGAGTTCTAGAAGCCTCAGAGTTCAGCTAAGATATAGTATAATCCTTTCATTTAACATGGAGGTTGCCCAACTGAGAGGTAATGCAATAAACATTTACAAAATTTTTCCTCATCAAATTTGTGTGAAATATGGATGAGTCTGGATCTCAATCAGCCATGTAGAATTGTAGACCAACTTCCCTAGAGTTTTAAGATTTCAGGAACAACTGTTCTAGTTTTTGTTATGCACCCAGGAAATAATTACTAGATTTGTATCTTTGTTTTGATTCCCTTTCATCTCAAGTTGGTGCTTGAGGTGCTCGTTGTCCAGTAGATAGGAGGTAAGATGATGATGGAGAGAACAGATTAAGAAACAGGAAGTAGAGGTAGAGAAACTCATAAAGAAGAGTTAGATAATTTCTGATTGAAATAAATAAATGTGGTCAAATTATGCGTATAAGAAAAGGTGGCTTTATTTTCAGAAAGCACAAGTTTCCCTGGCTTTCAGTTATGTCAACAGCTTTCTTGAGTGATTCAGCATTCTGAAACCCAAACTATATTTAGTTACTTAAATGTAGATATTTATACAGGCTTTTAGGCATAACCTACAAAAACAGATCTTGTAAGAACTCAGTCATCACTATTTCCGGTCTTTGCAGTTAACATTCTTTTTAATGCCATATTTCTTACATTCCTATTTCACAAATTGTACACAACTGGGGCTAGGATTGAATTCATTCCACCTATCTTTAGGAAACTGACTGAAAAGCCTCAATGAGATCATAGATACTTATCAAATGGGGAAAAGGAAAAGGTTCCTTTTTTTTCCACATTAATAATGGAGGACTTTAATAGAGAAAATGCAAGATGTAGAATAAAATAGCAGATAATGTAACCAGTTTTATTCTTCCCTTTCTCCTTCCCAATCATACCTAAACCACATAATATATTCAGCATGTGCTGTTGTCAATAGCTGAGAAATCTGTGGGTGCTATTCTAAGCTGGCAAGCCTATATTATTTATGTATATCTTTCTTCTAACAATACATAAGGCATGATTTAGACATGGGACATCTTAATAAATAAAAAAACCCACAGAAGTACAAAATTTAAACAGTATTTATGTAAACAGCAGAATTCTATTTTCAAATGTGACTTGATTTCATATGAAGCTGTGACTACTCAGTGCCTGGGGAAAGTAGATTCCAAATCTTTACTCTTATTAGTGATTCAAACAGCACATGAAACCTGGGATGCTAAGTCAGAAAACAGAAAAAAAGAAAATCTTATAAACAATAAAAAAATTCACAAGAAAACAAAAGATGCTTCCATGCCTTTCTTCAGAAAGCTCTGTTCTATGTGTTTGAACTAATTCTTACTGTGTATCTCACAACCCAGAAGCTGAGAAATATAAACATTCTTTTTCTGCTCCTTTCTCACCTGAACACTGAGGATCTTTCATCTGCCAGAGCTAGACCTTGTTCGCTCTTTCACTTTTACTTAAAGAAGACACTAAACTTCCTTGAAATCTATGACATCACATGAGAACATCAGAGGCAAGTTTCGTCTCTCAGAAGCATGTGGATAATAAAACTGGTTTTGATGCAAAGAGGAGTGACAAAAACACGTAAGGGAAAAAAACGGTCCTAAGTGGAACAAATCAATATGTATTTTAAATACAGGATTGCCATTAAATCTTTATAGGGATAAAATAAGTGTCAGAGGAATAGAAATAAACAAGTTGTTTTCTACAAACACTATTTGGTAATTACTGGACAAGTTTAATCCCTATTTCTCCATGGTAAACATTACATGCAGTGAAGTTTCACTAATATTTTTTATATGGATTAAATTCTTAAAAAATTTTGCTTGTGTTGGAGGAAGATCATATAAAAAGGTTTTCTTTCCAATTGATGTCTGCACAAGGGACACTAAAAGATAAATCACCATTCCTCACTACATAGATTGATTCCCATTTTTTTTCTAAATATGAATATATTATTAGACTTTTCAGTATCATATGAGAAAGTAACATTCCTGTCTGGGTAAACTATCCTGAGAGCTAAAGTAGCAGCAATTTGATATTTGTACAGTAGCAGCACATTGGTTATCTAAGAATATGGGTTCAAATAACTCAGCTTCTCAGTTCACTCATGGGTTCTGGCCCCTTAATTACACAAATTCCATAAATGTTCATTCATTCCAAAGCTGATAATTCGAATGAATTAGCTACTTTCCTCTGAAAGAAAACCCAGACAGGGCCATAGCATGGTTCAAGTCGATCTCCCAAAAAGTCTTTTTCACCCTTCTTTCTCACAATGTCTTCCAAAACTTTGTGGGCTGTGCAAAGTCAAATGTCCCACTACTTCCTCATGTCAAACTCAAGGGCATGCAATGCAGCAAGTCAGTATCAGCTTACAATATCACCATTTTTGTGAGTTGTAACACAGTCCACACGTTATTTCAAACAATTAGAAAGGGGGGGGGGCGGACACACTTAATAGGCACAAAATAGTAACATTTTGAGGATGCAAGGCATGAATGATGGGGAAGGGAAGATAAGAAATCAAGGGTTAAGCATACCATTACTGTTATGGAGGTGGACACAACCTTTAAAGGAGGTCTAGTCCCATATCTGATCATAAACTCCTCCTCAACACTTGGCCTGAAGACAGTGCTTACTTCTTATAAATTATGCATTTAACATCAGAGTTATGGTCCAAACTTATATTGGTAATTAATAGTTTGTATCTAAAGGCCCTAAAGTTGGCAGACAGTGATTCATTAGGATGTTTGTAAATCTCATCAAATGCCCCCCAAGCCTCCATCTTAGGGGGTAAGGAACAGTAGCCTATGATGTTTTTTTCTTACATTATTATAGTACAGTATTACAGTATAGGAGTATTATGTTATCCAGTTATAGAAACTGGACACTAGCCCTGGGAAGAGCAGTTGCCAATGCATATATAAGTAATGCTGCATAAATTCAGGACACATTTGACATGATCTGTTAGTATGAATGTGAGACAGGGAGATACTTGTCGCTGCAGGCAGTTCACAATTATCTTGTGCCCTGATACATAAAGGCATGATAAATTATCTCTTCTTAGTCATGTAGACTTGAAGATTCGTGTTTTACTCCATGACACCAGCCTTATTTGCAGTGATAGCATTTTTAGTATGTAAACTAATTTTTTTTCTGATTAGTTGATAGATTCTTAACCAGGTACAAATGCACAGTAAAAAGGTTGTTGAGCAGTTGCCAACAACCTTCTTGGTGCTCATCACTTTGATTTCACATTGATGGGGAGATACTCTGAATTATGTGGATACCGAACATTCCAGTTATTTATAATTCCACTATGTTAATTCACTGCAGTCCTGCCTCCTCCATCACCACTGAACATAGAACTTTGTGCAGCGATGACATGTTTCCACAGCAGAGGGTTAATTACCGGAGTACAAAATTATCTTTCCAGTTATGAAGTGCTGAACAGGTATGAAGCTACTCTGCTATTATGCAAAATTATTCCATGGAGTAAGTCCTCAGGCAAACATACTTTCCCATTATCTTGCATTCAGGTGATGCTCTTGGGCTTCTCTTGGCAAGCCTATGAGTCTTCTTGGCCCATTTTTCAGTTCTTCCTAATGTTGCTGCTCTCTTTTGTGGACATACATACACTCGTCCTGCCACCAACCCTGCCTACGTTTAAGAATGTGTTTTCCTGGCTGGACACTTGCTAGCCTCAGATCTTTCTCTGCCAGGGCTCCAGCATTCTCTGTATGGTTACTTCAACCTGGTCAAGAGTGTGGTACTGTGAGTGGATCCATAGCTCATGCAGGAAGCAGACTCTGAGACAGAGGCCGTGAGACTGTGAAAATATGGGGCAAGGTTGTGAACTTGAGCACAGATCATCTCTAGATTATTTGCAATGTTTAACTGTTCATTCATTCACTTGCTCTGTTTTAGACCATTCCAATGATCTTAGTCCAAGCAAATTTCGCTGCAGAAATAGCTAACCTTTATGTATATGGGTGCGATCTCATTTGTGCCATTTGGCCTGGATTGATCTCTAAAACTGATCCATGGCTTTGTGTTATTTAACAGCATAGATGCAGTCAGCAGGGATGATATACTCCGTTCCGCATGCAATATGTACTTTGATCTCAAACGGACCCTAGAAGAGATGCGGGGCTGGAGGAAGGAGGAGTAGCCTCTGTGCAGGATATCATGTTCTAAAATAGAGGAATGATGTCATTTGGTGATACTGTATACACTGGAAAAATGTTCAAGGCCTGGACTATTGGTCTTTGTCAGACATACAGGAATGCAATTGAAATGAATTGACACTCTTGGGCAGCTTGGACATCCTATTTAAACTACAAGGTGTTGAATTACATCCTAAACTGGGCTGCAGATGTAATCCTTTGATTACAACAGGAGTTCTGTACAGGAACAGAATATTCTTCTGTGTGTTGTTCCTGTGTGTTGAGGGCACATAATCTGTTCTTAAAAAGCAAGTGAAACCCAGATCATTGTGTGAGAAAATAATCAAATATCAAAAGACTATAGCCACAGTCTTTTTTACATTGCCTTCCTTGGCTTTATGAATTTCCCCTCTTGCTACAGCTGGTTCTGGCATGTGTTTCCTTTTTTGTGCCTCCTTGTATCTCCTCTTCTCCCATCCAATTCTCCCAGACTTCTCAGACTCAAACCAAATGGTGGTGATGTTAACAAAGCAAAATTTGACATAAAGCAGATCAGATTTGACTCAAACAGATTTGCTTCAGTTCCTGCTCCAAAAGTAAAGCTTAGTCCCTATGACCCATCTCAACAAATCTTTGTGTCTATTATCTTCCTTCTCTCTAAATTGCATCTTCTTCACATTTTCCCAACCAGAGGACTTATCACATGTCAAACTGCCTCGCCTTCATATCTAAGAGAGTATAAAATTGAGCTTCTGATCAGTGCAGTGAAATAGCTCTCTAGATACTTCTCTGCAATAGCAATGTTTTTCACTGAACCTTTACAAGTTACAATCCTGCAATTAACTGTTTTCACAGCACAGGGTGCAGTGGCAGCTTTGGGACACACTAGTCAGGAGATCTGAGGTCAAGAGAAAAGGTGGCTTTAATGACATGTAATGGTAAGGATCAGTATGCAACCAGTATCTCAGTATGGAGTTGAGCACTGTATACAGAAGCTGTTCTGAGGGGGGCTAAGCTATTCCTTCTGCCCTCCAGCAAGAGCTCTGCTCTATTCCAGGAAGTTTACAATCATGATTTACACTACAGTAAGACTTATTTCTCAGTCCTTCAGCCAGTGATCACTGGTAAGAAAGAACAGCAAACCCAGTCTCATCCAAGAAAAACGAGCTAATGATTATGTTCTTTGAATAACAGTTAAAAAGGGAACATTTTCTTTCTAGCAAATGTGGAACTAATAATTTTGTGTGTATGTCCAAAAAAGGAAGTATTTATTATAAAAACCATTACAGAAGAAACAAGTGAAAGTGTTGGAAGAGAAAACTCAATAAGGCATATATGATCATGGATAGAGCAAGGCAAGAAAGGGCACCCAGGATCATGAGAGGTTACACACAGCTGTTGTTGAGCTTTGGACTTCATTATCAATAGGATGTAGCGAATGGGTGGTGATTTAGGTTTCTGAAAGGACCACTGTCAAAGGTATTAACAAAAGTGGGTTTAATATGATATTCTAAAAGCGTGACTTAACAAAGTCGGATTGCAAGGTTCACTCTATTACTGTATGGCACAATCGTTTGAATGATTCAAAACTACCAAGACAAAATCAAAGTTACCAAGTCACAAAACAGTTACCATACTCCAAGGTTATACACAGTATCAGTTGCTTACCAAAGATCTGCCAATGGTAAAAGGTCTCTCTGCCTCAAGGAGCAACCTTGCGAGGTGTCCCAGCTCGAGGGGAGATCACCGCCATGCAGCCAGGCTGCCCAGCAGGGAGAGCTTGAAGAAAGCTCACTTAGGCTGTCATATTTATGGGATAAAGTGGTTGGTTCATAGTCAAATTGCATACAATGAGAAAGGCGTGCATGAGACTTTCTTTGTGTCTGTGTCTGTCCACCCACAACTTTCTTTGTTCCTTGATAAATGAGTCTTCGTAAACCCACCCACTTTTCATGTGCCAATCACATGGTCAGTGATCCAAGCCTATATGCGTCGGTGCTGACTGTGTCACTCTGCTTCTTGGTGGGTTTTCAGAGAACAGATTGGAAATAGAGGAGTTCTTGGCCCGACTACAGCTCAGGGCTTACCTCCTTTGGAGTATGAACCAAACTACTGCTGGTTTGGGCAAGGGGTCGAGTGCATCTGTCACATAGGCGAGAGCTGTGTTGAAAGCTTATGCAATGAGCTGGAGCAGAGAGCAGTCTCCAGCATCAAAAGAGGCATATATTTATGGGCTATTGTTTCAAAAGTAACAAATAGGCACTTTTCTATTTGAACTGCATGAGGTGATTGGGAATTTTGTATAATTAGCCTACCATTGAATTTTTTATACTTCAGACCTCTCCCACTTCATGGGTTTTTACAGTCAAAATCTTATTATGGGCAAAAGGAAACAAACCAAAGCTATCCATCCAGAGATTTATTTTTGCCTAATTAAATTTTTAAATTAGTACATAAAAGTCACATTGATAATACCCTTAAAAGGGTTATACAAGAAAAGTGACTGACACCAACACTTCTTCCCTGGTGTTACGCGTCTCTGCCTGTGTTCCTCGGGTCCCCAGGCTGATGGAGCTGTTCCCCCTGAGCGCAGGATGGTGGCTGTCACAGTGAGGGTCAGTCCTCTGCAGTCCCTGCCAGAACAGGGGGGTGCTTACAGGGGGGTGTTTGCAGTGGGTGCAGCCCCCTCGGACCCAGGGCCCCACTTAGGACTCTATGGGTAGGTTTGTCTCCTGCTCTGGAGGTTCCTTCTGGGGGCCGCATGTGGGAGGTGACAGGTGCCTCCTGTGCCCCAGGACACAAAGGACTGTTGTTGCCCCCAGCCCTGGTCTGGCAGGTCGTTGCTGGCTGGCAGCCTCTGGCAGCTCCTGCTGGGCAGCAACACTTGCATAAGCAGTGGAGTGGAGGAACCAGCTCCAGCCAGCTCCAACCAGCAAATACCCCCCTCAGTGTCCCTGAGAGAGACCTGCCCTGCCCCGTTTTACATTTTTTTAACTAGAAATGGGAGAAATCTGACTTGCTGGGTACTGGACAAGTGACTGAGCTGCAGTGGGCAGCTGTCGCTAACAGCCATGGCTCTGTGTGAGCTTCGTACTCCCAGTCTTCTGCTGTCTCTTCCCTTCTGCTCTCAGAGATACTGTGCAGGATCCTGAAAGCAAACATGATCCTCACAAGGGAATACGGTAAATCTCAGTCTTGGAAGAGTAAGCCCTCCTGCTCAGTCTTGGGTGGGCAAATGTATCTTCCCCATCCACTCCCAGATGCACAGATAGCAACCAAAGAGGCCCTGATAATAACTGGAGTTCTCAGTGACTCAGGAATGACACACAAGTCAGCTCAGTGACTCACTTGGGGGGTTTAGTACCAGTGGTGTATTGCCCTGCTTGCAGGCAAGACTTGAAGAAAATACAAGCATCTTGCCAGTTCCCTGGCTGTGATGGTCATAAGGACAGCAGACTATTTATAACAGCCTCTACCCCAGCATAAAAATACTCTCTCCATTGCTGGAATACTGTTTTAAAAATGTAAGAAAAACATAGCAACTAAACCCTTTTCAAAAGAAAAGGTCAGGGAAAGAGCAAACACTTTCCTTAACACCTGTAGAATAAGCTCACTATGATCTCTCATGTCTTTATATGTACCTTCAAGTTCTGCAAATGCAGGGCTTTCCAGAAGATAGACATAACCTCAGTAAAGTACCCTAAGCTAATTTGCAACGGAGTAGTAGACACCATGGTTGTCAACATACAAAATGCTGTACTAATTGTTCTTTAATATTCAGAGTTCTTCTGTTTCCTGTGTTCCGCATCAAGTAAAGGGTTGTTCAACACATATTTTCATAAACACGGTCTGTTATTATACGCTGTAGGTGTCTGTCAATGCTGATCCTCTCCAATTTTAGGCAAAGCCTGTAACACTGATTGCACTGTACTCAAGGACCATGGAGGAGAATGGGAATGAGAACCTCACCATCGTGACAAGGAATAGAAAACTATGTAACAGGACATAGTGTACTCTGCTTGAGCTTGTCCTTAGTAATAGTATAGGGACAACTTTTACTCAAGGTAAGTAGCAGGTACCTCACTCCCAGCTTCCAGCAGAAGTTCTCCTCACTCCTGCAGACACCCATATGTACCATTTACCATGGAAGTCACAAACCCCTTCTGGTCATATGGTCTGTTGTGACTGGTGCAGCCAGCCACCACTTCCAGTTTACCCAGATGTACATCAGAGCAGGAAGTCCCTTCCCCTACAGACACAGGGGACTGCCATTTTGTTTCAGCCACCATTTTATGGCAGGAAGGATAGCCAAAGTATAGCTGGGTGCCCCTCCCACTACATGCTCAGGGTCCACCATGTTGTTTCAGACACCATTTTATGACAGGGCGATTCCCTTTTTGAAAATGTCATGTCCCATGTGTTTTCAGAATGCTCAGTTGTTGCCATGCCACCCCTACCCAGAAGCACACTGGAAAAGTCAGTGTCCTCTCACTACATACAGGGAGGCTGCCGCTTCTAAGAGCATCATTCCCCATGTGTTTTCATTCTGCTTTGTGATTGGCTGATGGCCATTTTTGACACTGTCATACCCACGTATGCTTAGATCTTCCTCTGGCTGGCTGCCCTCTTTCTTCTGTACCCTCTAAGAAGCCCACAGATGGGCCTCTCGCACAACCACTCTTACATGCAAAGAAGAGACTGAACCTGTGAGCTGGAGCAAGAGGCCCCAGCATCTGGGCCCAGGCCAACAGGATGGCCACACAATATTACTGGTGCAGACTTTGGGCTTTGCACAGTGCTGCAAGACACAGGCAACACTGTCTGCAAAAATGGAAAACCAGAACAAAATTTCAACTTCAGAAGACGGTGTGCATGGGTCAATAAGAAAAAGACACAAAGTCTCTAAAACCACTGCGTGAACTAGGAGAACCGACCAATGGGCTCATGAACCACAAACTGGATTTTGAGGTGTCACACAGAGAGGGTGGGTGGTGTGGGAGAGCTCCCTTTGCTTATGGTTTTGGTTGTGTTACAACTACCTGTAAGACCATTACGGAGTGGAGGCTAGTGCTGTATGTGTTATCCTTAGGTCAATGATCTTACATAATGTTTCAAAAAACTCCATCTGACTGACTGGGGAGGGAGATGTCTGAAATGTGCCGTGACATTTTTTTGTCTGTGCCTACAGTAGCTGAAGAAAGGAGAATGGGTATAGAAGTGACAGTAGTGTTCAAGGGAAAAAAGGAGAAAGCCTGGAGATGGCTGACTCGTAGACAACTCCCCTCATACCCTGTTAAAAAAGTGTCTCTGTATTAGAGTTAACCTGATTTTCCAGTGTTTCATTTTGTACCTGTGTGTAGTAGCAGCATGTTGGTAGACACATCTACACCATCACTCCTGTTGAAAGAGCTTCATTGTGCTCCTAGGGGGGTGGGAAGCTTTGGGTTTGAATTTCCTTTCTGAAGCTGCTAAAAGGTGGTTTGCTAATCTGAACAGAAGCCAAGTGGCAATCCAGTTTGCAAACCAAGATGCTTACAGTTTACACAAGGCTGCAAAAAAGCACTTTAAAAAAGCCAAAGTGATTGTGGCAGAGGTGGATGCACAATGGCAGGCAGACTTCTTGGATTTGCAACAGTTTTCCAAACACAGTGTTGGTGTTATGTACATCTTAACAGTGATAGACATACTATCTAAGTATGCCTGGACCATTTTTCTAAAAGGCAAAATCGGTTCTGAAACAGCTGTGGCTTTTGAAACAATTCCATTGGTATCAGGGCTATTAAAGCAGTAAGAATTTTATTTCAGCTTACGAAAAAGGTAAAACCGAGTGGGTGCCTAGGAATTTCTAAGATACAAATGATATCCATAGTGATTAGACAAAATCTTCTTCACAAGGTGTAACTGATCTCAGAAACTGAAGGGCAACTACTTTCGAAATCATTCATAAGCATCTGTCCAACACACAACAGCATGTGTGCTCCAGTGCAATCCGAAGAGGTGAAGACTATATTGTGTTCTTTGTCCCATCTGGATATTAACTTCTGCTCCCAGGTGATCTAATAGTAGTTATTTTGATTCTTACATCGGTCGTTAAAAGCTCTGGTTGATTGAGAATGTAGCTCTGATACTGATTTCTGATCTGGAATTAAAATATTTAATGCTAACTCTCCACATTTTCATCAAATTGCTATACTAGCTAGTCATCCAAAATGTTTAACAACATGTACCTTAGTTTAATTTTGATTTTGTTTCTAACCCACTTCCAGCCAGTGGATTTAATTACACTTTGTCTGCTAGATTAAGAAGCCTTTTAGTGTAAAAAATCATTTCCCCTTGAAGATACTAAATTTCTTTCAATTAAATCGCTTCCTAACATTTCCTCTAGTAAGCTGAGTAGATTGAGCTCTTTAAGCCTTTCATGTATCCATGAGCGCACAGGTTCACATGAAAAGCATGATCCAGCTATGCATTATTTCAGACATACAGCAGCTTTACCAAAATATAGATCTAAAGGCATTGGAGAAATAGTGAAATAGATTTTATAATTTCTTCCATTTAAAGCTATGCATCCATTTCCTTTTAGAGGGTGCTCACTGATGATGTTTAACACTGCCACATTTGTTTACCTTTCTTTCGAAAGACTAGCATAGTTTCTAGAAGATATTGTTGTTCTTTGGATAAGATATACTTTTCATCATCAGTTTCCTCTATTTTTTCTGTCATTATCAGTTTGTTACAAAATCGATTTTTAAAAATAAATCCATTTTAGGATTAAATTACAAATTTATGTGAAAGTTATTTTTCTGCCTACATCCATCATCTATGCATTCAGAAGTACACAACATATACAACTCTACATCATTATATATTCTTCCTCTCTAGAAATAGCATGATATGTGCTGAAATAACACTAATGTATTCCTGGGGGAGGGATGGGGAGATGAGGGTTGAGCAGTGGATTTCCACTCGTTTGGTTCCACTGTATTTGCTTCTAATGTATCCATCAATCTCTTTTACTGTCCAGGTATCCAACACAATTTATACATCATAACTTCCTAGAAATGAAGCATATTTGGTTTATTAATAAACTATTTTATTTCTAATGCACTAGATTAGCTAATATATTCTGCAACAAAAACATGGGATAGTCTTATATACAAATATATACAAACATATGCAGATTAAATACAAACCCTCATATGTAAACTGTATGTATATGAACACTTTACATGTTTGTTTGTTTGTGGTTTTTTTAAACTCTACATCTAAAGGTGGTAGAATCATACAGATGATGGGTAACTAAATATGATTTAGGATATTACAACAAACTCAGTGTTTTGCAATTACAGATGGTTTCTAATCATGATCCTCAGATTCAAAGTAAATTATTTATAAAGCTCATTCATATTGGGTCCTTTTTCTTTTTTTTTTTTTTTTTTTTGTTAATACATTCTAGGTCAGAGTGAAATATTCAGTTGCCTTCAGTTATTCACCTCAGAGCACTAATTGCTGACTTATAGTTTCTCAAACCTGGTGAGACTTTTTCCCTGTGTCCTGGTTTCAGCTGGGATAGAGTTAATTGTCTTCCTAGTAGCTGGTACAGTGCTGTGTTTTGAGT
>JAVJGG010000008.1:10190385-10201362 GCA_035590195.1 Aviceda cuculoides | reverse complement strand
GAGGGGGAGTGAGTGAGCGGCTGCGTGGTGCTTAGTTGCTGGCTGGGATTAAACCACGACACCCTGCAAGCAAAACAAAGAAGCAAAGAAACAAACAAGAATCGCTTTGATCAGAAGAAAGCATGTGTTAGGAAAAAAATCAAGGTAAGTGAAAATTCTACAAAGGAAACTTTATAAGAGAAGAAATGGACATATTTATAAGCAGACAGAGAATTAGCGATATTAACAGATAAGAACAGGATTGTTTGCATAAACAAGACTAGATTCAAACAGGTTAACACGACAAAGTAAAAGAAATATAACACTAACCATATTTTAATATTAGCATATTAGTGAATATATGCATAACCTGGAGCCAGTTCTAGTCATTCTCTTTTACAAAAGGAATACAGCAGTGACATAATAGTTCCTGTGGAGATGAGCAAATGTTATTGCAAGAAAGGGCTCACATGTAGAAGATAGAATACCTCTCATTTAATTTCAGTCTTCTGAATAACAGAGACAAGCCAAGGAACAAAAAGGGCAGGACTTCAGGTGCATCCATAATAGTTATATACAGATGGCTATTGTGCCACTGTGAAGTCTTCTTGGTTTATTTTTTAACTTGGATAGCAAATTCTACTGGCTATCTAGAAAGACTGTCTAATTCACATAGTTGAGCCTTTCCTGGTCAGGTGAAGCATCTAGTTTTTATGTACTGTGCTGTTTATTTTAGTATTTATATTAAGCAATCTAGATCTTGGAATAAATTGCTATTTCCACATTTTCAGGTAGAGAACAATCTTAATGTTCTTAATGAAATGAAAATAAATTATATTCATGTTTTCAAGACCAAACAGTATTTATTATTCCACTAGATTAATATTTCTTATTACATTATAGTACAAAGGTAAAAGACACAATTAATCCCCAAAAGTTCAGATCTAATTTATTCAAAGCCAGAGAATTACAGATTATGACCAGATCCCCAAAGGTGTCAAATGCTTATAACTCTTTTGTTTTTAAAATGTGACATTCTAATTTGAAATTATTTATCATATAACAATAATATCAGAAATAATGTTTAATTACCATTTAATATAGAATAAAACAATTAGGAATTCTAAATTACATACTTCCTTGGATTGACAGCATCTTTCATAGCAAAAGTAAATGAGGATCCTAATCAACATTTAATTTTTAATAGCAAGTAGTGACTTTAGAGTGGAAAGAGCTTGGTAAAAAAAAAAAAGCACACATGCCTAAAATAAATCTGTATTTAAAAACCAGGTATCATCCGACAGCAAAGGCAACAGCTTTCACCAGTTTCCTCATGCACAACGGCAGTGAATAGTATTGCCAGTTTTGAAAACATGTAAAAGAACTTATTTATCTGAAGAGGATTATTCTTTGGGAATACCATTATTACCATAGATCTTATCATAGAGTCATAGAAATAGTGGCTGGAAGAAATCTCTGGAGATCATGTAATACAGTCTCCCACTAACTGTGAGATTACAATCAGCGCCAGATGAGGGCAGCTATGAATTTTTTTAGATGAATATTGAAAATCTCCACAAATGGTGATTTCACAACCTCTCTGGACTTCCTGTTTCAGTGCTGCACTGCCTAAGAAAAATGCTTCTGTTAATATCTAATCCGAACCTCCAAAGATATAACCTTTGTCTGTTCCACCTGTTGTATCATCTGTACTAATGAGAAGAGTTTGGCTCTGTCATTACAGTGACTGGTCTTCAATTAGCTATAGGTCATTGCTAGACCACCTCTTAGCTTCTTTTTCACCAGTATGAACAACCCTGAGTCCTTCAACCTCTTTTTGTAGGATATGTTTCTCTAGGCTTCTGACCACCTTGGTACACTTCCTGCTGGACCCCTCTGGTTTCTCCCTGTCCCTGTGATCTGGGGGACAAAATCTGGGCACGGCACACCAACTTTACTTTTCTACAGAAGGAACAAAACATATAAGCACATCTAAGGTAGATTTGAAAGAATCTTGGTTTTTCTACATGTACTTCAGTCCTCAAACAGAACAGTGCTGCCCTCTGTGCCACTGCATTGAAGCATTCAAACTACAAACATAAGGCTCTAGAAGTTATCACCAGGATCGGAACTGGACTGAAGACAAAAAAAAAATTAAATGCAAGAAGACTAAAAAAAAATTAATATTTTAATTGTCATATTCTTGATTCAGTCCCTGTAAGATGGTCAATATGATATTTTCCTCTACAAGTATGCTGGGGAGTAGCCTGGTTCAAGACTAATGGAGGCTTATTCGTGCAGGTGGAACAGTCCGTCTCTAGAGGCAAGATACCATCTGTCTGTCTAAAATCAAGCCCTCCTGGCTGATCCATCAGGTGGAATAGCTGTTGATTCACTTGCCTTCTTTTTTTGGCTATAAGTGAAGTGACATGAAAGCAGTCAACAAAAATTTGGAATAGAACAAAATAATCCAGTTGATTTAATCCCATTAATATGAGAATCAAAAGATAAAATTTGAATTCTGAGGGTATGCTGCACAGCAGTTGAGTTAAAAACCTTGAAACATAGGTATCTTCCAAATTATTAAGGTAATTCAAAGCTATTTGAATACTTTGAGAGTACCCTGACTATTAAATATAAACAGTATTTTGTAATTTACAGTCAACAGAACCTTACATACATATATTTTGCAATATTGTTAGATGTTACTGTCAACATTTTTAGGCATTAAAAAAAGCTCTTAAAATACGTTTTTGTTTAAGATTATTATCAACATTTTAGAATTAGCTCTTCTCCTCACACATACCACTGCTATTCTTTTACTGTTTACACAGGCTCATTTTATTCTGTCTTTCTTTGCTTGGTTGTTCAAAAAGCAAGGAAACATATAGATCTGTAAACAGTCAAATGCTTAGGGAAATAAATTGTAATATGGTATTATAAAATTATCCTTGCTTATATTGTGAAAAGACAATAGTGTGGTTATTAATGTCTTGCAGACACATACATTTTCTATGGATTTGGTTGAGTTACATAATATGACTAACAGGCCAAAATTTTAAATCAAAAGGCAGAATTTACAGCTGATGTCTGTGGCTCTGATCTTTCCAATACATTGATATGTGACTATGAAAGTATTAATTCCTTTAGACGGATTGTTTGAATAAAGCTGCTTATGTTAAGGACCTAGGCCCAAGTTGCCAAGTAGCTCATAGAAGGTGCTGTTACAGCAAAGAAAGGAAATTACCTCTTTTCCCTAATGCTCAAACAATAAGCTACAGATAGTTCAGCTCATTCATGGCTACTAGCTATAGCACAGTTCATTTTGAAAGAGTGGATAGCTATTCTAGCTTCATAATGAACATGAATGTCAGATTTCTGTACCTCTATATAGTCCTTGTTGTGTTGCCAAAAGCTAACCTTCATATTAAGAGTGTGCAGGAGACAGTAGCTAATGTTACCACAAAATTTCTTTTCCCTCCAAATAAAGATTTCTTGGATTAAAGCCATAGATAGATCTGAAAAACAATACTGCTTTAAAGCGGTGTAAAACTAAAATAAGTCTAAAATATTTAATAAGAAATTTTTAAGATGTGAAAAACCCTGTTGTATCACAGCTGTAGGACCACAGCTTGAAAGATGTATTATTCTTTCACAAACACTCAGCATTTCCTGCATCTTTGCTTATGACTATGTCTAGTGATGAGGGAATGGGTTCCCTGTTCCCTTTCCAGATAGCCAAGGGTCTAGGCAAGCGCAGGAATTGATAGTATTGTCCCTCTATGTTTGTGTCTCTTTTACACTGTGGGACACTGTGATGGAATTACAATGCACTAAAGTGGAACTTCCTTCCCCTTTTCCTTAAAGCAAGCACTCCCCAAAACACTAAAAATCTTCCATTCTAGTTTTTAGAGCACAGAATAATAAACTAGGGAAAGCTATTCTTTAGACAGAGCAACTCAGATTTTTGGTGTGAGACATTAAAATAAAATTATATCTGTCAGACACTAACTATTCTCCATGTATTGTAAGCCACTTCTCTCATTTTGCTTTCTAATTCAGAAGCTTTTAGTGTCTTCCTAGGTTAAAAAACTCCATGTAGTCCCATCTTTGTTCCTAGGAGAGAAGCTTTCTTTTCATGGTCTCTGAGACTTGGCTCAGGTTTAGATTTGCTCCCTGCTGCATGCAGGCACTCTGCTTTCCACAAGATACTACAAATTTGCAGCCTTGCTGTGTCTCTCCTTTTCCTTCTCTCTCTGTTGAGAAGATTCCCCAGCCTGCACACTCTCACTTCTCCAAGGGATGAGGAATCTGAAGGAGGGGCAAGTTGTCTCCATGTGGAGCAGTCAGGACAGCAAAACCAAATTACTTACATAAACACTCAACCACATCGTCTTTAACAGAACATGACACACCATATATGCAACAAGCTCAGAACCAGTTAATCAAATGATTGTCTGACAAAGATACCTTCACTTGCACCAGTCAAGAGTTTACTGTTACTAATAAAAAAGGGGCATAATAAAAACCTTTTTTAGTTTTCCAACATAGAACTTGGAAACCTGAAAATCTGTTATTGCAGAAATTTGTGAAAAATGGGTATTAATAACAGACCTATAGAGAAGCAAAGGGGAAATCAATTTTTTTTGGTAAACAAAGTGTACAAATATAAGGTCTACCTGACTGTAGATTACCAGGAGGTTTTATGCAACAAAACAGTTAGAGGATTAATGAAGATGTGAGAGGTAACAGAAGAACATAAAGCAATGAAGAATCCTGCTTTTCAGTCAGTGTTGCTAGTTCTTGGAAGTCATTTAATTAGTAGTCATATAATAACTATTGTTTCTGTTAGAAATCTTCAGTTTCTGGGAATAAGCTTTTGTGTAAGAACCCCTTCCCTTCCATCTTTCCTACATTTCTGGTTTTACAGTTACAGAGAAAAATCTCAATATGAGACCACATTTTACCCAAAACTTTGGAAGAAGAAAATTAAAACTAATGTCTGTATATGTTTTGGGGTTCTTTTTGGTTGGTTGGTTGGTTGGTTGGTTGGTTGGGGTTTTTTTAAAACTTTTTCTCAATTTAAAGAACTGCTGATGGATTCATTACTGCTGACTGCTTGATATTGACAGTATAATTAAATATTGCTTGTTATGAATGCCTGTTGAACAGGTAGCTATGCAAACAAACCTATTAACAATAGGTTAATTCACAATATGTTACATAAAGTTTTAGATAAATTTTCTTGGAAGGATTATATGGCTTTTTTATGATAGAAAGTGAATGCTGATCAGTTTGATTTTATTATCACACAGGTTTCAACTGGAAAAAAATTATTGATGTAAATAGAGTTACAAGGATGGATTTAGCAGTTTTTTCACTGCAAAAAGCAACTAACTACTCAACTTCCTTGTTTTATTTATGTTAATTTTAATCTATTAACTTTCAAAACACATCCCGTCCACTACAGACAATTGTTTACATTAAAATAATTATAATATATGAGATTACTCCTTGTATATGAAACCCTTCACAAACTGCATCAGTTTTACTTACTTTATATAAAATAGTTATGGATGTTAACATTTATATAAAGAGCTTATTATTCATTATCATCTTGTTGAATAAATTCTGGACATCAGCATTGACAGCAGTGTTATCATGTTATTCATATGACCAGTTACACTGGATGAATAATGAATGAGAAACAGTCATAACAAGCAATTTGCTGACAACCCTTAGGCTGAAAATAACTGATTAAAGCTATTTTGGGAATACTGGTCTGTGACAAGGGTAGTCAGAGAAATCAGGATGAGTTTGTGATTGATTCAGGAATTAAACATATCTACCATTCATAAAAACTCTTGGTTTGTTTTTTTTTTTTATCTGAGAGCTTGACCATTACCCCTTTAAGATGTTTCAGGCTCATTTGTGACAAACAGAAATTGCATTTCCCAGTGCCTTGCTTGATTTCTTGATTGGTTTTCATACCAAATCATCTGTAAAAAAACCAAAACCCAACAAAAAAACAAGGAGCATAAAACCTGGAGTTAAGCCCATCATTTGGCGGTTAAAATACATATTTTATCCAGATACCACAGCATTATTATTTGGACAGTATTACACAAAATTATACTTGTTTATTTTTACACAAAGAGATGTCAGTCCTACAGGGAGAGCTGCCAGGTAAGAGGGTAGAGGAAAAGGAGGAGGTGGGAAATGCTATTCGTTGCTGTGGAAACCAGTATCATTAGCATGATGCTTTGAAAAAAACACGGAAGGACAGAGCTTTAAATATATTCAAAATTATGTTTAGATGTCCACTGTTCCAGTGATATGTCTATGAGAAGATCCATGTGGAATGTTGATAATCCCAAAGAAATGCAAGATGTTTCCATGGCATCATCAGCTTCACACACCCACCCCACCCTCGCCCAATATTTTGAAAACTGAGTTTGTTTTTTCTTGTATTTTTGAGATCTTTGGGGGTTTTAGTTTATATGGAAGTTAAAAAAAATGTCTTTCAAACAAGGAAGGCTGAAAAAATGAATACCAAGTGCAGGAAAGAGATGAACTGTCCATAAGAGATGGAAGAATCCCATATCCAGAGTATCCGGAATCTACAGGCTTTTCTTAATGACTTCAGTACAGTCTGGGTTCAATACTGCAATTTTTTACAAGTCTAGTCCAGTTTCGAGTCCAAAAGGCCTTTGTGTGAGACAAATCATTTGCAGGTCAAAACCTTACATATAATCAATCATTTCTGTGTCAGTTTCTTTAAGATTCAGAATATTAAGGAGGCACTCAAATAAGGAAAAACTATCATATAGAATGAAATGCATTAACATCTTGAACATATTCAATTATGAAAAGTAGCTTGAGGTAATAAGAGATTCACTTCTGGTTTAGTTCTGATGAAAGAAAGTGTACAGTCTGGATTATATGATATACAAGTTAAAACCTGACCCACAAATTTTAATTCGACCTGAGTTGTTCAACTGATTTGCAGTATGAACATTTCAGTCTGAATCTGTTTCATTCTTTTTACATTGTGCACTATTAAATACATAAAAATATATTAAAAAGCTAATAATTTTATTAAAAAGTTAATTAATATTTCTTCACACAGAGAACTATTTGTAAAGATGATATTGGGAGCACACTGGAATTTTATAGTCATTGTAAAGTAAAGCATTTTTTCCCCAAAGAAATGGAAGTTCCCTTAAATGTTATCATAGACCTGAAAAACAAAACAAAAACCCAACGAATTGGTATACTTTGTATTTTATAGGATACTTAATTTTCCTCATTTTACTGTCTGCTCTTTTTTTCCTCTATTTCCAGGTTTACAAGTAAACATACATGGAATATCAGCTGAGATAGAGTTAAACACCAGTTATAATGTGGTGCAGTTTGTTTTCCATTCTTTAATACACATTATGGAATTTGCATTGAAATATCAAAGGTTCTGAATGCATTTTACGTTTTCTTTGAGGCAGGCCTCACAACAGAGTGTGACTTGCAGTGATAAGCTAACTCTGCTGGAGCACATCAATCCCATACAGTAAAACCAATGAAAGGTTTAAACATGTAAGTCAGAGAGATGAAATGCCAGCCATCTAGTACTGAGCATGTTAAATAATTTCCAGAACACTGCCCTTTGTTTTATTTGAGTATGTTAAGGAAGCACGTTTGTCCTTCCTGCTATAGAATATTGATTTAAACACTTAGACATAGCCCTTAATGCTGTGTAGGATGGAGGATTTTGCCTTGAGGATGTAAATAGGTAAATATAATTTTATAGTAAAAATTTCAAAATACTATCATTCATTCATACTTCCGGAATATAATTTTAAAAGAATGAAATACTAAGACTGAAGCAAAAGTTAGGCTAAAATAAAAATGTTACCATCCTCACCTTGGTGTTACATTTTTAATTGTTCTCTTTCATGTGTACACAGATTGCTGGATGAAGATGCTGCAGTCGAAAGTGTGCCATGAAGATATGACAAATATTTTAAATATTAGTACATTTATGAGAAATCTGTCACATTTTAAGGGAAAGATTTCTTAATGTACCACCCCCTCTCCTGTTTTCGGTCACTTTGATAGCCTTCTGTCCAGGACTGCAGTGATAACTGCAATGAGAACCACAGTGAGGAAATCCATCACCATGTGCCAATCTGCCTCCACTGGATCTTACAGAAAGGAAGCAGATAGACCATTTTTGGTCTGTGTTCTGGCATATTTTCCTGTCTCTTTTTAGCTTTGTTATAATTACAGTTTTTTAACTTAATGGAAGGTGCCAAATTTTAGCATTCTTCCAGTATACAATTCAGCCTTTCTTTCACTGATGTATGATTTTCAGAGGATTCTAGAAAATATTCTGGTTTACAGACAAACCCTTTCCATTAAAAAAAAAATAATTAAAAAATGTATGCTTGATCATGATCTGCTGGATGATCATTATACATGAAAAATATGCTAGGAAACCTTTTCGTCTTCTCTGTCTCATAAAAATACTTTGTCAAAAAAACTTCTAGCTCTTCTATTGTCTTCTACATTCACAGCTCTTGCCTTTTTGCCCCATTAAAAGTTTTGGGAAAACAATTACACAATATGCCATCTCCATTGCCCAATTTTTCATTAGCTCCATTCCAGGTGAAGCACATCAGTTTCTTCTACCCTTAATGTGTCACTGCTCCAACTTGAAACAGTTTAGCCAAGTAATCCTATACAGGATTTTGTAGGATTGGTAGGATTGTGTAGCATGGTTTTGTCTTTAGCAAACAAAACCGTATGTCTGCCACTCAGTAAAAAACAGAGGCTTTTTACACCTCCACATCCAAGACCGATTCTTGCTGTCTGCCATTCCATTAAGAGGTTTTGGATAAAGTCTAATTACAGGAGTGGGTAGCACTAATACTTTGGTCATCACATCAAAAATCAATTCAACAGGCAAAGGCCCATGTTCAGTAAAGCTATTTTCATTTAGGGATTATTGACCTGCTTTTAATTATCTCAATATAATCTTTCCATTTCAATGTGAGTTTGTCATTCAAAAGACTGAAGCATACAAATTTTGAGCCCAGTAGTACTGTTCCCATGTGTAGCAAATGCTTCGAACTGCTTCAGTGTATGTATGGATTAAGAGTTTGTAGAACCAATCAGTTCCATGGGATCTTAGAACATCAGTATTCCTAGTTTCCTAAATGCTGTTTCTCTTTTTTTTCAGAAACCCTATCTCTAAGGGCTTTTTTTGACATCACTACTTACAAATTTCTACTTGAACCCACTTGGGAAATATCTGTCATCTGACATCTTAAAATACTTTGCAGGCAGACATACTCTAATTTCAACAGCAACCATCTTTTCAAACACTGCACACAGTATTAAAATAAGGTATCTGAGGTCAAGAATTAATCCTTGCTTTCAAATTGGGTTGTATCCTGAGTTGTGTTTTATCTTTTTACCAATAGATTCTGGAGTTCCCTTCTGAAAATATTTCACTGACTTTTCACATACAATTGTCTCCTGACTTTCTGCTGGATGTAGGCCCAGTCTGCATGGACAAATCCAAAGTTGTCACAACAGCTTCTGCTTCACTTAAGCTATGCCCCAGATAACTAGCACATTTGGGTATTTTTTGCTTTTTTTAAAGTGTGGTGGTTTTTTTTTTCTTAACACTTCACAAGTAGTCTACTTAAATAACTACACAGAGCCCCCCTGCTCCCAGAGTCCTCTTGGCTGTGTTTCATTTCTGTATCTCTGAAGGGTATAGTCTACTCCATTTGTTTTGTAAGGGTTTTATAAGTGTTTTTGTAAGGGTTTTATAAGCGTTTTTGTAATTGTGTGTACGTCTTGCCATCTACATGAGGACATTGCTAGTAAAAGGCTGACATCTTTGTCTGAAAACACTGATTGGTACTGCACAGCTCTTATTTGGTTACTCGTTCACCAAAAAGGTATAGCTCAGAGTGTCTGGAATGGCCACATATTGCAGCTTCATCTACATGACTCATAACTGCTTTTTTCAGGTAAACATCTTTTTGTTTTCTGGTAGCTCCTGCTGTCAGTGGAAATGTTTGCTCGTACTAACCAAAAGGATTACTGGAACAAGGCAGTAGTGGTTCAACAGTGCACTGCTTTTAAGATTAGTGATCAGAGACAACATCATAATATAAAAGCAAACGTAATGAATACTAATTTAATATTAGTAATTTTATAACATAAGCATAGTACGAAGATTCAAATTCATGTAGTGGAAGTGCAATCTGCATTGATCAGTGTATTTGGAAAAAGAATTGGAGTACAGGGGTAGATTCAGACTCATTTGAGTAACTAACTGAGGAACTGCAGTGCCTAAAACTTAGACAACTGCTATATTCAGAGAAATCCAGATAGTCTTACATCAAGCTGATACTCAGCATGGAGAAAGGAAGTCCTGGAACCCCAGTCTCTATCTTTTTTTTACAGTAGAGGACACATCTAGTTATGTAGCTACTTATGTTGTCTTCAATACAATAATGGTGTAGTGCAAAATGCATAAAGATAACAGGAGGTAAAGATCAGAACTCTATCTCTGCCCATTTCAAAGTGAGAGCAAAAACCTTACAATTAATCTTCATTGTACCTGATTTCCTTCTATTGCAATGATTTTTTTTTTTTTTTTTTTTTGTATTGCTGGCTACATGATTGCATAGGCTGATATCCTACCTTAGACTGATATGTAAGGAAAAAAATAGAAATGGACACAGAATATTGTGAACAATGAGTATCTGATGCAGGTGGTGCTTATCTCCTATAAAAAAAAAATCTATTTTTGATAAAATACCTGTGTATCAGTTTACATGTCCCTTATGTCCCTTTCCTTTGCTGATACAGGTCAAACATTTTATACTGCTTCTACTAACACTTTATTACTTTAGCACCAGCTTTCATGCTCTTGGGAAAGCATTCTTTTCATAGTGTGACCACTGCATACCTTCAATTTCGCTG
>JAVJGG010000008.1:10177134-10190375 GCA_035590195.1 Aviceda cuculoides | reverse complement strand
GTTGTATAGTCTCTAGATTTTAATTTCATTCTGTATCAAAGAACAAACCAGAAAGCTTTGGGTTATTTTAAATAAAAGACAAAGTGATAGAGAATGAACAATGAGAATGTGACTAGTGAGAACAAGAACAAGGAAATTTTAATGTAATAAAAGTCAACTTACTGACAAAATTGAAATTTGATTGCTTTGCACTGTATTTCCCAATATGCAGGGTAATAAAATTTAGGAAATAGAATTTATGTTAATCCACACTGTTCTGTACCAGGGAAAAAAAAAAAAAAAAAAAGTAACTATATTCAGTGATAGATTGATTTTGTGTTTTTAAGGTATAAATCTGATCTAAATTTCAATAAAACAACAAATTTTGATCCATTTTGCTATTTGTACCCTCCAATGCCCACACTTTTCTTAGTATCAACCATGTGAATTATCTTCCAGCATGCATTTTCACCCTTTAATTTCAGCTTGCTGAAGAGTTATTTTCTGGGAGGAAGCAACAAAAAGTTTCCATTTTTCTCCTGAGCTTTATAATGTATGCCTTTACATTGCAGCACAGTCAGCAGGGCATCCAGGTTAATCTGGACCCACTCAATGGTTTGTCCCTTCCTCAGAGAAAAGTAGCTACTCTGGAACAGCATCTGATTTTTATTCATGAACTCTAGATTGAAGAAAAACTTTTTAAAGACCTAGAGACATAGTGACCTAATTTTTTTCAAGATAAATCCTTAAATATCACTTGAGATCTTAATACTTCCAAATCTCAGGATATGGCTTAGGTAATTTCTAGATTGCATTTCGAACTGCCAATATAGAAGCTTTTAAAAATAAATTAAAAAATATGCACAATTAGGCTTACATTATGGATTAAAAGGAAGAACCTGATATTTTGGGTAATTGACATTCAGTCCAAAGGGGTAAAAAGATACAGTGTAATGTGAAATTGGAATTGGTCAAGTACCCTAAGCAGAGACCTATGAAAAGGGTTTCTACAAGCAGCATCTGGTTAGCACTTTATTGTAAATAGCCCAACAGCTTGTTTTTTTGTGCAGTGTAAATTCAGGAGGAGCAGGGAGAGGAGAGAAGGGTAGTTCATGTAAACACTTTCTGTATTATTATTTTCTCAATTTGTGTATTATTTTCCCAGTTGACCAGTAGCTGAAAAAAACAATTATTCACACAAACCTATTCAGGGACCCCAAAGCAGACAGCAGTGTCTGGGCAGGAAAGAATTCCCTTTCTAGAAAACAAATTCATTTTACTAGTTAAGCCTCAGAACTGTCAGAGAACAGTGCAGTTGAATAAATTATGAACTGAGCTAAGGAATAGGTCATGAAGTGAAGGTTATATAGGGTATAACACAGATAATCTGTTTCTCTGTCTGTTTTTCTGTTGTAGTGCTAATGTTGTGGTACTAATAAAACAACGGTGAAAAGCCTGAATACATAAAAGCAAACTCAGGCCTGCAGAACATGGATGTTACCTATTTGTTCTCCTATGCAAATATCCAGGTGAAAATAATAGATTTTTTTTCTTTCCATCTTGATTTTGTGAAAATAAAAAGTGTAAACAAAAAATGCACAATCTTTTATCAGTACAGATACTGAAACATTTTAAATCTCTATGTGATTTAAAGAATTTTAAACAGGAACTTATGCATCTACAGGGTTTCCACCCCAAAGCTCTCATGACAGATTGTACATCAGCAGACTAACCTGATAATAACCCTGGACTAATGTGTATTTGAAATTAACCATAGCTACACTTCATTCAAGCAACTACAATTGTTATGAAGCCATAATGTGTAAATGAAACATACTGTCATACACTATGAAACTCCAATGAATATACTTTGTTTAAAAATATTCAGATTTAGTACAAGACCTTTAATTTGTGATTGTGTTAAATATCTATGTATTGCCTTTATACCTGCTCTGTTAATCTGTGCCGACACATATTCTATTTACTAAGAATGATAATTTGCCAGTGTAAAACAGTTGTTTAAAACCAGATTCCTTTAATAAATACATAATGTCCCAAATTACATTCCCAGCACATTTAATTAAATTGTTTTCCATTTCATTCCATCTGGAGTCTCAAAGGGTTATAGCAGCTCAAGAATATTTGACAGAACTCAGCCAAGCAGGTGCTTGCATTTGACACATTAACCTTGGCACTGAGGGTAACTTTACTCACTCTATACATTGAGATACCATCTTCACACAATGACAGAAGATTACTGTACTTCTAGCTTCAGCAGAGAGGCTATGAATTGGCAACTGTCATCGCAACTCAATATACACAGAGGTAACATATTTATATGACTTATTTATGAACAAACTAGCACTAAGAGAAAAAAATATCAGAATTGCAATGACTTGTTGCAATTAACATATTATTAGTTTAAAATTCCTCCATTCTGATGGTAACGTCACAGAAGACTGAAATTTATTAAGACAAAATAAGGAGAGAGTGTAGTGATAATAAACTTTGAGGGCATTGTTCATGCTATTTGAGTAAGCTTATGGAATTTTCCATCCAGCTTGCCATATGATCCAAGAATAAAATGAAAGCTCAAACTTTTAATTCACTTATGGACAAAATCAATTAACTCTCCAATTCATATGTGTGTTTTCTTTCCCCATATTTAGTCTGTGTGGATTCTAATAATCTCACAATATTTGCTAAAGTAGCTTTAAAATTATTTAGAAAAAATTCTGTGTTTCTTATTTAATTTTATTCTCTGGACTAAGGAAAAAAAATGTGGAAAGCCTGAATTTGATTCTTCTCACTGTAATGAGTCCTCATCCTCACACACCATTACACTCTATGCCACTTAAAATTTTTAAAATAAGGTAATATTGAACTTTATTAACCAAGTTATGTTTAAGTTTTGTCTCTGTCTCCTTCACAATTAAATATTTCTTCCTAAAACTAATCTGAGACTTCAGACCATTCAGGCAAACAAATCAAATCAAGTTAAACTGTTTTGTACACAGCAGGTAAACTTCATGCAAGATTGACATAGATGTCTATTCATGACATTTATTCATACCTCCTTTTTCATGGAACATGCTGAAGGATGCCTATCAGAGAAATAGTGTATTTCAACAACTTCTGTCTTTTAAAAGCTTCTTTCTATAGGGAGAGAACTAAAGATGAATCTTATGATGGTGTATTTCACAAGTTTACAAATTCTTTCTCCACACTCAATACAAAACAAATGACAACAACAATAGTAAAAGATGAGGGTGCTACAGTGAGGCTAGATCCCTGGAGATTGTCTTCTAGGGCATAAGAACATCATAAACTTTCAGGCTGCTCATCAATACTGCCCTCATCCATGGTGAGGCAGAACAGCAGCACAGCAGCCTGAGCTGAGGAGGCATAGCGCTCCCTCCTTTTAGCTGTTCCCACAGACTGGGCTTCTTGGTGTCAGACAACTTGTCAAGAGCTGTCCAAGTGGACAGCCCAAAGGATGAAAAGCTCCATTTTTGGCTTCTACTAGAGTTTTTCTTTTTTCTTTTCTTTTCCATTACTTTTTTCTTTTCTTTTCTCTCTTCCTTTCCATTCCTTTTCTTTCCTTCTCTTCTTTTTTAAATCACTACCTAGGAAAAGGTATTTTAACCATTTTACCCGGTTAAGTAGTGAATAAAGAATTCAATTAATGATTAAAGAACTGTAGCAAAAGATATCCTATTTCCTGCCAGCCCCACTACAGGTGTCTAAATATCAGAGTATTATTACGACTTGCATGTTTACTTGCAGTAAACATTGCCTCCTAGCCTGATTCACATTTTCTAATATGCTGAGAAATTAAACAGATTTACTTAAAAGAAAAATTCAAACTGCAAGCGTTATATCAATACAACTTCTCAATGGCATAAGACATGGTGTCTTATTTTAGGCATTTAATTAGGCATCAAAATGTATTCTAGTTACTTGTGTATCACTTGAACTCTGCTTTTAAAAAAAAGTTATTCTGAAATGAATTTTCTGTATGCATTATGTGGTCTTCCTTTTAAAGCTAGTCCAGTATGTTTCACTTGAAGAGTTTTTCATGAGAAATACTAACTGCATTGTCAAAGGCTTTTATGGGATGTACTATTTAACAGAGAATTTCAGTGCAAGATTATAAAAGTATTGTGCTTCACTAAGATCAAAATATTTCAATTTCTTCATTGAGCAGCAATACAAATTTTATATCATGCAACTTAAAAAAATTTCAAATAATAATAAAAATAATAAAATAATAAATAATTAATAAAAAGTTTTATTCTTATCTAAAAGTGTCTCAGTGGCATGAAAACAAAATACTGTAGTACATTTTCCTCCTTTCGCTCCATCAGTGATTGATGTTTTTGGCTTGCTTCTACTTCAGCCAATATTCAAAGTCCCAGAACTTCCACCAGAAAACAATTCCAATTTTCTGATAGCTATAATTCTCCTTAATTCATAAACTTGGGATATCCATCTGGGGCAAAAAATTTTATTGGATAGGAATATTTGATAGGAATGCTGAGTTAAAAAAAAAAACTGACGATATCTGAGTTTTGTTCTTGCAAGGTTAGACTAAGTTAATCCAAGGCTACACTGAAATAGAAGCAGCACTCATGGTCTTCTACCGCATCCGGTAGTCATACTGCCTTCCCTATATTGGCACTAGCACACTGATTGACTGAATTCTGTTTGTTTGATTGGAGAAGAGATTAATTTTCAGACATGTCAGGCTGATAACAGGAAGAAGCAGAAAAATCATATTGAAGATGGGGTAAACATGATTTTGATGGTCTGAAATTAGCTTTAATCATGAAACTTTGCCTTCAGTGCCAGTGTTCTGCCAAGCAGAATTGTTAATGTGGCATTTAATGCTTATTTTTTGTGTATCCTTTCTCTTTACTTTATTCAAATTAAGTTTACTGATGTTCACTCTGCATCATTTTCAGTTTGTCTGATAATCTCTCTGTTGGTGTGGTATTTCGTGAAAAGACAAATTTCTGAGAATCGTCATTACTTTATTTTACTTGTTAAAGCAGCATATCTATAAAGGTCTTTTAAGCTCCCATATGTTCCTTCTATACCTTCCTCAAAGAATTTTCTCCTTTTCCATTGCATTTAATTAGATTTTCATTATTAACTTTTTTAGTGGACAATAAATGGAACTATGTTAAAAAGACACTGAAGGAGGTATGATTGTCCTTGTGTTGTAAGATGAATATTGATTTGCCATTGAAAGAACTGTATTTACAATTGTATTCATTATGTAAGGTGAGAATACAGAAATTAAACTTCAAACAATTGTAATGAGATATATAGATGTGTACAAAATAATGATCTATAACTGCAAATGCAACTGGTAAAAATGCCACTCAATATTGATGTCTACAATTTGGAGCAGAATCCTGCTCAAATAATCTTACTAGCATCAGTGTGATTGTTTTTCTACTAAAGGCCTGTATCTGCACAGAAAACTGCTAAAACTGCATTGTAAGGTTGTGTTCACATGCCACTATATAGCAGAGAACACTTGGGATCCCAATCTCCTTGTCATCCAGATAGGATGTCCAACTTAGTGGACCCCATCTGTGATATGCATCTGCAGTTCTTAAGCAGAGCACACTCAAGTCTTGCTCTTGAGATAGCTTTGGGTTTCAGCAGTGGTATGTACTTGGACCTTGAGCATTTCCAGGTTTCTCAGTGGAAACGTTACTTAAGTTGACACAATTAATAAAGAAATCTGAAAACTTTGTTCCACGCTCCTAAATTAGAAGCAAAGAAAAACCAAAACCCATTCTAGATTTCTAGAATGAACAGTAATAAGCTGTACTGTGAGAGGGGTTTTTTTGTCAGGAAAAATGAGTAAATGAAGAAATTCTGATAGGAATGGGAACCTTTGAGCTATTTTTCTAAGGTAAATTTGTACATAAGCAAACCACAGTTGCTGTAAAGTGGGAAAGAATATTGCATATGGAAGTCCTCCAATTTTCTCTTTCTGGAACTAATTTTTTTTCGAGCAATTTAGAAGCATCATGGAGCATAAAGGTGCCTACAGTGTCAAAGAACTTTGACCATAGTTGTGACAGAGTAGAAGTTGATCAGACAGCACATCAGTCCCCATTCATCATCATTTTCATTTTTCTGAAAGGACTACTGTGTTCAAATGCCAGTCCAGAGACATTTTGTATGTCAGCTATTTGCAGATAGTCTTTCCTTACTTAAGAAAGATGGTTTCCAACACCTGTGTTATAATAATAATACATTGGATGCATACCCATGCAAATCCTTATGCATGTTTCTCACATGATGAATTTTTATTGCAGATTAGAAGTGACAAGAACAGGATCTCTGCCTTAAAAATGCCCTATATTCATTTACATATATATAACCCAAAGCCTTTCTTTTGTGAAATGTGCCAGTAAGCTACCACTTGAGTCCCTGTGCTATATATACTTATAACAATATTAACCTGTTTGTTATTATTACCGTGTCCTTAAAAAAGCTCTTTTTAAAGGTCTTGGAAAACAGCCAGGGAGTAAAACTCAGTTCCTGGGCACCTGGTACAGAGTGGTTTGTATTTACACAGCTTATTGATGCAGTCTGGCCTGATCCATGCTGTATAGTGTATGGAGTGATGTGTGGTTCAGTACTATGCTGCAGGTTTACTTTGCCGAGTGCCCACATGGCTGCAGTATTCCCACTGCACATACCTTTAACCTGCTCTCTAATTTTGTGGATACTTGTTACCTACCTTTGTAGGAAATACTGTTGCACTGTATCCACAATACAGTGAGTACATACATGACATTGGAGAAAAAAGTGATTTTATTTAAAAGAAAAACGGAAACGAAACTTGCTTGGTTCACTCCCACTCTCTCTTACCACACGAGCACTACCGTGTATGTGATGCCCAAGAGGTCCACTCAGTGGAGTCAGGGACCAGGGTGGCAGTGTTCAGGCTCTCTGGCCAGCAGTGGGCCACCTCAGTGCTCATGTCCAGATGTGAGGATGCATCCTTTGCAATGATGTGGAAGACAGGGGAAGACAATTATCAAGTCCTCTTCATGTCTCCTGGGTTAGTGACGACATGCAGATTGCAGATATGCATTTTTCTATCTGTTCAGAGCTGGCAGTGTATCTATCCTGGTACACATCTGTGAGCCAGCACTGTCTTTGTCTCCAAAGCTGGGTGTTTTATGAAACTGCACAGAGATGTGCTGGGGTGCTGACGACCTGCTAATCCGGATACCATTAACACAGGCACTGAGAGCCCTTTCCCTGCTGCATGTTCCTGCTGGTGCCTCCGGACCCAGACATTCTCATTCATTCTCCATTCACACTAATCTTAGCCTTTCTGATGCAATTCTTTACATCTTTACAGTACTCCATTGATTTTTAATTTCAAACAGTAGTGCTGAGAGTTATTTAAATCCTTCTGCCAGGTCTCTGTGTGATTGGGGAACATTCCTGCAACTGAAAGATGAATAAGTAATATATCTGAAGGCTCTGAAAAGAGTTGACATTTACTTCCCTTGTGCCAAAAGTATTAAGAGGACTACCTTATAGATCAGCTCATTTATAGCTGTACCATTGAAGGGACCTACCTGTTTTTCCCTAGAGTGCCTCCTATAAGCAACCTAGGAAATATGCCATCTGAATAAGAAATAGAAAGGAAATAGGAAGTGATTTAAAATGACAGTGTAAATGTACCCATAGCCTGTATCTAGATTTACCTGCTGATGTGTGTCACAGGACAATTTGGATGTCTGGTCCTTCAGGTCAAAAACCTCTTGGACCGAGTCCTAGTCCTTCTCTGGTTATTGTACCTCTGTGGAAAAAAAAGGAAAAGTGTTTGTGAAAAGAGAAGATGTATGAAGGAGAGGGTTCAGTACTAGCCACAATATCATCTAATTATGAAGTTATGGCCAGGCCTCAAGTTTACGTCTGAAACTGGCAAAACGGAGATAGCATGAAACTTAATGATCATGCACATTAAAAAAATAGATAGGTAACATAAATGTTACCCCATAAAATGTACAGCTAGCTTCAGTAAAGAAAAGAAAAAAACACAAAAACCCTCAAACCAAACAAATGAAACAAAACAAGCAAACTGTGCCCACCCTCTCCCTTTAATATTAGAGATATATTACCTAGAAGTTTGGATTATTCAATTTTTATTACAGAACTAGTTCATATCCTCCATAAGATTGAACCTACCAAAAAATGACCATGTCAGAGTGAGCTTATTTTCAAATGTCATTGTTAAACAGAAGGTAGAGGTTTAGGTTTAGTGTACTTGTGATACTTTATGTCCTTTCCTCAGCTCATTGTTTGTCATCAGTTCTGTAATCACAAAATTCCCAAGAATATTACTTTCTGTTTTAGAAATTGAACACCAGTGTTACCTACTTTGAAACAGAAAAGTATAACTTCAGGGACTGAGAGATGATCAGTATGTAAGAATTATGAATTATTCTACTTCCTGCCATAAACACCAATGGCAGTCCAAAGTAGTTCAGCTGTAAATGTAAACCTGTATTTAGATGTAATGAACATCGCCATTTTTCCAGTGCCATGAATTTAATTAAAAAACCAAAACCAATCAACCCCCCTAAAAACCACAAAAAAGCTATATTAAAGCTGAATTACAAGAAATTTCCTCCCTCCCCCCAAAAAAAAACCCTAGTGATTTTGTAGTACAAACAGAGCTCATAATGATGAACAAATTGTAGATATACAATTGCAGCCTAGCATATTCAATCTGAGCTTGATTAGAAAATGATTTTAATTTTTTTTGTGACAAATTTTTTCAGTTCTAATGACATTTCAGATTTAAAAAAAGCTAAATACATTGATTTAATTTAAACAAACTTCATCTCTTAAAATTTAATAACTAATGAAAAGTCAAATGTAGAATTTTTATTTCCCCTCTTAGATTAGTGTATCAGCACATGGAACAACGGGTGAGTAACATGTGATAAGTATTGATTAAAAAAAAGCCACGCATTTACTGCTATCTCATTCTTGCCTCTCATTACTTGTGTATTTTTCATTCAACATAAACCTATACTGAACTCCTTGCTGGTCACAGGACTTATTTTTGTTGCCATGTGCCCACTGATCACCTTAACCTCCCTTCTAAGCAGTCCTGATAAAGCGTAAAAAATGCACTACAAATAAACACTAAGAAGTACACTTAGTCCTTTGCACACTGAAATCAGGAGTGTCTCATTAAATACAACTGTAGGAGTAATACAAAGTATTGCCTTAATATTCTTACTGTGCAAAACAAGAGACAAACAGCTTCCATTATGTCCTAAAGAATTCACCGTCACTGTGTGACAGTGTTGCATGACCCAGAATTGGGGTTAGTATTGAAATGGGAATACTGCTTGAGATTTGACATCTGAAGTTGTTTACTCATTTGATACTTAGGTGCAGGCCACAAATACTGTTTTTCTAACACTTTAAATTACACTTCAGATACCACTAACCTCAAGGTAAGAAGTGTAAATACTAGCTGAACTACATAATGGAAGAGGCTTGGTATAGATTCCTTAATTTTCATTTCTTGGGATACTCATCTTTCTTCAGTTCACTGCTTACTGAGAACATATTACATAGGCTTAAAGTATGCTTGTGATTGACTTTGTATTTTGAAAATTTAATAAGGAGTGAATAAGACATTGGCTTTTCCTGACACCAAAAGGCTTTCCAAGCACAGGTCCCTAACAAAAAATTATAAATTGAGTCATTTCCTGCCCTTCCTTTTGTACCTCGATCATTTTGCCAAAAGAAAATAATGACTCATGGGGCCAACAAGAGAGAAATCAATCAAGAAAAGCACTGACCCTGAAACTCAGACCTAAGTAACCCTGCATGCGGGGAAAGGGAAAAGGAATTCTAGAACACAGATTTTCATTGGAGTACTGCTTCCACATTTTTAATTAAAAAGCCATCAAATAAAATGTGCAAACAATACCAAAAGCAGGCATAAAACAATTCAGAATGAAGAATAGCTAAAAATAGTTCATTTTCTGGTTGATTGCTTTAACTACTATACTATTATACAAAAGGTTCAAGATAGTACAGCTTTGCTTTGCCTGTATAATTTAATAGATTTAATCATGGCTATTCTGCTTTATAGTGAGTTCAGTTGTTACTACGTACATTAAGAAAGCTCATACAATGCCTTTCATCTAAGATTTCTCAGAAGATTCAGATGTAAAAATGTTCAGCTTGTGAATGCCGCAAGGATTAAAGAAAATAAACCTTGACAAGTGAGGTTATGGTGGTGACATCTTTGAATTTTCTGGTCGTTACTTAAGTTTTCTTCACAAAAAATGTAGGTACAAATGGAGTGAAAAGCTACACAGACTTCTGGTGAATTTTTATATTAGAGTGATACCCACCTTTGGAAAATTGAGCGAAATTCTGTGTCATTCTGAGGAAATTTAGGTGACAAAATAATTATGAAACATAGCCATACAATTACATAAGTAAAAAGCTATCAAGCTGAACAATGTAACTAACGCATTAATTTATTTTTCTGTTGGCACATTCCAGGCTGTTTGAACATTATAACCAGAAACATTCAGGTATTAATTCTTACAATAAATTGGATTTACTGTAAAACAAAAGCATTAATTAATCATTCCCCAGCCCACCAGTTTTCTTACTGTTCCTCTGAGTTAATTTTGCAAAGGACTGTGGAACATTAAGTTTTTTGTTTATATTACGGTTTTCATTACTGAGTAACAACATGATCTGTAGCGGACCATGTTGTAGAAGTATGTGAAACTATTTATTTCTGATGTTTTCAAGTAGGTAGGGAATGCAAGGGGAAAAGCCTGAGAAAATAAGCATACCTTTTAGCTTCCCTGTCACACAGTGAAGCATCCAGAACAACTGAGTCAAAATACAATCCTTGGTCTACTTTTGAAACCTGCGTAGTTAAGCCTCGCCTTCCTTGGGAGCTGCTGTAAAATTACAATATAACCTTTATTATTATGCAGACATTTTAACTCATTTCAATAAGGCTGATTCTGCAGTGGGATTCCATTGACATGCACAGTAGGAACAGAAATAGTTCTTTGGGCAGAAAGTTTATACTACTTTTTTATATTATTTAAAAAGATTTAAAAATAAAATAGTATTAGTGCGTCTTTATGTCTTAAGAATATCAGTACAACAGAAGTTGTTCAGTGCCAAATAAAAAAAAAAAAAAAAGCCAGCCACTGCCACATTTGAGTGCATGTGGCAATAATAGAAGGAAAAGCCCAAATGACAGATGGAACCGAAATTCTACTATAAAATAGGTTGGTAGCTTCCAGCTTGACTTTTCCTTAAGCAACATGTGAACACGCATGCATACATACATGCAGGTTGTTTCATTAGAAGAATCTATCTTAAGGATTGTTCTGCTAATTAATGTAAGTATATGAAAACAGCTGCAGGAAAAAATGGAGTAAGAGAGGGCTCCCAAAACTGTTATACATGTTTGCTTGAGTAAGTATCAAATTGGTTTCCATAAATTATGGCTGAAATAAAGAAAGTGAAAGAAAAGGAGGGGGGAAATCCTCTAACTTAGAAGATAATGATGTTAATGAGAAAATAATGCAGTCTGAGATATATAATCATAGATTATTCATTAGAAAGAGTGATTTTTTCCTACTTTTTATAAATATGTATAATACAATTCAATACAGTAAGTGCAATGGAATACAATATAATGTATGTAATACAAATATTAATTACATATAAAATTACAATACATATATAATTGCAATATATATATAATTGCAAAAAAATGAATATATTTCTAATAGGAAAACAGTTTGTCCCTGACCCATCTAGAGTGAACAACTTCTACAACTCCATCAGGCCACAAGCAGAAATAACTGAAAAGCTCTTACGGAATTTCTGAAGTCTACAGCTAGCTTGAAAGTAGATAGTTCCTGCAGAGGAGGAATGAAGCCTAAAAATCTATTGTTAAGGAGGTGCTAGCTGAGGACAGAGTTAACAGAAACACTTTGTCTGTCAGCAAAGCCAGCCGAAGAGATTTCCATCAGGGCCCCTTCTTTCCATTAGCATACCACAGTTCCCTTTCATTTGTTTTGACTCAAGGTTTTGTGCAGCCACATTATAAATTGGGTTACTAAAATGATTTGAATTAAATAGTTCTATGGAAAATACCTGCAAATCCTACATGGGTTAATCTTAGCCTTGAATTTCACAATTTGCAGATGAGAACTAACACAAAAGCGTAAAAAGGATGACATACCAATGCCACCTTATGGAGCTGATTTTGAACTAGGAGGAAAAGACACATTAGAGCAATGAGAACTGATGAGTGAAATCTTCAATTTCTGCCTGTATGGTAATTCCACAATCATTAATATGGACCTGTAAATTATCTAGTATCTACCTGCTAGCATAGCAGTACCGGTTAAGCATAAACACACAAACATGTTTTTTATTAATTCAATCAAGTGCACAATATTGAGTTTATGTCAAAATGGTGCTTGTGTATTGACTTTAAGTTAACTATGGGAAAACAGCTCAAACCCTGCTTAAAATGTACTGACTCAAGGTTCTGTCCTCATTTTTTTAACAAATACAAAAACTGATGAGTTAATTTATTACAGACACAGTTTTCATCATATCAAAAATAGTATTGTTAATCTTGCATGAAAGGTTGATTTGTCCCACCTAAACTTAGGCAGCTGAAGTGTAACTGTCTATATCTGAGGTGTATGTACAGATGAGTACAATGCAGCTCAGCTTTAAGTAGATGTTGGCAATGGGACAGAATAATTGCAGTAGGTATATACTGATTTCCCCACAATAACTACAAAGACAAGACTTGCTCGAATGTAGTTATTTACACTGTAGTCATTATAACTAGGTGAAATTAATCCAGTCTTAGGAGTGCTAAATCTGATTTAGGAATAAGTAAGGGTATGTGGAAGAAGAGTGTCTGCTCCTTTAAGGGTATTTAGTCAAAGGAGCCATAAAGACCTGACCACCACATAATAAGAGAGGTCTTGATAAGAAAAAGCCTGGTCACTAGCACAAACTGGGAGGTGAAAAAGTGTATCTTTTTAGTTGAGAGGATAAGGAAAGGGAGACAAACACACAGAGATGCAAAACCTGACCTGTTACCTGAAGGGGGGGTTGTAGTGAGGTGGGTGCTGGTCTCTTCTGTCAGGTGGCTGGAGATAGGACGAGAGGAAATGGCCTCAAGT
>JAVJGG010000008.1:10159901-10171907 GCA_035590195.1 Aviceda cuculoides | reverse complement strand
ACATATTTAAAAAAAAAAAAAAAAAAAAAAAAAAAATTATACTTTTCATGTAAGTATTCGTTTTGTACAGTGACAGGTGTAAAACCAACAGAATTATCTTTTCTTGTCTAAAATACTCTGAACAAGGACAAGGAATAAATCTGTTAAGTAAGGTGTCATTTCTACATTTTCACTTCTTAGACTGGAATCATGCTCTAAATAGAAATAAGTGTTAGAAGAAAGAGAAGGAAGATAAAACCAACAGCAGCAGAGAACAACCATTTTGAATGTAGTGATATTTTCATTTTAACTGGTTTTTAGTTACTGTTTCTAAAAAAGGTTATTAAAATTAAAAAAAAGCAGCTTGAAAGCCACTGTATGTTATGTTTTCCAAAATCCATTACCATTAACATGGACTTCAGCTAGGTTTAGAAATTTTAGCTGCTCTGGGCAAATAATATTTTTTACATGTTAGTGAAATATCTCAAGGTTGTAGTTCTGGTTTGGGTTGTTGTTTTTCTTTCTTCCCCTTTCTTCCATTATCATAAATCATTAGAATGTAAATTTTTCTTCTGACACATTTTCCTGACAATCGTGGTAGTCAATGTCTAATGCAATATCAATATTCTTATTTTACTTTTATTAGATGCCTATTTATTGTACCCAAAGTTCAGACAGACATTTATAATCACACAGAAAGAACAACTCACCAAAGTCTGCCTCTTAGAATTTTTCTCCCCTCTGCAGCTTCATCAGAGAACCAGCAGTGGTTATAAGATGTAGAGACAAATAGATAGATAAAGAGATAGATAGGTTGATAGATCAATAAATAGATAAAAACCACACTGATAGATCAATAGATAGATACATATTACTTGCATTGATAAGTGCATAATGCTATTTCTGACCATGAAAAGTATGTTTTCAGGTGATCCACTAATCTAAAAGGAAGCAGCAGGTTTCAATAAATTAGATTTATTATAGAAAACAGCTAGGCTGCATTCTACTTATTGCTCCACCAATAATGTGGGTTAATTAAAACAATCTATATGCTTATGTTACTGCGTCTATAATTTTTCACCTGATATTTCCTTCACCTGTGAGGATTATCATATATGAAACATCTGCCAAAATGTCCCATTTTCTTTAATCATTGCATATTTTTACAGGACATCAGAATAGAAACCAATATTTGGATATGGTTATTTTTAAGACCAGCTGACATTTCAGCTTTACTTTTATGAGTAATAAATGCTAACTATAGGTAATGAAGTGTAAAGTCTTGCAAAGGCTATAGGTCAAAATCAAGTTTTATCTCCTTGAAAGACAAGTAGTGTTAAAAATGGCTGTCTCCTACCTTTTGGAATCTGCAGTTAACCAACCTGCCAACTGAATCAGTATGGCGGTCTCAGGAACATTATTTTGTGTGGTGGTTTAAGCCCAGCTGGCAACAAAGCACCACGAAGCTGCTCACTCGCTGCTCCCCCCACTCAGACCTGGTGGGATGAGGAGGAGAAAATATAAAGAAACATTCGTAGGTTGAGACATGGACAGGGAGGGATCACTCACCAATTATGGTCATGGGTGAAAGACAGGCTCAACTTGGGGAAAAACCAAAATCAATATCATTCTCTCATCAACAGAAAAGACGTCCCCACAACACAGTTAACATAATTCCCATCACAATACCCAACAGCAGCGGACAATTTACACACAATCCAGCCCTCCTCCCTCCCTCCACCACAGCTGCAACAGCCCAAATCCCCATCAGTGTTCCACTAACACTGCTGGGTCCCTGTCTCACCCCTTACCTCTCCCAAGGACCATCCTTAACCCAAATTACTCCTCTCATCCCAGGCTGGGCACCAATGCAGACTGTGGTGGCTTCAGCCCTGCCAGCACCAAAGCACCAGGTGGACGCTCACTCACTCGCTCCTGCCCCACCACGGTGGGATGGGGAGGAGATCAGAAAGGAGAAAAAAAATGCAGGCGGACCCTCATGGGCTGAGGTAAGGACAGCTTGCTGGGACAACACAAGGAGAGAAGTTACAGTAATACAGCAGCGCTAATAAAAGAACAGGCACAACGAGTGACACAGCGTGCGGTTGCCTGCCGGCCGCCACCCCGCCACCTCCCCCGCCACGACACCACCACGCACCCTCCCGCCAACTCCCACTTATATCCTGAGCATGACGTCACACAGCAGAGCCCATCCCTTGGATTGTTGGGGTCAGCTGTCCTGGCTGTGGCCCCTCCTGCCTTCCGGGGAACATTATCTCCATCCCAGCCAAACCCAGGACATTTTGTTTCAGCACAAATTTACCAGACTAAATACAAAAGAAAGGCCTATAGCAGAGTGTGAACAGACCATTTCAGGTTTTAGTGGATCATACGATTTACTACAGCTTACAATATTCCAAGCTACATGGTCATTCACCAGCACAATTCTTAAAAAAACCCAAAACCATCTTTTCAGAAACTATTCATGTAAAAGTTTCATTCTTCTCCTCAGAACAAATGTTTTCTATTTAGATTCCATGGCAGTTTAGCATCATTATTCTAGTGCTGGGTGATGGGGGTTATCATAAAGAAAAAAAAAAGTTAACTTTAAAAACAAAATCTGAAAAGAAAAAAGTAGATAAATGTCATAAAAACTATTGCCAGACAAATACTGTTTGCTTCATCTTATTTTATTTAAGCACTGTAACATAGACAGCTTTCTTTGACAATGATAGGTCTGCAAACTAAGAATGCTTTTTTTAACTGTAGTCAGCCTTTATTTAATTATTTTTAATGTTTATAATTTAGCAACATTGTTATGTTCTGTAATTATTCTCTTTCAGTCCAAAACATCAACTGCACTATGGAATAGAATATAAAAATGAGAGGAAGGCCAGTATTTTTATGGGATTAACTATAAGAAGCAAAACTTTTCACCACTGACAGTCATAGCAGGGCTTTATTTGCATTTATAGTTAAAAATGATGTTTATAGTCTAAAAAAATATATTACAGCTCATTTTGAAAGAAAAAAATTTCCTCAAGCCCAATTAATCTTCTGAGATTTTCATTGTCCTTTTTCTAATTTCAAAGTGATTGCTCCAAAAATAGATACAAGGCCAAGCTTATGTACTCTACACTTTGATTAATACTGAACACCTAGACAGCCAAAAATACCAAATGTGCAAGGTCGGGGAAGTAGCCAACCCCTTTCAGTAAAAGTAGAACTTGCAAGTCAGCTACAAGCTGTGATATTTCATGTGTCTTGAAGTAATATGTTTTTTTCTTTTCTTTTCTTCCAGTAGTAATACCAAATAGCACTGACATGTGCGTTAATGTGTGTTAATATGTGATCTAACATATTTGCATAGTCTACCTGACTGTCATCAGGGGATTGCATTACCCATTCTGATCAGCAAACAATGTCTAAGCTATCAATTTTTTAAAAATCTATCCTTTCACTAAGTAGCTTGTTAATACAATAAAGTAACTGATATTAATTCAGCAAATATAAAGATACATACATAATTTACATTTCTCAGTGAGCCAAAATAATATTCTAAATTAATTGTGGCAATATCCTTTACTAGCTTCTACTGCTTAAAAGCTAGTTGCCTAGTCTAAGCTAACGGTCAAGTTTCCTCATATAGTCAAGAATAAGAATAAAATAACTACATGTAAATGGCAACAGAACCTACCTTTCTTAGACATTTATTTTAGCAGTAGTTAAAGTTATATGAGACAAGTCACATAGTAGGTGCTTAATTTTCAGATGTCCATTCTCTGGTAATAAAATAAAAGCTTCCTTCTGAAAGTTAAAACTTTGCAATTTAGTTGGAAGAAAAAAGAATAAACTTTTAAACTTTTTTTAAACTTTTAAACTTTTTAAATAAAGAGGTGAACATAAGCAGATCTAAGGAGTGAAAGATGGAAACAGAGTATGGTTTTGTATTTGAAATAGAATAGCATGAAAGCATGAAGAAAAGGAGAAATACAATACTTTCACTAACTGTGTAACTGCATTTACATGTACTGTAAACAGTGACAATGATTACAGAAGACAAATATTATTGAATAGTGCTGATTTTACCAAAATAAAATTTTCTGCCAAAAAAATAATTTGGCAAGAATAACCACTGTACCTTAAGATGTTAAGGCATTCACCCATAGCAACCTCTATTTCTGTTTGTTGGACCTACACATCTTACTCTTAACTCAGTTTCATGATATGCAAAAATTGTTTACTATCCAATTCTAAACAGAGATTATACTTAGAATTTAATTACTAGGGTGGCGGAACTTCAATGTAAACAGAATCTATTGAAACAATATTTAAGAAATAATAACTTATGCTATTAAAAGCAGGAGAAAATACAGAACACAAACAGTGAAGAAAGAATGTTGTGTACACTATTATGTGCCTAAAAGCAAAATAGATTAATATCAAAACAGGGGTTATTTAGATTCTGCTCAGTTGGGCAGAACATTTTGTAAGCTCTTCTGTACTAAAAAATTTAAATTTTTAATCAATTTTTAATTAAATTATCTGGTATTATCATGGATTAAATTATTACGGTAGCATAAAATGGTTTGGGTTGGAAGGGACCTTTAAAGATCATCTAATTCCAACCCCCCCTGCCACGGGCAGGGACACCTTCCACTAGATCAGGTTGCTCAATGTCCCATTCAACCTGGCCTTGAACACTGACAGGGATGGGACATCTACCACCTCTCTGGGCAACCTGTTCCAGTGCCTCACCATCCTCATCATAAACAATTTCTTCCTTATATCTAGTCTACATCAACTCTCTTTTAATTTAAAACCATTGTCCTGTGTCCTGTCACTACAGACCTTGGCAAAAAGTCTTTCTGTGTCTTTCTTATAAGCCCCTTTATGTATTGAAAGGTTACAAGAGGGTGCCCCCAGAGCCTTCTCTTCTCCAGGCTGAACAGCCCCAACTTTCTTGACCTTTCTTAATAGGAAAAGTGTTCCAGCTCTCTGATAATTCCTGTGGCCTTCCTCTGGACCTGCTCCAACAGGTCCGGGTCTTTCTTGTGGTAGGGGCCTCTGAGATGGATGACCATACTCCAGGTGGGGTCTCACAAGACCGGAGTAGAAGGGACAGAAACACCTTCTGTGGCAAATGCACTTGACCCCTTAATAAACTAGCAGTAGTTTGGTTCAGGCTTCAAAGAAGGCAAAGGCCTGAGCCATAGCCAGGCTGAGAACTTCTCTAGACAACCCACAAAGGAGTGGAGTGACACAGTGAGCATTGGTGCATATGAACCTGGAACACCAATCACGCAATTAATGCATGAATAGTGGGTGACTTTTCCAAGAGTCATTTATCAAGGAACAAAGAATGTTGTAGGTACAAGGAATCTCATGCACACCTTTCCTGTTGTATGCAATTTGACTATGAGCCAACCACTTTATCCCATAAATATGACAGCCTAAGTGAGCCTTCTTTGAGCTCTCCCTGCTAGGCAGCCTCCCTATATGGCGGTGATCTCCCCTTGAGCCAGGAAGCCTCTCAAGATTTCAGATTCCTCACCTGAGATTAAGAGATCCTTCTTTGCCCAAGGTGGAGAGACCCCTTACTTGCATCAGAACCTTGGTAAGTGACTCATAGCATGCTGAATTAATACTAACGAAACATTACTAATCCACGTAGCTACTCAATATTAATTATTATAAACTTTGTATAGATAATTCCATTAGACATAAACCGTTGTCCAAGTCTGAAACTAAGACTGGACCTAGCCACAGCTAGGGTCCATAAGGAGTTTAGAAATCAAGGTGACCCACTCTGAACCTTGTGACTCAAGTGGCGGGTCTTCCTTCACCTTTTGCATCTCCGGTCCAATATTGTGTGAATCATTCTAACTCTAACTCAATTTTCCTTTGTATGTTTTTTCCATGTAGTAATTAATACAGTGAAACTTGCCCTCAAATTTATTGAACCTTGGTAAAACACTGTTAAGCTTTGTTAAATTCCATCAAATTTCTTGAACTCTGTCAAATTGTTATTTTACCTCAGTAAAACTTATTGCTGCTTCTCTCTTTTGAGTGAGGTGCATTCCACTCATCTGTGACAAATTGGCATAGTCAGCAGGATACTAAATCAGAATCCATTTCACCTTCCTTGACCTGCTGGCCACACTTCTTTCTACGCAGCCTAGGATATGATTGGCTTTCTGGGCTCCAAAAACACATTGCCGGCTCATGTCAAGTTTTTATCCATCAGTATACCGAAGTCCTTCTCCACAGGGTGGCTCTCAATCCATTCATCCCCCAGTCTGTTTTGATACTGGTCTTTTTCCCTGGCCCAGGTGCAGGACCTTGCACTTGGCTTTGTTGAATTTCATGAGGTTCACATGTGCTCACTTTTACTTAAAATGTTATCAGTGCAAATTACCTTTTCATTACACCATTTTGTCATTTTTTCTTATCATTGGATTATTTATTTTCTAAATGTGTTTCAGCTTTCATCAGCATGAAGATTTTGAATCTTGCTTCTTTTGGAAGTACTAGTTTTACCTTTGCTGCAACACAAAACTTTTTATCATGCTTTTTGCCATAACCATCTTTTCCTCTATAGTCATAAGCCCTATCATTTATTGGCTTTATGCTTATCTTAATCACATATTCTTAACGTAATTATGCCAGGATTCTAATTTCTCATACAGCTGATAACTTATGAGAGGTAAAGTATTATCTTTACCTACTAATAACATTCCTATGCAGGTAGTAGTATGGAAAATAACAGAAACATAATTGTGCTACCAGTGTCTTGATAATGGTGAGGACCTTGTTTCTGCCAAAGTGAGCTACTTTTCCAATAACATCACTTCATTCAAGGGACATCTGCTTGTGTCCTTAAAATTACCAAAACACTTGCAGTTTTTTGATGCTAGGAGGATCTTTTAATGCCAGACATACTTCCTGAATGGAAAGAGTGAATTCTTAAAAAAGTTATCCAACATTTCATAAATTTTGAAACTCTGATAACAAACAAATGGGGAAAATGGAATGAGAAATTCCTTCCCTTTCTCCTCACTCCAAAACAGAAATAAAGCCTAAAAAAAAAGCCCTTCTTTTAACAATATTAACTCTAACAGGAAAATGGGATCAGGTTTGACAGTGTCAAGGTCCTGAAGATCGAGGACCTGAAAAGCTAAAGTTCCTCTTGCTTAAGAACCACTGTATGTTTCTTTGGATAGTTCCGTGAACTCTGGCCCAGCCTAGGACTTTCCCTTGAGAAATTGTATTCTAGAGGCAGAATCCATGAATCATTCTTTGAAGAAATGGTCAATGATTAAGTCAAATACAAATCCGAGCTCCAGCAGTAATTACCAGGCTATCTCATTTATTAAGTTTGCCAATATCCCAGCCAAAACAAATGAATGGGTTATAATCTAAGACAATTTCAATTTCAAAGGTCGAGTAGATGCTGTGAAATGCAGTTTTGACTGTAGCAAGGTGAAGAAATCTTATAATTTTAGATACAATATTTCTGGAAATATAATTTATTAAATCTTCCTACCTTTTTTTAAAAAAAATCTTCTTATCTATTTGCATTTTTGTTATGTATTAAAATCAATGACAATATCAAGAACTTTACCCATATTTTAATTTTCTCCTAGCAAAGATATTATCAGGATCTTCAGTTAATTAAGAGCAAACAATGACCTGATAATATCAGACTACAAAAGATACAACTACAATTTATACTATCTCTGTGTGAAGCAGAGAAGTTAAGTTACAAGCACTCTTGGAAAAAAAAGAGAATCAAACAAAAGAATTAAAATAAAACAAAAATATCTTCCTTTCGAAGAATCCCTAAATGAACAGTAATATTATTCTGAGATAATGCTTCAATGTGTAAGCATACCAAAGCAATCTGCAGTATTAAACTCAAGTAGTTTTTCATGTTTGTATTTCATATGGCTTGAGTTTTGGTTACAAAATCTTTCTTTTCCATAGTGTAAAAAAAACCCCTAAGCAGATAAAACTAGTCAATATGAATCACTCTGCAGTGCAAACCTTCTTGACATGTTCAGGACAAAACAGTACATAAAGTCATCGCTCTGCTTCTGAAAATATATGTAAGTACACCAATTATGATAATTTTTTTTCCAATTAAAAAATACAGCTGGGATTCTCAGTTTTTATTTTAGTGACTCTGAAAAGAGTAGTTTGTCTTTGAAAACTGTTGAATAGCAAGCGACTCTCAGTGGAAAGGAAGATTGTTACTGAACATTGGAGCAGGAATGTTAAGCATTTTCTGAGCCAAAAATTTTCTTAGAAACCTTAAGAGTATCTTGATTTTTTGTCGTAAGAAAAGCCATTTTTATATATGTAGAGCATTTTGTATAGCATACCCTAATAGAGAAAGTAATGATTAAAAATGGATGAACTCCATTACAAATAGCACAACTGCTTGATGGAATTCCCTTTCATATACTGTAGTTCTTTGTAATGGTAAGTGTTCTGGCCTTTGAAGTAGTAACAGCAAATGCATGCCTCTCATTCTAGGCCCTAGGAAAAAAAAGATACTAAAATAATCTCTTTGATTCTTACCTCAAGATACATGGTTGCAGAATTCAGTCATGTGGGTTATTTTAATCATAAGGCAAATTGCACATACATGCTTCCCAAAGAATTTATGAAACATCTACATGCATGACAAGTTAGTTGGTGTTCTTGTATAGTATACTTGGGTTTTATGATATTTGTTTCTTCAAGCTTTTTGCAAGCTTGAAGGATGGCATATTGTTCTGATAATGACAAACACAAACAATTGCATGTATTACTAAATATTTTAGCCTAGGAACAGCAAGCCATATACTTTCTCTGGCCAAGTCCACAAAAATTAACTGTTTTTGTAAATATGTTATCTTACATTTACTATATATTACCTTTTTCTCCTCTGTTCCTAAGACTTTCAAACCCCTAGCCCTCTCATCAAATTCTTATCTTCATATGTACCTCACTAGAATACACCACTGTTTGTCTGCTTTCTCTTTACAGTGCCATTCCACTTTCTTCATCCACTCAAACCAAGATGCAAGTTAATTCTAATGTTCTACTGTGGCTACTCTAATCCCAGACATCATACTTCCTAAATTCCCACAGCCCTGCTACTTTGAAGATGGCAAGGCCTGTAGTACGTTACTGATAACCATGACTACCTTGCAAGGGTGAATAAATGAGAACTTGAGTTTTCAGCCACTGATTAACTTTGAAGGGAGCAGTCACTCAATATCAGCTGTGTGAACAGCTCAACTACGCAGCAACTGATCATTGCATGGTTATCATCACTGTCACTGGCTACTGTTGTTCACCTGCTATGCACAGGAACAGCTATTTGGAGATTTAGAAGATGAAATTACCTATCAAGTGAGCAAAATATGGAAGACCAAGCAAGATCAAATGCAAAAGGTAGAAAAAGCTATTCTGTGGCTTATATCCCTTTGGTTCTGTATTTGTTTTGAAAACTTGGATGGAAGTAGTGAAGCTTGTACTCAGATCCTCAGCATCTCTTGTAATAGACTGATCACATTCCCTTTCAGTACACTGTCCTTTGCTCTTCATATAGTCACAGCATTACCAGGTCTTTAAAAACTATGTTCATCTAAAGCATAACATAAATACAGTGCATTTCCCATTCATAGCTTTAAAATCCGTATATTTTTTCTCTGGAATACCTTAATTTAAAAATAGATTTGTTCTGCACTGGTGATGTACTACACTTGTGTGTTTTATAAAGACTTTCAGGTAATAGGTTACAACAAATTCAGAAGAAAACAAGACTGCCCTTTTCTATGCTACTCAAACTGTAGCATAGAAACTAAGTACTGCTTGCTTCGACTAGCAATATGCACAGCTTTTTGTTTCCTTCCTCTCCCAGGAACAGTTGCAGTTCCATCAGTATTGCGTGAATTAAAATCCCATTTTACTGACTGTTTTCATATAACCCCTTTTCCTAACATGTACCATGGGGAAATTTTAAAAAAGAATTTGAAATATATGTTACTATATACAAAAAACCAGAAGTGACAAGTCTTGATTTTTAACTCATTATATTACCTGGAAGAATATATGTGAAAATCTGTGCTTCTGAAGAATATTTTCATTCTTCATATTTTCATTTGGGGATGGGGTAGAGTGTGTGAAACAGCAGAGGGATCACCTTAGGGAAAGGATATTTAAGAAAGAGCAAAAAATGCTGGACAGAGAGAGGAGGAAGGAACAAAAATAGTGAGAAGTGGCAGAGAGAACAGAAAGGTCAGATAAGGAAGAGGAGAAGTTGATGCTCCATGATGCTGGAGCAAATACTGCCCTGTAGCTTGTGGAGAGCCCATGTTGGAGCAGTTTTCCTGACAGAAACAGCAGCCTGTGCAAGAGCCAGGACTTTTTTTTTCATGAAGGACCGTAGGCTGTGGGAAACACATACCATAGCAGGGGGAAAGTGTGAGGAGGAAAGAGTGATAGAGAATAACTGCTATTTATTAGCCATAACTCCCCATTCCTCTTGCGCTGTTCAGGGGGAAAAAGGAGTTGGGAGTGAAGGAATGAAACTGGGCATGGGAAAGGAGAGAGGAAAGGTGTTGTTTTAATGTTTGTCTTTTTGTTTCTCCCTACTTTAATCTATTTTATTGGCAAGAAATTAAATTAATTTTCCCCAAGGCAAGTCTGGTTTGCCTGTAACAGTAATTGGTAAGAAATCTCAGTGTCTTTATTCTGACCATGAGCTTTCTCATCCTATTTTCTTCCCCTATCCTACTGAGGAGGGTAAATGAGTGAGCAGCTGTGTGGGCATTTGGCCGTTAGTCAATGCTAACCCATGACAAACTCATGACACGAAACTGTGAGAAACTGTTAAATAAGTCTTCAGGCTATTTTATTATATTATATGAAAATGGAAGTTTTTTGTTTATTATTCACCCCAGTTAAAGCTCTCTTCAGTGGTTTTGTACTATCTGGATGTTACTGCTTAGTATTTTCAGTGTGAAATCACATTTTTGTTTGATTATACTGTACAAGGTTTACACTGAATTCTACAGTCATTAATACTGTATTTGTTAATACTGTGTGGATCTCTATCTGATGTTGGCTACCAAGCCAAAGTTAAAAAGATATTTTAAAAATATTTAATTATGTGTTTTATTGGTTTTTTTTGTTTGTTTTTTTTTTTTTTAATTTGAATTGGACTTGCTTGATTAGCAGATCCAAGTCCATGGGACTTACATTAGTCCATTGGACCTAATGAGATGCATCCCAGGGTACTGAGGGAACTGGCAGACATAGCTGCTAAGCCACTCTCCATCATATTTGTAAAGTCATGGTAGTCAGGCGAAGTCAGCAGTGACTGGAAAAAGGGAAGCATCACACCCATTTCTAAAAAAGGTAAAATAGAAAACCCTGAGAACTACTGACCAGTCAGTCTCACCTCAGTGCCCAGATCCTCTGGGAAGCTATGTCAAAGCACATGGATGATAGGGAGGAGATTAGAAATATGAAAGTGATTTAGAAATTAGAAAGTGATACCGGCAGAGTGTTGTGAATAGGGTCCTCTAGATGAGGATGATTTTGTCTAGACACAGATGCTGTGTCTGATCCAGGTTGAAGGGAAAACCTTTGCAAAGAACCACCCCATCATATATATATTAAGAGTCAGTGAATTTTGATGGAATACCTTAATATTCCCTAAGGCTAAGAAAAGCTCAAATATGAAACTGCCTATCCTGTGCAATTATTTTAATTACTAAGTTGATGCTAACATGGCTTATCCTCAAAGTAGACCTTAGTGGTTTTTACACAGAAGTACTACTGTCCTGGTTTCAGCTGGGATAGAGTTAATTGTCTTCCTAGTAGCTGGTACGGTGCTGTGTTTTGAGTTTGGTATGTGAAGAATGTTGATAACACCCTGATGTTTTCAGTTGTTGCTAAGCAGTGTTTAGATTAAGTCAAGGATTTTTCAGCTTCTCATGCCCAGCCAGCAAGAAGGCTGGAGGGGCACAA
>JAVJGG010000008.1:10122954-10136802 GCA_035590195.1 Aviceda cuculoides | reverse complement strand
TGACTTAGTCTAAACACTGCTTAGCAACAACTGAAAGCATCAGTGTGTTATCAACATTCTTCTCATACTAAATCCAAGCAACAACATTATACCAGCTACTAGGAAGGAAATTAAATCTCTCCCAGCCAAAACCAGAACACATTTCAGCATGGCTGAGTTATATAAGAATTTCAGTATCTGCTGTGAACTGTATATATTTTATTGGTGACATCTGAGGCATCAAAGTAGTTTCTATCATTGGATGCAACTTTGTATTCCCCTCCCCCTATTAAAACTAACCCTTAACATAATTCTTCTTCAGCTAGGAAATTAGTTTTGGGTAGTATTTGTGTTTTTAATGAGGGCAGTTTTATACTGGTCCCATTAAATGTGTGACATTAGGTAGCAGAGATCTTAAATGAAGAGCTGTAGATACACCTACCAACTGAAGATGTTTTTTCTAAAGCAAAATAGTTTAGACAACTTAGATCCTGACCACTAGACAGACCAACTTCCTTTTGGCATTTTATTTCGACAAGTATGATCCATATGATGGCACTATTTGGTCTGCAAACAAATGACCAGGCTGCTGCTGAAGCTCTGCCCTGAGTTTAAGCTAACTGAACAGTGTGTGGACAACTGCCAGACATGGCAAGGGAAAATGCTAGAAATGACAAATAACAGAGCAGGAAGCTGAAAGAAGTTACAAACATAGGGTTACCTGATGGATGATTGGATCAGACAGAAGGAGGTATGCAAGAGCTAGCTGAGTTTTAGGGAAGCGCTGGGGGCCTTTTGGGGAGGGGAATCTCCCAAAGCCAGAAGCACCTCAGTAATCACAACAGTGATACAATATAAAACTAAGATGACCATGGTAATGGTATGAGAACATCTGGTTATGGATGTAGCAAAACTGGACCCAAATAAGAAACAGTAATTACAAGTGGGTTGTTTATTTGGTAGAAGACTTATGGGGACAGAGAAAAAATAATCAAGAAATGAGAAAAGAGAAAACAAAAGACGCAAATCATATGGTCAGTGCTGTCAGGGGTACCTATTAGGCAGCCTTGATACTGATGACCTCATCTTAAATCAGGTCAATAAACTAAATTTGTTTTTCTGCCCATACCATGCAACCAGATGATCTGCTTCATCAGTCAGGAGGACTGAGGTGGGGGAGATGCAAAGGTGCTTTCCCTGGCTAACAGGAAAACACCCTGACAGACAGAACAATCAATACCCTGATACCACCATCACCATTTCAGTGCCTGTTCCAGGTCTAATAGCACTGTCATCTTCCTTACCATTTCCTAGCAGAAACAAAGCTGCATTCTTTTGGTTGATGAATAGAAAAAATGCCATAGGAAATTGCCTACAGACCATACTTAGTTTTCCTATTTACTCGCATTTCCTCCTTAGAAAAAATAGTTGCATAGCTGACTATTAGACTGAACTACAAAAAAGTATCTCTTTACTCTTATGGAGATAAGTTAATATAATTGGAAGTGACAGTACATTTTTCCTACTTAAAGATTAATGCCCATCATTGAAAAAATGAATATATGGTACTGAGTCTGATCTTTTATAAATACATAATGAATTTCAAGAATATAGTGGTCAGCCAGACCTTTTTTTAACATTAGAATTTCTTGGGAATTTTTCAATGACTGTTTCTTTCATAGTATTACACTGATGTACTAAAGCAGAAACTGTTAATAGAAATATGTATTTTATATAAAACTTTTATTGAAGATTATTTTCTTCATCAGATGAATTCTCTGGTGATAGAGAGACAGGGATAGACTGACTCCAAAAAGCCAACTGTTAATGGATGACTGCTTTCAGCAGGGGTGTGGAAGATGCCTTGAATCTACCCTAACTACTTAGCTAAAGAAGCAGATTCTTGTTCAATTTCAGATCCAGCTGATAATTTATTTAAGTGGAAGGTCATCAGAGTATCTATAAAGTCTCTATGAAGACCATAATTTGAAGGCCAAGTCATTCAGTTAGGATATAACATTTCAGGGCCTCAGTATCAGGCAGAACAAAAGTGGTAGCAGTGTCTCCTGGACTGCAGTTAGACTAGTAGATAGGCAGTCCAAGGATTGATCCATGCCCCAAGACCAGCTGTCACTAAACTGGATGAGATAATTGCTGCACAGGGCCTCCTAAATACCCTATCCCTTTATCCTGAAGAGAGCTAGGTAGTGTTGTCCAAAACAGAGTGAGGAAGTGAGACAGCAAGCAAGCAGTGTAGGCAACCAGCAGTCTTTTCCTTAAGCTCACTTGCTATGTTTAATAGTACAGATAAGCCTTGTTAGTGAGAGAAACACAAGGCTTTTGTATTGTTGACTTTTAAATTATGCCTGGTTTTGAGGGGGCTTCCTTATCTTTCCATAAAAAAGATTTACTAGTTCTTTCTTCCTTTCCTTTTTTGGAAAAAAGGTAAATTGCATAAACTGTTTGTTGCAAACGGAATGAATTGTCTTCACCCAACTGTCTCCTGTCTTCTTGTATATTAGTGTTAGAGCAAACTTGAGTGAGCAGACATACTTCGTGTGTGCACAGATGCGTGTGTGGACATACATATTTGTATGCTTTTACGTAAGCTAAGGAACTCTTGTACATCTAACAAACACTGATTACAGTATGTATTGCGGCCCTTTGTGTTTGTGATGGATTTTTGATTAAGTGAAGAATATTTTCATGTTCTTATCTTAGTTGATGATCCTTCATCATCCTCACACATTTTTCTCATGTTTATGTAGAACAAGAGATTGCCTACTAGCTCGTAACAGTAAGTGAAATCAGGACACTAAGAAATAACTACTAAACTATTTGTTTGTAAAAAGACAAACATCATACTATGTCTACCAGATAAGCACTATCTCTCATAATTTGATCTCCACTCCTATTGTTTATCTCTTTTGACACATAACAAATAGATACCATCTTTATTAACTTAGTCATTCACCCTTTCTGTAAGTGTGCTGATCAGTATTTGAAGCTGGATGCAAAACAATAAGGAGTTGCAGAAAGGGAGGTTTCTTATTTTTCCTCTATCCATGCTCAAAACTTCATGGACCAGTAGCAAGGAAAACAGCTGGGTTTACTTTTCTTTTCATTCCACATCGACTTCAGAACTAGCTGTTCTTCCTTTATCTATTGTTGATTTTAGCATACAGTGTTATGCATTGTCACCCACGTGAGATAAAACAATAATCAGGAAATTTGGCTATAACATAGTCATCTGGAAGTTCTTATCTCTCAGTCAGAACAAATCATTTTGTCAAAGAAATAGCTTTGCAATGAGATTCATCTTATTTTGAGAAAGGTGCCTAAAGTGGGACAAAGAAATTGTGCTGTGGGGGTGACTGTTTCTCTCCATTGACTATAAAAGAAATGTAGGATGACTAATTAAAATGTAGATGATTAAATTTTCAGCATTTAAATTAGGTGAGATAAATTCCAACTTAGTTTTAGAAAAAATATGAAAGCTTTTTACCAATCTAAAAAGCCTAACTATCCTCACATTTACACCCTGCATATACACCAAACTGTTAAATGGACAAGTGATAAAAAGGCAGTCTTTAATGGTCTCATCTGGCTGTACTTAGTCTTAGCAATGACCCAAAATCCAAAATAGATAATTTTTATGGTATTAAAAATTCTGGTAATTTTCTACTACTTTATCTAGAGTTACATTAAATTTAGTGACACTTTTAAAATTGACTTTGTAGAGAGGGCATGCTAGAGCAAAGACAAGGTCATGAAGTCCTATAGTTCCACCAATAAGAGTATAACATATATAACATCTTTTGGGGCTTTTTAGTGATCATCAACAGATTTCTAACCGTCAGCAAGGAGCATTAGTAAATATAGCTGCAAAATTTTAAATTTAAAACTATACCATTCAAATATCCATCTGGGATTTAGGTCACAGTTCTGAAACTTGGTCAATGCAGTAGACTCAAATTGTGATGATCAGACCTACATGGTTTCTATTTCTTTCTTAGAAATGTGAGTTTGTACATTCAGATGTACTTAGAGAGCTTTCATCAAAACAGGTGGTCTTGAGTGTGTATTAGACCACCACAGAGTCCTTTTGAAAATCTCGACTCTAAGCATCAATGAATACTTTTTATAAGTAAATATGATAGTATTTACCATATTTACCAGTAGTATTAACATATTTACTTACATCTAACCATTTGACTTCATATGTTAAGTATATTATTTGAACTTAAATATGTGATGACAAATATTTGTGCATGGCCTATGTTATTTATAGCATTATTTGTCAAACAGTAGATAAGACATAATATACTTAATACTTCTTTGTTAACAATCATGATTCAAAGAAGACATATTTAAAAAATAAAAATGAAAAAAAGATCAACAAGCCAATTACAAAACAAACAAATAAAGAAACAGCTTTTCCTTCATCGACTTTTAAAATCTGTTTTAGAAAATGTGGCTAATTTCTTACTTATGTTTGAAGCACAGTAACTGTCAGGCTTAATGGAATATAGAGGAGTTACTAAGGGTTAAATTTCAGCAGATGGTTTCAGAATTATTTTACATACTGAAAAGGGAATATTAAATCTTTAAGGAAATATTCTGAAACCTAAGAATGCTGGTCATACAGCAAAAATGGGGTTCTGACCCTCCTAATCTTATCAATAAATGAAACACAACTGAAAACTTAATCCAGAATATGTAAGTCATAATAGCTAAATCAAACTAATGAAAACATGTTCAGACTGCTCAGTTTATTTCATTTCAAGTTATTTACTGTTATGCTTAATTATTCATGCTGTATTAAGTAGTTTATACAATTAATAGTTATGAAAGCTAAAAGTTTAATTTCAATTTTCAGAAAAACATAAAAATATAAACTGAGATAGTATTTTTTTTAGCTGTTAAAAAACATAGTTGACAAAACTGTGACCATGGCTACGTAGAATAAGAAGCACAAAATAATTCAATTTTGAAAGTATTCAGAAAAGGCCGTATAAATAAATGACACTTGTGAACAAGCATGTGCCAGATCCAACACGCATTTAATTTCATAATAAGGAATACAAAAAATTAACTGAACTACTATTTATATCTTACAGTGCAGGCGAACCAGTGAAGAAGAGCCAGAAGATTTGCCCTGCTACTTACAGTTATGAGCAGTTGTGCTGGTTCCTTGTCCTTCACCTCTCTGATGTATGTAACACTTTCTAAGAAACTGACCCATCTTTTTCTGAAGCACAAGGTTTAAAAATAAACTGTAAGTCAATGTAGCATACATATGAGTCATAAATACCTGGCACAGTATGGAAAATAGAATCCTAACTTTAAGGCATTCATCTAGTATTACATATAATAAACAATTACTATACGCTGTTATTGTGATCACTTAGAAGAGGTGATTCGTGTTCTTTAGCTCAGCCGGTACAGGGTAGGGACCTCACATGAACAGTTTTTATATTTAATTCTCCCTAGTGCATACTGATTACATCCACACATAGAGTGAGTTGTTATTTACTCAAAAGGTTTTGCACATAATTCCCTCTATTGTCTGGGCACACTATTCATAATACTTGTTGAAAAAAACTTTGCAGCATGACAGTAAGGATTCATGTTATGTACATGTACAGCTGGGACAGAAGGGAATGTCACAGAGTGCAAAATTTACAGGACACATTTGGAAGTCTCAGCCAAACAGGGGAAATTATTTTTTTTCTGTATTGCTTCTTGGAGTGGTCATTATAGATGTATTTTGTCTAGGGAGTCACTAATTCACTTCATGTCATTCAACTGACAATGTTCAGGATTTTTCACATTATTTCAAACTTCAATACACCAAAGATAAGTTCTGCATGTTTTTTACATGGTTCACAGGATGAGGAAAGAGTGTTTGGCCTTTTGTAGTACTGTATGAGAGAAAAATCAAGCTGATTGATAGATTAAATGTAGTGATTTGTGTCTAGATAGGAAGACTTGGGCATTTAATATTGCTAGTTTCAGTACTTATCCAAGGTACTTGGAATATTCTGAGCACACACACACACACACACACAACCCCCCAAAAAACCCAAAGAAAAAAACACCAAACCATTTTTCTCTTCGTTCTCAGCTATTAAGTGCCAGACACTACTTCATGATTAGTAGTATGTTCATTTGTAACACAATTTCTTTCTGTAAGTGCAATGTAATTATTATTACTCTCAAAACCTTTTAATTTAATCATTCTAAATTGATATTGCCAATAAGTGTACTGTAATTCAACTAATACTGTTTTTTCCTCGTAGATATCATCCTTAATGTCTTCATTTTTAAATTACTGCCCCTCACTATTTCCTAGAACAGTAAGACGCCATCATATGAGTTTTATCTGCATTAGAAACAGACATTAATGATTCACCTGAGTGATTTCCAAAACTAGCCATTTTGATTCCAAAAGATGAAGATAAAGAAAAAAGATTTACATTTCCAAAAATGTAATTGTTTTTTCAATTGTTTTTTCACTTAAGCTCTGAAAAATATTGCATGCTTCCTACCCATTTAAACTGTGTCAAAAGCACATGACTCTTCTAAGGGAGACACATCACCACTTCTGTCAGTGCTTTTACTCAAATTTAACTTGGTACATAAGAATAATTCCTTTATTTAAAGCATGTGGTGTAATGTTCGTGGGTCCAAATACAATTTGGCTCCAGCTAACAGAAGAAACTAGCTCTTCCTATGTGCGCATACGCATCTATGTGCAACTAGTATGGGGAAAAAACTGTCTCCATTTTTACTAAAGCTTCACAATTATGCAGCTGAAATAATAGAAAATTTCTTGAGGCCATAAAACAGAATAATGTAGGAACATGATTTTGAAAAACAAATATTTATGAAGAACATTGAAAACTGTGTAAGAACACAAGAAAAATCCATGTTCTTTCCTGTAATGTTTAGTATGTAAAAGAACCAATATATTACACGACTCTGGAAGGACTATAAATTTGACATTGAACAGCCTCTCTGTACTGGAAATTAACTGCTGTACCACAAAAATCATCAAAATTACTCTAACACACTTTGCCTTGTGCCAGCTGATGCTCGTATGATTCCTGAACATGATGCAGGAATTAGCAATGGCCAGAGACCTTTAACAATAAATACTTCAGATATGATCACTGTATTCTGAGGCTTTGATTATTTAATAACACAGATATGGGACATTCTGGGTTTTCTGGCCTTACTGCTGACTTAAGCATAATGGCTAGAACAGTTTGGGACACCTTTAATTAGTAGCATAAATGTACATAAATTATTATGTTTATAGTCTTTCCTTTGCTTCCCTTTGTTTGTGGATAGTTGTTTTGTTTTGGGTTTTTTTTCCTAATATTTCACTTATGCAACACTAGCAATTTTGTGGGAAATGAGGTTACATTAAATGAATGCAACACTCTTTATTTTCCCACTTTTTTCCATAGAACCTGAAAATAGTAAATTTAACTTTTTTGTTAGGTTTTGGTTTATGTGTTCTTTTCTTAATATATAGTGGATTACAATTAAATGAAGAACAAGATAAATTACTGCAAACTTTAGATGAGTTTGAGGACACACATCTGACAAACAGGAAAAGAGTGAAAAGTAAGTCGGAGAAGTCAAAGGCAGATATGACACGTTGTATTAGGTGTAGGCGGCAAGGTCTCAGTAGTGGTGGTAGGGTGCTGAAGTGGTGGCCTCTGTGGGAAGACATCAAGGGCTGACCTGTGCTGGACACAGCTGGTTCCAGCAAGCTCCACAACCAATCCACTGCAGGGCACAGATGAGTCAATCAGCCAAGCATGTGGCACTTCTGTAAAAAAACATGTTTAAGAAAAGGCAGAAAATACCAGACAGAGAGAGGAGGAGGCAACAGAAAAGAGTGAGAAACAGCAGGGGGAACACCAAGGAGGAGGGGCTCCATGGTGCCAAAAGCAGATTTACACACTGCAGCCTGTGGAGGACCCACACCAGAACAGATGGATATTTCCTGAAACAACTGCAGCCTGTAAAGAACCTATGTTAGAGCAGAGGAAAAGTGTGAGAAGGAGCAGCAGAGAGAAACCACTACGTAATGAACATAATCCTCTTCAACCCACTGTGCTGCTCAGGGAGAGCTAGAGGACTCCAGGGTGAAGGAATGAAGTGGAACATGGGGAACGAGCAAATGTTTTCTTTCAATGTTTGTCGTTGTTTCTCACTACCTGAATCTATTTTAATTGGCGATAAATTCTATTAGTTTTCCCTATGTCAAGTTCGTTTTGCCAGCAGCATAAACTGATAAGCAATCTCTCTGTCTTTATCTTGACCCATGGGATTTCTCATCCTATTTTCCTCCCCCATCCCACTAACAGAAGGGAGTCAGCAAGCAGCTGGGTGGACAATTGGCTGTTAGCCAAGGCTAACCTATCACACATATTCCAAAAAAATTTAAAGCACTAAGTAGGGAGATATGTCAGTGATGAGTGTACAGAACGTTCAGAAGATATCTGCAGAGTTCATAAGATACGGTAACATCATCTCAACAAAATAGTACCGTTTTGAGCTTTTATTAAAAAACAGTCAAAAATACAAGATCACCTCATAAAGGTTAGATATTCTTTACAGTATCTACCATAGTGTAGAATATGCACTATGGAAGGCTCAAGAGGGAGCTTAGTAAAACTCTCACTGTAATTTCACATTCTCAGTGAATTGTGAGAAAATACACAAACAAATGTATACTAGAGTTTTGTCAGTAAAAAGGCATTTTATTGGAAAACAAAATAAGTCAGATCAAAATTTATCACAGAACATTCTTCAGGAAAATCTTTTCAAATAGAGGTTTGTAGTTTTGATCACAGAGTGAGAGCTGCACACAACAAATGGTAGTTGGAAAGAAAGTACTGGGAAAGATATAAGATAGTAGCTGTCAGTTATGCCAAGAGAAATAAGGAAGTGGTTTCTTCCTTATTTTAAAAAAACTTCCTATGGCATGTTTAAAGAAAATGTGCATAAATATACAACTCACAGTTGCACAGTTCTTGTGGACTTATACATGCTATTGCTTTCCTGTTTCAGACTCAAACCTGCCAAAAGAGCTTTTAAATTCTTTAAATATATTTATGCAATTTACAGGCACGGAGTATTCTATTCAGTGGGAGAATTTTAGAGGATTTTTACTGTGTGAAAACATGTGGTTGTACTTGACAGAGTTCTGCAACCTTAACTACAGGGAACTCTCCCAAGTGCTTGTTATAATAAATACACATACAAACACAGAAACAAAAACCTGTCTCTTAGAAATATACTTTGCTACATAGATATTGAAAGAATAATAGCTACTGGCTTCCAATATGCAGTTTAATTCAAGGGGAAAAGGTACTTGAATATCATCCAGGAGGAATTAAAATCTAAACAGAAAAATAAAAATTTAAAAAAAAAAAAAATTACCAATAGTTCTCAACAACAGTGAAAATATAATCTTTTACCATTTTCATAGATATCTGAGAAAGAAATTTATATTATTACTGTAGTTTATCAAATTTCAAGTTTAAAAAGGTAAAATTGCTTCTGCGGGCCCTAATTATTTCACATCTGTTTTTTAAATTTGCTTAGACCTTATTACAATAATTCACTTGCAATATAAAACATATCTCTTGTCCTGCTTAGTCCTTCTTCTCATCCTGTTAAGAAAGAAAGAGTTTGTTGGTTCCTGCTTCTAAGGCAAAGCAAGCTAGTATTTCTCAATCCAGTGTAATGCTTCAGTTACCAAGTGTAAAGCTTTGAGGAGGGGTGGTGAGAATACATTCTATGTGAGTTTTCACTAACTTGTGAAAAGCTTTTCAATTCAAAGTGAGTAAATCTTTCCAAAGTAATTTCCTAAATATGTCAAATAGTGGAGATAGATAGATACTTTCAAATTATTCTGGCAGATCATCCTGCTCACTTGGTTTAGGTGCCTGAACTCAGAAGGACCCAATGTCCCTCTGAAATCCTGGGAAAACACCTCCCTCCCTCTATTGTCTATATGAGGAAAGCAGATATTTTTTTCATGGACTGCTTCACTGTCATATTAAAGTTAGGGAGAAATTTAAAAGAATACTTTTATGGGTCACATAGAATCACATCAGGAGAAAAATTATGTCAATATTATTTACATTGCATTCCTACTCATGAAACTTTTAAAAAGTATCTTCAATAGCTGTTTTGTTCATTGGGAAAAAAATCGAAAGTATGTTTCCAAATTGGATTATCTGAGAAATTGTTTATTAGGATTTCCTTCTGATAACAAAGTTGCTCTGCAGAGTTGAAACCAGTAAAATCAAGAAAAAAATGACTACAGAAATAAAAATAAATTTAACAGATTCAGAAAATTTAGTCACTTTTGAGTAGAACTATTACCTAAAGTGACTCAGGACAGAAACATGCATTTGAACCAGAAGACAAACAGATCCTTTTGAAGTTAGTTAACAAAATATCAGAAGGAGATATTCAAAGTGTACATTTTTACAATATCACAATGTCCTGTTTATATAACTGTGCACATTATATGTCTCAAAATCTTTCCTTCATCCTGACAATTTTTTAAAAGTAGCAGTATATTCAAATCCAAATAATGTCTACCTTTTGTAAAGAAGCAGTGATTACAATCATTATAATGATTCACTAAAACTCCATGAAGGAAGGAGTGGCAATTAGTGTAAATAGAAAAATCTAAATTCTGGGAAGGAGCACTTATAGCAAAGTGAAGTATTCATTTTTATATTGGAAAGCACTTCATATTTCTGTGGCAACATAAGTATAAAGAACAAAAACATAGGAAAGTTTCTTTATTCAGTCTATTTTCATTTCTTCTGCTTTTTCTATATAATGTTCATTTATTCTCTTTCTGGACAAAACCCCTCTTCTCACTCTGTCCATTCAGTAGAAATGCTATCTGTCGCTCAAAATATATTCAGAAATGTAAGTTATTCTTTCACATTGTTGACTTCTAATATAAAACATGACAATTTTTTATTCTAGAAACAGAAAATTACTGTTTGCATTTTTGGAGGAACATTCAAGTCATTCAGTTTCTGTTGTTCCATATTTGAATCTCAACATGTACTTCATTGAAGCTCCATTAATCATTATTAGAGATTTCTTCATGCAAACAAAATAGCATTTAGCTCATTTAACTTATAATTGTCCACTAATTGACCAATAACTGGTTCACAGAACTGTTAAATAAGTATACGAGTATAAAAGATACATACATTGAAAATAAAGTTTCTCAATGTTTAGTTTACTTTATATATATATATAGATTTATATAGATATATCACAACATCAATGGTTGGGATAAAATCATACTGCTTATATGAAATGAGCTTTCATTAATTATAATTTGATTCTTTCTTGGTTCATCTAATATTTTATCAGGTGAGAAGGAAATAAAGCAGGTTTTCTTCTTGGCATATAATATCAGCTTATTTTTTTAAAAAACCCCACAACTGTAGTTCCTCAGCTTGTCTACCTCTTCTCCAACTATTTCTTTGCTGAGCAGAGTGAAATAACAGATTCTTCTGAACTTGTATAAAAAGGCCTCTGCTCTCTTCTGAATTCCTGTTATTTGCCACACATCCTGGCAAGAGGCCAAGAGGATAGTCTGTTATCTTATTTGTCATTATTCAGATAGTAAAATACCTGAGACAATATATAATTTACCCTAGTACATTTGTTCCAAGAAGAAATAAAGAAATTACAGGAAAAACCTTTATATTTAAATCTTTTTTTTTCCCAAAGAAAAGTCATGTTTCAAGTACAGATGGACATTAAATCAAGTCAAGTTTTTATGGAAGAAAAATAAGGGGGAGGTGCAAGAACAACTGAGAGAGAAGAGGAAAGCAAGCCTTTTTTTTTTTTTTTTCCATCTCATCATCACTGAAATTTTGTTAAGGTAGTGGTAATTGCTCTTACCTCTGCCTTTACCAGAACAGTATCCAAGAATGAAAATACAAATACAGACATTGTGTCACTGATGGGTCTGTATCAGACTGTTCTCAAGTGCTCTCCTCTTTCTTATACCTGCCTTCAGCATTCAGTCACTGTGTGGAATTCAAATTAATTTTATTTTAGGAGTAAGACTGAGTTCTAGATTTGCCTGACTAATCTAGTACCCTTCCGTGGTGGAGAGACTGCATCAGTGGACAAGGGAAGGGCTACGGATATCATCTACCTGGACTTCTGTAAGGCCTTTGATGCAGTCCCACACAGTATTCTTTCTGCCAAACTGGAGAGAGATGGCTTTGATGGATGCAAATGGCTTAAATGCAAACATACAAAGCTGGTGAGATGGACCTGTCAGCTCCCCTAACCTCAGGCTCCTGCTGCCTAGTGTGAGTTTAGTACTGCCAGGAGGGTACGCATATCATCTTGAAATATGCGTTTCTGTAAGAGCTGAGTGAGTATCTATATGGCAAATTTGAGAAAGGGCATTTCCAGTGTTTTGGCTTCCTTATAATTTTCTCAAATTAAAGTTTTAAATAAAACCCACTTTTTGATCTGAAAAAGCCACATTTAAATATTCTGTTCCCACATTCATTTTTTGTTTTAATTCTTTATGTGCAAAGAGTTTGAAAACTAACATCAACCTGCAAAGTTTTATTTTTGTCTTATCAGCATTTTTCAACAAAATCTCATTAAAAAAAGATTCAATTTTATCTTGTTGACAAGCTAGAAGGATTTCAAACAGAATAGACGTAAAATACACGAAAAGGTATCTGCCACACTTGCAGCAATATTCTGTTTCCATTGAAACAAGATATGTGATAGAAGGCTACACTGACAAAAAAAAAAGGAGGCAAAAAGAGTAGGAAATGACTAAGAGAAGTAAGATGATGGGCCACATATTACCCACAGGTCAAGAACTGTCAAATCAGTATTAGCAGCTGAAATAAAGTACAGGCAGGCATGAATCCCTCCCAGCAACCACCAGTGCCAAAAGGCATCTGGGAACGAAATCCACACTAACACTATGGCAGTTACTTTTTCCACTGACCTTGACAAAATGCACTGAGCTATTTGTGCTGTCTGCCACAAGAGTATTATTTCATAAAGACAGAAGGGATTACTTGTGACTCTCAGTATTACAAATCAGGCAGCAGGAATGCTATTGAAAAGTTTCAACTCATTAAGATATTTAGAGACTGTGGTAAACTTAGTCAACAGTTTTAATATTCTATTCAGCACATTGTGCCTTTAACTCCCCCTGGACTCATAAATACTGGGCTTAGAGGAGGGGGAGTAAATTCCAAATCCACTACTGAAAAAATATATTTTTCTGATGAAAATGTAATAAATCCTGCACAAAATTCTGAATGTTGAAAACAAATTAAAATTGTCCCAAAGGAATTATACCAAGCTTTATACATAAACCACTATGCTAGTATTTGTTTTAATTTTTGGTTCAGCCCTCAAACAACAATGGTTGAATTAACATTGTATCAGTACCCCATACTCACCTTTTCTGCTAGAGAATGTTCTGCCATATTAGCTATTGGTGCATGAAATAAAGATATTTTCAGATCCCTCAGAGCAAATATTAAAGTGTAGTAGAATTACACATGCTAATAAATAAACAAATGCAACTGCCCATACTACCATGAAAATTATCTATATAAACTAGAATCATAGAATCATTTAGGTTGGAAAGGACCTTCAAGATCATCGAGTCCAACCATCGACCATGCCCACTAAACCATGTCCTGAAGTGCCTTGTCTACGAGCTTTTTGAATACCTCCAGGGATGGTGACTCAACCACTTCCCTGGGCAGCCTGTTCCAATGCCTGATAACCCTCTCCGTAAAGAAATTTCTC
>JAVJGG010000008.1:10112271-10122660 GCA_035590195.1 Aviceda cuculoides | reverse complement strand
CCCAGCACTCGAGGTGCGGCCTCACCAGTGCCCAGTACAGGGGAACAATCCCCTCCCTGCTCCTGCTGGCCACACTAATCATATTGCTTTCCTATGCATCTCTTGCAAACCAAAAGCAGAAAACAAGTATTGTTAAAAATCCTGTCCTGTAACTCATAGACTATATGGTCTTTGAAACATCCCAGTAAAAGTTATGGAGATTTGCCTACACATAGGTTATTGCAACTCTGGGGATTAAATGCATATGACTTGAATATTTAAAAATGTCATTCAATTACCACTTGACAAAACACTTCTGAGGCTGAAATGAACCAGTAGCATTATTTTTATTTGACTTACAAGAGGGAGAAAAGCAAAATCCAGTTTTAAGATTTTCCTTTCTGTCTGTAATTTGGGAATACTAAGGTTATTATATAGCACATTAAAGAATATAATGTGTAACATCTTCAGCGATAAAAACTGGACAGAGCTTTTTAATTTTTTCCTCAAAAATCAAAACTCAGACAAACTGGATTTCTTATTAAAAGTGTTTGAAACATGATATGTTTATGAACAATCAATATTGAAAATGAACAAACAACTATTCCAAAAGCATCTGTCTGTATAGGATCAAACTAAAATTTCACGATATCACTGAATTAAAATTGAGAGTGAAACAAAAGTTTAGTTTTACTACTTTGGAAAAACGTCATTCTTAAGTCATAAAGTGATATTTCAAAATGTCATAGTTTTTAATCATTTAATTTGACATTTTATACATATTTTGAAAAAGACTCATCACCACAAACATATCTCATTTTATAGCTTTGTTACGGTAAAAAGAATTTGTGGTATTCATTTTATTCTTGTCAGTGAAGAGAAGAAGAAACAATAGAAATAAACTTATGACACTTTCCGTATTTAAAAACTATTTTAAAAATTTGTATCTGGATGAACTGGAAATGACCAAATTATCCTGGTATTGTCTATATTAGCACTTACAGCAACGTTAATTACAGAGAAGCTGAGAATCAGGTGGAACATGTACTAGCCTTGAAGTTTATATGGAAGAGGTTTTTGTTTTACGAGAAGTTGATATTATATAATGGCACTGGACAGAACATAGTGTTCATTTTTTTTTTTTTTTTTCAAGATTTGAGGTTTGAAGGCATTATTAATGCATGTTGGCTGGTATTTTTAAAGTCTAAACTCGACAACTTCTAATAGGATATGTTGAATAATTTGTATGTACTCCAAGGACTAATTCAGTCTTAACACTACTTTGTCCACATACTAGTCATACTACCATTGACACAGTCTGAGTTTCTATTACTCCTCAGAACGCTTTTAGTCAAATATCACTTTGCTGTTTTAAGTAATTTCTGTGGTCATTTATATATTTATTTTTTCTGATGTATTTGACTTATCTATTGTCTTTTGCAGAGGAAAGAAATGTTAGCAGGAGTTGTCTTGAAGCAGAGAAAAGAACATGCCTGTGTGCATGAAAAGTTAAAGGCAAGAGACACTAAAATCTGGCATTGTAATTTATGGGAGAACCAAAGTATCTTATCTCAGGGACTAAGATTCCAGGCTTTGGAAAAACACTTAAAATTAATCTGCATTTGCCAGAAAAATTTGCAATTGTATATGTTAAAATAGGAAATTATGCACAGAGAATAGATCAAAAAAGCTTTGATATCAGTCATTCATCACAACTCACAACATCCTTAGGTACTGGAAACCAGTAAAGAAGAAATGTTGTCAATGTGTTCTTACGCATTGTCTCCTGCAGCTTGAGAATAATGGGAGTTGCTATGGGGAGGCATCATTTCCTGAAGCATATTTCTCTGTTCCAGAAATATAACTGAGATTTCCTGCCTACCATAAATCTGTATTTCACCCAAGGTTTTGATTCATAACTGTTACTCCTTGAAAGGAGACATCCTCTGTGATGCACCTAATTGTACATCACGTAACACACTGGTTTTTGCTGTTTCGTTTTCGTTTGTTTGGAGAAACCTTAGACATTAAAAAGAACTAAAAGATTTTCATTTAGGCAGATTCTCCAAACTGTTCTTAGTTCCCTCCTTAAGTGGCATTCCAGTGGCAGATTTTTTCATTCCCACAGAACATTACTTACTGTCAATCTTTCCTTTCACACTGGCACAATAAAATTAAACAAAAAAAAAACCCAACTCAGTAACATTTCACCAGTTATGGGAATATGTAACTCAAATGCTTCCTCAACATCCTTTCACATCTTCTCATTAATTCCTGTTTTTCTAACAATTTCCTTTTTTTTCTAATTGATGTGCAGGAGAGTAATAAATCTTATCAAGCTAAGAAAATTGTAAGAAGTAAAAAAAAAAAAAAAAAGAAAAAAATTCTGGTATGTATTTCAAAAGAGAGGAGACTGTTAGAAAACTACTCTCCTTACTGTATCCATGTTCTTAATCCATGTATTCTTAGAGTTAATAGATAAAGGACAAACTACATTAAACCAGTATAAACTGTGATCTTTACCAATAACCATCAGAAGTCCATTGCAATTTATGTCAAGATAAATATGTTCGGCCACAAATCAAAACCGCAATACTTCTTTGCTAGTCTAGTCTTTCAACTATAGAAGAAACATCTAATTCTATAATATTGTAAGACATTTGGCTCTAGAAGCATCAGTTCTAGTCCACTTACATTATATTTTCAAAATAGAGAATTTTGATTGTGTCTTAGTGCAGAGCTTGCTAACTCAGAAAAAATTGCTTAGGTCAGCTATTGTTTTAAAAGTCTATTGATAATACATCACAGATAACTTGATAAGTTTGCATAAAATATTTTGAATAATTTTATAATATTTTACAAACTCGAGTTAAGTTTTAATTCAAGCTAATTAATTGTGGATGCATTTCAGCCTGAAGACAAATTGCAAAGCTGTTAAAAAATAATTTTAGACATTTTTGTAAAAGAAAAAAAGAACTATGAATGGGTCTAGTGGGGATCTATGGGAAACTACGGGACTAGTCTCTATTGATTCACTAATGCAAAGGAGAGAAGTTTCAAACAGGGGTTCTTCAAAACTCAATTTCCTTATTTCATTCCCGAATTGATATTTTCACAGAGGGCTTACTAAGTAATTATCTGTTATGTTCCTGGAAAAAATCACAATGTTCCTCTACTGTCAGATGCTGATTTAGGACTGGCCCAGGGGAAAGAAAAAATAATCCATTTTGCAAGGAAAACTCTTCAACTTTTTAGTATCAATTATGCACTGAACCATAGACAAATCTTGTACTGTGAAAAAGTTGGAATATCCTAGTTGTTAAAACAATGGGCTAAAGAGAACCAGAATTTGATGTTATTAATGATCTAATTTTATCTGAATTTTGTTAGTCTCATCCTGAGCATGACTGGGCCCCTCTGAGGACTTATCAGGGTATCTGGCTACCTAAGTATATCTTGCAGTTTAGGAGGGACATGTGTGTTAACACTTTCTCTCCATCCTCCCAAACTAGATACTTCTGAACATGATCAGGAGCTTAGCATTAAATGTTTTAGGAACTTCAAGCCTCAGAAGAAAGATATAATTTTAAATGCCTTGAGGTTAGATAGTGTTGGGAAAGAGACAGCCTAGTTAACTGTTCTAACTCAGACACTGAGATTCCGACTCAAATAAAATTTAGGCAAATTCTGGCTCTTGCAATACCCCTCTCTTCAGAATTTGCTCTAGTGATTTCAGTAGAAATATTTGTGTACGAGTACCATAATCAAGTATCCAGGCAGTTTTTACACCAAAGGAAATATTGCCACAATAATTAGTTTCCTGCACCAGCATGTTCTTTGTCCTTCATCACTGATTCTTCCTTCATATTGTGTTCTTCACTTCAGCTTTGGCAGACTCAGACACATGTTCTTCATATAGTGTATAAACATTAAAATTCAGCTTAGGTTTGTGTATGAATAATACAAGAAAATTATAAGAGAAGCCCCTGGACATAGCTCAACAGATGAGGTAATAAATTGAGTTCTGGGGAAAAAAAGGAGCTGTACCTCAAGCGAAAGCTATCAACTATTTTTGCTAACAAAAGAAATCACTACAACTGAACATAGTTTTACAAATTTCTTTATAAGCAAAAGCAGCTTTCTGCACATTTTTTGCAAAGTTTGCCAAAAGGGAGAAAGGTAGATGTGGGAGGGACTGTTGTCTCATTCTGTTTCAAAGGGAACTCATTACATAATGTAACTGCATTTCACCTTATTTCATCATTTTTTCTTTTAAACAAATGCTTTTAATCAATAATTATATGTGGCATTTTCAGCATAGCAAGTATTTATGCTGATGGTAGGGAGATGCAAGGGAGATGACTCAGAATACGGAGGCAATGAGCTGTTGAAAATCATGCTAAATCATGTATTGGAACCACAGCTATCTTCTTGCTCTATATAAAAAAGAAAGATAACTTCCTCACTCCTTTTACCTCCGAAATAGAATACGGCTTGAACACCCACTTTCCAAAACAGCATTATGGGACCGGCTGAGGTTTTTGACTGTTTACAGAAATACCTATTGATACTATTCACTATTTTTTTGGCACTTGTAAAAATTCTATCTTGTATTTGAGAGTGTTGCTGAAAAGAAAGTAGGATTGACAAACTCACCCTTTTCCTTTAGTTCAGGTAGTACTAAATTTTGTCCTACATATAATTTTTGTCAGTTTATTTGCTTAACTTTGCTATGACCAAAAGAAAAGATTCTTACAACTTAGAGAAAAATTGGGAGATTCTTGAGATGATAAGGGAACCTACTTGCAGCAGGGACCAGATTTACAGCCAAGCCTAAGAATGGTTAGAGAGAAAAATGCTTTCCTAGAGACTTAGAAGGGACTATGTAGAGAATACAAGTTGCTAGAATAGGAAACCAAACTAGACTTCCACCAAGAAAAAATACAGAAAGAAAATGTAAGGGAGAAACATATTTTCAAACTTTTCCAGTATAATCTCTCTGACACAGAAATGCTGAATTATCTCTATGTAAAAGGTAATGTCTTTTAATAAATTTGTGTTCTAAAAATGTTTACATCTGAAGATGTCTTCAGTATTTTACATCCTCCCAACTTAGAGAGAAAAGGTAGAGCATTTCCACTTCCCATCTCCAAATAAGCTGAAGTTTTGTTAAAATAATAACAATATCAATAATAATTAATAATTTTTAAAAAATATGAAATTGCTAGAAAATTTATTTCTCTTGTTCAGTATAGTACTGTAATCAAAGGGCTATCAGTCTGAATGAAAACCTATCAGATAAGTATTCAGCGCTTGTTACAACCAATATAGTGTGGTTAACTGTAATAAATAAATTTTTCCTAGTATTATATCACTATTAATTTTTGCATCTACGTAAAGTAGGTCTCTTTTAAACAGAAAACAAATAAGTAGTCTGACTTAGAAAAGAGAACTTTTGAGGCAGCTGGAGATGCCTTCAGTACATTCAGTGTTTTTAGAAGAAAAAGTGCATTTGCTTCAAGTGTTATAGTGACATAAATCTATTTATTTTAATTCTACTTATTTCTAGAAAATGTGAATTCTTGAATCTCTCTGGAGACAGTAAAAATAGAAATGCAAAAGACAGAAGCCTGTGGTGTCAAGTGTCTTCTTATAGATGGTCATGTTCCATCCAAAAATTCTGTCTAGACACTATATAACCTTCAGCCTTATAATGGTTGTCCTTTAAGCCATCTTTGGAAAATTAGTCTCTTTATACATCGAAATGTGATGTATTATCTTTTATTTCTTCATGATCCACCCCACTAGTTCTTATATTTAAGTTTCATCTGTAGGCCATATTCTAAGTATGGACTACAGCAGAGAACAAGGAATACTTTATTTTTCCCTCAGACTGGAAGGCAAGATTTTCAGCTTTCATTCCAAGTTTGCAGTAAAGCTACCCAAACTAGCAGTAGATGCTACCCTCTACAAGTTAGTTGATAGAAAGGTTAGTTTTTCAAATGGGAAGCAATGCACAGTCCATGAGGCTTCCTTCATTTTGTGCAGAGTCTAAAGGATTCCCTCAGGGATATTTCAAAAAAATATCTGCCATGATTTCCTGTCCTACCTCAGGGATCCGCACCATTTTTTTCAATTTTGTTTTTAAAACATTTCAACATAAGACATCTAGGACTTTGAAACTATCTTTTCATATCGATTTGATTGGCTTTTTTTCACTGTATCAATTAAAAACTCTATCCAAATGGATTTAAGCTCAGCATTTAAAACATTGTGGGCTTTTTTTTAACCAGACCTATCATATGTACAGGCATTTCATGTGAAATGTCAGGAGGCTATGTTACATAAAAGATAAAACTGTTCTTTGAGAATATATCCCATCAATTCATTTGGTTTGCACTGAAAATGAAGAAGATACACAAGAAACTTTTAAACCTTCCTTTATAAATTTCCCTTCATAACAGGCTTTACATAATTGAACTGAATAATATAGAAATTAAAAACTGATTATAAGTAACAAACACATTTCCTACAGAGGTCAGCAGCTAGTAATTTCCAGTTTTCTCACAACGAGCTCAGAAAGTTGAGCATTTCTGAAAATATTGGTATTTTCTTACTATCATTCATGTTATAAAAAAATAAAAGCATTTCCTGTCTCTGAGATCTGTGTACATATTTTAACTTCATTTTTTCTCTGGAATTGAAATCCATTTCTTTACTTAAGTGTTCTGCCTCATGTTGTAGGTCCTTGCCTTATTTACCACCATCAGTAGTTACATTTTTACCCAGTGACAAGTATTGTACAAGGATTCAAGAGCCTTTGTACTATAGAAATGTACTGATCAGTGTTACAAAATGTCTATTTGTTCTCCACTCTAATTCAGAAATGTACCAAGCCTCATGTATAAGTCAAATATTGTTCACATAGTAGGTTTTGTACATGTAGTAGGTATTTTTATATCGTAGCTAAGCATGTGCAAATCAGCATGTTACTCCTTTGTATTCATATATTCATCAATTTCCCACATTACTTATAAGAGAGTATCTTGTCTGGATACACTTTGTCAGCTCGCAGAAAATTGAAATACAGTTCCCTGCAGAGATGGCTTTGTGAGTGTTTTTGAGATTCTGCAGGAAAATAAGTGGCTTTTTTGTACTTGAAGTACAGTTCATGCTGTGTTGATTTGGCAGATTAGTACCTAACTCTTGCCTTGCAAGGGAGTTTCCATTTTGACTGAGTATTACAGGCTGAAGATTTTATTGTAAAGGTAAATCTTACCTGTGAGGATATAAATCTTTACTTTTGTCTTCTGTGTGTTCTCAGAGCATAACTGAACACTAACTTCATTAGTGTCTTTGAGCTCATTCTTTGTCTCAGATGAAAGAGAAGAGGCAGTAGGCTTTCTATATATCCCATTATATATTTCCAATTTTCATATTTTCTTTCTTTTTTTTTTTTTCCCCTTGCTTGCTTCTTCCACATGTCTAGTAACAGGGTAAGACTTAAAAGCAAGAGATTGCACATCCACATCTACATGTATCTGCACATCCACTTCGTATATAGTTGTTCTTGAATCCTTTCTAATCAAAGGGGAAAAAAAGACACTTTTAGGCTATAAGTATTCATCTGACATGTTTTATAAGTCTGCTTTACAGTGAACTAATTGTCGTTACTTCTCTACACTTACTAAGAAAAATATTAACCTGATCGAAGGAAAAACTTAATACAAAGCAAAAACTTTTCACTTTTGAGTAAGCAAAGATGTAAGAATAATTTTAAGACCTAGACATTTACTTTTCAAGTGAATTAATTCTCAACAGAAAGTAACAGGATCCCAGGCTGAATTTAGTGAAATGGATGTAGTTGCGTGTAGAAGATGGAACACTGACGGAATGTAGGTAAATTAAGTTAACAAATGTTAACATCTATGAAGGAGACTGTTCTTGTAAAATTTTGGGAAACACTATGTATTTAGATTTCTGCATAGCAAGCATTTCCACATCATGAAAGGTAATTGCATTTGTCACATTGTTCACAATGCAATGAAGCATGCATATAAACATCTGCCCTGTGATAAAGCAGCATTGAATATTAATGTGGTTAATGAATTCTTGTCTTTAACAAAAATTCCAAAAGACAAACTGTGTTAAGTGTGTTTGGTGACAGCAAGGTCTATTCTCATCTGTGCTTTATTTCTAGAAGAAAGCTACCATGAGTTCCCCCCCCTCTTTTTTTTTTTTTAATTGTCATGTTTTAGGGTTTTTTTTACTGTTTTGTAGCAAAGAAAATTTAAAAGACTTTAAGCAGTATCCTACTAAGTTCAAAATTAAAATTGTGTGCCGCTTCCCTTTTATCCATATGCTTTTCTCTGTCCCTGTCCTCAGTGGAGCTAACTTTTTATTACAGAAATGCAAGTGCCCACAGTAACTTGTAGGTTCCAAAGTCAAAATAATAGGAGTCTGGATTCATTATCATATTTAACTCTGTACATCATCATAATTGAAGGACAAAATCTGTCTGAAATTTCTCACTTTTCCTGAAAAATAAAATTAGTTTTAACATTTGGGGTTGAAAAAAGCGAGAGAGGAAGACAGGAAGGATTTTAATTAGTAGCTGATTTGGAAGAATTTACTAGAAAATTTTAAAAGTAATTTAAAACAAAATTTCTAATGCAAACCAGGTAAGCAGTTTGAACTATGAAATTTTGACGGCAATTGTGGCATAACAAAATTAAGATGTGAACATACATAGTCAGAGTAATACAGAATCAGATCTGGATTCACACATGTTGAAGGTAGCTAGAGTGGGATGCCATCCCACTTAAGACATCTACAGTGATTTTATATCTAAGCTAACCACCTTTGACTTCCTCTGTAGTCAATGCAGAAAAATAAATATAATTTGTCTGCAATTTTTCTGATTTGTTGTTAGACAAATATCTATTTTATGCTGAGAAAATTGCAGAAATGACCTTTCCATTGTCGACAAAGAGAACATAAAGTGACATACATGCATATATATTAAAGATGTCCATTCTTAATTAGATTAATCCTACCTCTGGAACTTATTTGTCCAGGCTTTCTATAACATCAGTGGATTTACAGAAAGTCAGCAAAACTATGATTTCTTTATATGACTTTCTAAGATCTCTGGAAGGGACAACCATATTCAGTAATTATTAACAGTACCCCACAGTAGCTAGGACCCTAGATCATGGTAGATGTCAGTGAGTAGATCTTCCATTCCTTCACCACTTCACCATTCACCTTCATTCCTTCTGTGCCTTCACCTTCACCATTTTAATGCCATTAAAATTAAGAGGGCTGCACTGGCATAATGGAGAAAAGAACTTGAGTGATAAGTTATTACTTATTCACCTTATAAGTCATTAAATCTTAATTGTTTGTCTTTTTTTTTGTTTGGGATTTTTTGGGTTTTTTTGCTAGGGCAAATGAAAGGAGGAAAATATTTGGCAAGGATTAAACTGTTTGTTCAATAGGTCATACTTTTTTTTTTTTTTTTAAATCAAAAGCCAGTAGTTTAAAAACTGGACAATTTTATTGTTGGTCCTTGGCATTTTATATTTGGAAGTCATTCAGTAGATCATCAAACAATATAACAACTGTGAAATCCACTGACATGAGCCATTAACTGCCTTCCGAATATTGGTGCCATTTCTTCAGACTGTACCTCTGGTTCCTAACTACAGCAATTGAGGCTAACATTAGAGTTCACTTCAAAATGAGAAAAGTGAGAAATAAATCTGCAGTTAATTTGGGATTTCCTAAGCCAGTAAACATAAAATGTTCATCCCAACTACAAAATCCTAGAAATGTGCACATGCTGGTTTTGGAGTACTAAGTAATTGTCACATCGTGATAGCTAAGTGGTTTCAAAGAAAGTGTGCACTGAAAATGCTATTTATATAACAACTTTCTGTCATGAGCACTAAAATGATTAGATGACCTAGACATGCATTATCCCTACAGAAACCTTTAGACAAAAACCTTCAACAAAAGCAACATCAAAAGATACTTCCTTTTTGTAATAGCAGACTACAGCTTTTTTGCATCGTTTATTTTCAGTCATGCACATTACTTGAATGAAGGATCAGGACCAAACCTACACGGGCTGTTTACACATCCATGCAACACTAATTTGCCCTTTTCTTTACTTGAAACAAATACAACACTTTATTATACAGTTTTATTACATTTCATCTTTTTTCTTTTAGTTTGTTAATATATTGGTAGCACAGTCAATTCTTTCAATGGTTTCCTGTCTGTAATGCCTACTGTCTTTGTTTTTCACATATTTTTATTCCTAGCGCTCCTTATGAGGAGCGGCTGAGGGAGCTGGGGCTGTTTAGTCTGGAGAAGAGGAGGCTGAGGGGAGACCTCATAACTCTC
>JAVJGG010000008.1:10068511-10106265 GCA_035590195.1 Aviceda cuculoides | reverse complement strand
TCTGATGAGGAGCGGCTGAGGGAGCTGGGGCTGTTTAGTCTGGAGAAGAGGAGGCTGAGGGGAGACCTCATAACTCCTCATAACTCTCTACAACTGCCTGAAGGGGGGTTGTGGTGAGGTGGGTGCTGGTCTCTTCCATCAGGTGGCTGGAGATAGAATGAGTGGAAATGGCCTCAAGTTGCACCAGGGGAGGTTTAGGTTGGATATTAGGAGAAATTTCTTTACGGAGAGGGTTATCAGGCATTGGAACAGGCTGCCCAGGGAAGTGGTTGAGTCACCATCCCTGGTGGTAATCAAAAAGCGTGTGGATGGGGTACTCTGTAACATGGTTTAGTGGGCATGGATGACGGTTGGACTCGATGATCTTGAAGGTCCTTTCCAACCTAAATGATTCTATGATTCTATGATTCTATTTTAGAGAAAAATAAAATAGAGTAAGCAATGCATATTTTAGTAAAGTTCAAGCACGATGTGCTGCTTAGTGAGTGTAACAAAATATCTTTAGCTAGAAACTGGCCTACAGAGGATCCGAGCTTCTAGAGATGATAATCTGAAGATGCTGCTACAATTTAATTAAAACAATTTTAAGTAAAAATAATCACACATTCAACACTAGATGCCCTGGGTTTCATCCTTGCTGGTGATGTATAATGATAATCACAATAAGGGACACCTACAACATGAAATGTAATATAGGTTTGATAAAATTCTGCAAAGAGGAAGGACTTGTGACTTTTTATAGGCTAAAAAAGAACTTTGTCTTAAAATTTAACAATTTCAGGAGTTGATGTTTTATAGAATGATGAGGAAAAGGAAACATCTCAGTGTTTGATAGTGCATGATACAGAATGTTTGTGGGGGGCTCTTAATGACAGATTGAGAGATGTGAGAAGGAAGAGTTGGCTTATCTCACTACCTGTCATTTAAGTTGTTGCTTCAACAGAATCACAGAAATCACAGAATTACACAAAAGTCAGGTCTGAAATGGAACTCTGCAGATCAACTGACCTAACCTTCTATTCAAAACAGGGTTTTTGTTGAGGTTTTCCATGACTCCACCAAGCCAAGTTTTAAATGCCTCCAGTGAGGGAGATCACACCACTTCTCCAGGCATTCTATCCCAACATGTAATTGTCCTCAAGTTCAGGTTAGTGTTACTTGCAAATGAGATGACAGTGCATTCAGTGCTGTTATGCAGATCATTTAATAAAGATATTGAATAGTATTGAACCCAGTATCAGCTCTGGAGGAATTCCACTCTTGATTACTGACATTAACTACCATCCTCTGAACTTGTCTGTTTAACCAGTTTTTCATATAACTTATGGTCCATCTATCCAATCAATTTTACAACAAAGATACAGTTGGGAGACTATGTCAAAAGCCCCTCATCCTTCTCTTCATCTGCTTAGTAAGTTGTTTCATCACACAAAGCAATCAGGTTGGTCAAGCACCATTTCCCCTTGGTAAATCCTTATTGCCTTTTCCCAGACTCCTTCATGAGCCTGGTAACAGCTGCTGTGAGGACATCTTACAGCCGCTGAAGTGAGACTGACTGTTCTGTACTTTCCTGGATTTTCCTTTTTGAGCTTTCTGTACATGTACACAGTATTTATCCCCTGGTCCCTGTTGTCTCATACCTAGTGGGGGGAAAACATGCAAGGGGTGGTAGCTAATCCAGACTTATGACTTACCAGTAGCTGATCCACAGGCCTCACAGTGTCTCCAGTACTTGGTTTGAACACCCCTGCTTCATCCAGTAGTCAGTGTTCAAACAGCTCTGATCTTTCCAATATCCAGGACAGACTCATGGCTCAACACTTGGCTCCCAGGCCACTTATCTTACTCTCCATCTAGTCCATCTTTATGACAGCTAGTGCTTATACACTGACATAGGTACAGAATATACAGGTCTGTCCAGTTGCTGGCACCCCAGACACACAGGCCACTATGACCCATGATCCCCACTCAAGCTGCTGGACCTTAGACCTCCATATACACTTATGCACACAGAACAAAGTCCTTCTGCTCAGGAAAATGTTCATAAATGGAGCTGGACAGATTCTGGTGATCAGATATGGAGCATGACCAGACAAGCATACTTAACACCAGTCTGGTTATATTTGACCAGCTCCTTAATTCCCCTATATCTCTATTTTCCTATGTTTCTTCCTCCCCAAGCCACCTTTACCTCTCCCTTTCTCCACTTTTGGTTTCTCCCCAAAACACCCCAAAATGTACAAAGTCTTGTACATACTCAAGATGCTCTTCCCCTGCATCCTGTGTCTGTTCAATGCTTTTAGTCATATGGTTTAGTTTTAGATAGTCCTGCAACATGTAGGGAGTTGGACTCGATGACCCTTATGGGTCCTTTCCAACTCGAGAGATTCTATGATTCTATGATCCCATAACGAGTCCTGTACCTCTAGAGTCACCAATCCTCTTCCGTCTGTACAGTGATCTAGAGACCCTCTCCCACTCACTTATGGTGAAGGGTGTTACCTCTAACCCATGGGACTGATCAGCCTGTGACAGGTGTGGGAGGAGCCATGGTAGTTTTCTTAATTTTCTTTGATCAGGTTATTGGAGTTCCTCCATCTGTCATTGTTCCTCTATGTCCCTTTGTATTTGCCAAGATAAGCCTTTAATTCCATAACCTAACACTATGCACATAAGAACAATATTTTTATATTCTGCTTTTGGAGTCTTTCCCCTTTACTCTCTCCCATATGCTTCTTTTCTTGTGTTTGAGCTCACTCTTTAACCAGGTTGGTTTCTTGTTGTCCTGGTTTCTTGCTCAGGGGGATGGACCATTTCTGTGCTTTGAGAAGATCCTTTTTCAAGGATCTCCAACACTCCTAAGTCCTTCTGCCCTCCAAGATAGATTCCCATGGGATCCCTCCTAACAGTTCCCTGAGCAAGTTAAAACCTTCTCCTCTGAAGGTCATGGTTTTTATTTTGCTATTTGTCTTTCTCACATGCCTTAGCATATTAAATTCTATGATCTTATGATCTATGATGGCTACAGCCTAGGCTGCCATCTAGGGTCACATCTGCCAAGACACCTTTATTTGTAAGCAGTAGATCCAGAGGAGCACCAATCCTAACAATTGGCATGCCCAGTGACAGCATTATGAATTTTTCCCTGACAGACTCCAGAAATATGCTAGATTTGCCTGTACATTGTTGTGTTCATTTCCAGGCAAGTACCAGGACAGTTGAAGTCTCCTGTGAGAACTAGGGCCTGCAGACCTGAGGCTTCTTTGAGTTGCCCACCTATTTTCCCTGACCAGAGGGTCTGTAGCAGACACTATAAGGTCCCACAAAGTGATACCTCTAATTTTCACCCCAAAACATTCTACAGACATGTCCTTTTCTCCACAGCTTGCCTCCATGCTGTCTTAACTACTCTCTTCTATAGACCATAAATGCTACTCCTCTTCTACTCTTTTTGTTGTTCCTGAGTAGCTTGTAACCATCTACTGCCATCCTCCAGTCATATGAGATATCCCACCAATTGTACTGAGGAGCTCAGAACTGTATGCAGTACTCCAGGTGTGACCTCACCAATGCTGAGGGGAAGGATTACTGCCCTGGACCTGCTGGCAACACTTCTTGTAATGTGGTCGGGGACACCATAACCCTTCTTTGCCACAAGGTCATGTTGCTGGCTCGTGTTCAACTTGGTGTCCACCAGGATACTCAGGTCCTTTCCTGCCAAGCTGCTTTCCAGTCAGGCAACCCTCAATATATAATGGTGCATGGGATTATTCTTCCCCAGGTGCAGGACTTCACACCTCCCCTTGCTGAACTGCATGGGGGTCCTTTCAGCCCATTTCTCCAATCTCTTCATCATGAAGTTTTATGTTGCCACCTGGATCCTTGCTTTGGACACAGTTCCCCAAGAAGCCTAGTTTAGAAGCCACTTTACTAAGCTAGCCAGCATTTTGTCAAAGATGTCTTTTGCCACTTTTCAATCAGTGCATCTCATGTCTCCCCAGTAGCCTACAGTCTTCATATGGTGTCTCATGGTCATTCCAGCTGAAACTTGGCTGGTGACACCAGCCATGCAGCCAAGGGTTGAATTGCCCGATACATCTGTTTCTCTCTACACTCTTCCATCTGACTGGCAGGACGAAGCAGAAAGTAACCCAAGGTCCTCATCCTTTTACTTTAGCCCCCAGGACTCTATAGTCCTGTGTGACTTTTCCAGGTCACATTTCATAGTATGATTTGTGCCCATGTAGAAAAGGAGTAAGAGGTAGAATTCTGTGAGCTTGATGAGTCTAGGAAGTATCTCCATGACATCCTGGACCTCATCTCCAGGCAATCAGCAAAGTTCCTGAGACTCAGAGTCAGGTAGCAGATGGGTGCCTCAGTCACTTATAGGGGGGAACCCCCACTACTAACACTCACTGCGTTTTCTTCTTACTGGTTTCAACATACTGAGAAGGAGCTGTTGGGCAGGTCTATGTCTGTTCTTCATTTGAATTTTCCAGCTGTGAGCACAGCTGCTATGTTGTTGCTATGAGGCATAAGCTTTCTGGGTGCCTGGTTCTGTGAATGACTGTCCTTCCCCTCTTCAAGCCTTGCTTTTGATATTCCTGTTCTGTCTGTGTTTTAAGGCCTGAGCTCTTACACTTTCAGAGCTGCTGGTAGTATCCCACCAATTTCCTATTCACCTTCCCATATGGAGCATAACCTGTTGACCTCTTTCTGCAGCTCTTTCACCCGATAGTTCAGACAACGCCCCCTCACATATTTTATGTTTACAATACAACAGAACTTTCTCACATTTTTATGTCCCGCATCCTTTCCTAATATATATATATATAATGTATTTATAAAACAAAATGGTTTTATAAAACCACAAAGAATTTAAGTGTAATGGTCCTGGCACATGAATAATCCAAATTTTCCCTCTAAAAACTCTTCTCAGATGCCACATATCACCTCAGTTATGTAGCCGTAGCATGTATAAGCTTCATACATAAAGTTCTGCAGAAACAGAAATGTTTGTGTCTAAGCACAACAAGTGCTAACAGATCACAGCAACTATCCACAAAATTTTTGTTGGGGCATTAAGATGTGGTGTATTTCATTTGCATTGCCCAATTTGATAGGTACTGTATGAGTTCTGCTAGAGCCAGAAGGTGAAATTTGAGATTACAAATTACGTAAATCATCTTCACAGAGTTGGCAGATATCATACATGATCTATAGAGGTCTGTATACTTCTGGAACAGCAGCTCAAGGCCAGGCATGATATCTGGACTTCTCAAGTGTCACTTGTTATTCCATATAACTGAATGAAGACCACAGTGAACGGGATTGTAGTCAGTATAGTCAATGAAGTCTGTCCATCTCATTGTAAAATGCTACATGTAGTAATCCAGATTGTAGAGACATAAAGTTAAAATGAGCTCAGTCCCGCTCAGTCTGTGTTTCTGTTCTGGGCAAGGGGCTTATTGTTCTGGACACTGGCAAAATAGGGATCTTAAAAACAGTTGCCCTAGAAGGAAATGTTTTTTTCCAAAGGCACACAAGAAATCTGTCAGAAATTTAAAATTTGTATCTGATTTTGTTGATCAGAGCCTAGTTCTTCAATCCCAACCCTTTTTTTCTGGTGTTATTTTCCCTTTACAACATTATTTTTGGGCAAGCACAATATTATTATCATTTGCTACAATATTATGACCATACAATATTTTATATTTTATGTTTTTTAACATTTACATTCTGCTGGCATACAAAACAAATTATATTTATACATATATAAGACACTTGACCTAATCAGTTTTCCCTTTAATTGCAAACAACTGATCACATAATTTAGGCTGTCATGTACTTGAAGTTGTGGGTTTTTTTCTGTATTTGCAAAGTACTTTTCATCAGCCTTCTGTCTATATACGAACAAAAGAAATAACACCAACAGATTTGTGCATTTCAAGACGCTCAGAAAATTTCCTGACTAAACCAGTTGGCCTCTATCTGACTGATTGCAGGTAGCAATAAGAATAATTTATCTTTTTCTTTTTACTGTGATGTTAAAGCCCTGAACAATGGAAGTGTATTTTCTACTTACTGCATGAAACACCATGTGCATTCTTCATTTTGCCAATATCCCATGTGTAAAGGCATCAGGCACCTTGCTCTTGGCCAGATGGTAAAAATACACATTTGGCCATTTTCCTATTTTTTGAGTTGCCTGTGTTACTTTGTGTTCTGTTTCCCTTTTACTTATTTGTGCTTGAATGTGTTCCCCTGTGCCCTTGCTTTGCCATGAAATTGCCTTTACTCAAAGCAACAGCAAGCTGTGTGTTCATGTTGTATAGGTTTGACACTGTTTTCTCTCAGTGGGCTTCCCAGCACCTGCTGTAATATCCATAATCTAAGCCTGCTTTTCCTCCAGTGTTGGAGTATTTTTTATTTTTCGAATGTAAGTGTCAACAGATGTGATTGAAGATAATATGGTACCACTGTGAGATTACAGTCTGGTCAGGGGAGGAATAGTGCAGAATAGGTGGCCCATGCAGATGTACGCTGGTTGTCCACCCGTAATCAGGATGATTTTCAGTATACTGTCTTGATTAGATGAGTAGTTTAACTAGGTTAATCAAATCATTAGAATTTAACAAAAACACTCAGGTATAAGCTATAAATACAGACAATAGATGGAGAACTTTAGAATTTACTTAAACTCCAGTAAAAATATTACATGACATTATGCTTGCCTGATGCAACACACCTTCACTAAACTAAATACGACACAAGTAATTGTTCAGTAGTTGAAGAAGGGTTATGCTGTTTTGAAAACTGAAGATCAAATTCTCCCCAATTAAGTTTAGATACCAAAATGGTGTCTAAAACAGAAATATAGCTGCTGTTGTTTCCTTCTATAGCTCAAGAAAGTAAACACTTTCAGGAAACTTTGTATCTCCAGGATCTGAATCTAAACACAAAACTGAAATGGAAGAGGGCAACCGTTATGCAGATTCCCAGGGACTGCAGTTAGGCTTTGGAATATCTCCTGCCAAAAACACAGAACACAACAAAAGTTAACTCAACCCCTCCCTGAGATACCCCAATGAGTGGATTTGGGAGAAATTGAGAAGAATGGATTTATGTCATCAAGCTTTAAGTTTAAGATTCAGGTCATCTTAAATTTAGGTGCTAAATATAGGTGTCCACAGTAACATAGTCATCTAAGGTCAACAGAGAGATAATCAGCAAATGGAATGTTTTGTGAACTAAATAACTCTCTAGATTATATTCAGCAGAGTTTTACTGAGTATGATCAGTTCTCAGACTCCTAGTCCACAGGAATACAGCTATACTGTAGACAGCTACAGTTACAAACTCAGTCCCTCCCTAGGTGTGAATTTTTCTTCTTACAGGTAGTGTTCAACTGCCTAAACATAGGCATCTAGTGGACAGTGTGGATATGACATCCACTCATACACAGAAGATACAGAACAGACCATGGAGGGGACCGGTGCTTCTCTGAAGCAGCAGCCAGAGGTTACACCAAAGAATCTAGAATTATGCCAAATATCTATGTACAGGTAAAGGGAACATTCTCTACATGTCTACAGGTACAGACGTCTACTGAACAAATTACTGAACATTCCTCCTTGTATACAAAGGACAGTAATAGATACTTTTTGGTTTGAATAATGTGGCGAGATAAAGATCTCTACCTTAGGATGAGAAGGATCACTCCCTGAAAGTACCTACCTTTCACCATTGACTTAAAGAAACAAAGCCCCCAAAAGGATTCTTGGGGTGGGGAGGGGGGGGGGCGGAGCAAAGTTTAAATGAAATTTTGAAAGTGTAAAACATTTTTCAAGAAATGACCCTAATATTGGAATAAGCAGATATATTTGTCAAGTTTCCATGGACAAGATTTCTAAATCAGAGATATTCTCCTTCTTGCTTTTATAACAGCTTCTTTCTTGCTTTTATAACAGCTATATTGTTACACACAAAAGAATTTTTCTTCCACAGTACTTTAGGCAATTTCCCAAACATCTACACCTACTTTTTTTGTAATAGATTATGACTGACCCACTGATTCTGCTCGTAAGATTTCAATAGTAGGGTCGTTCCCATAGTATTGTTGTCCCTGATTGCTGGGCGAAAGAAACACCAGAGGACGTGACACTGCTAAGCGCAGTTTATGAAGTGGCAGAAAGAAAGCACGGCCTGTGTCAGGAGAAGCTCTGCCCTCTCACAGGCACACACGGACACACATGTAGTACAACCACAACTTTTATTGAAGAGAAAAACTGACAGGCGCCCCACCCCAGCTTCAGGTAGATGTCCTGCCACAGCCTGCAGGCAGCCTCACCTCACAGAGGTCACGCCCCTCTTCTGGTCATGCAGCCTGTTGTGATTGGCTGGCAGGTCCAGCTGCCCCCTCCAGTTTACCTGGAAGTGCATCAGACCGGGAAGTGCTTTTCCTTACATACACAGCGCGGGGGCAAGGGGGAGCATTTTGTTTCAGCCACCATTTCATGGCAGCGTGCTGCCTGTCACAAACACATGTCATAACCCACGTGGTTTTGCATATTTTTTGGTGTGTTTGCTCTGGCCTGGCAGCCATGGATCATGACACACAGTTACTCAATTCTTGACTAAGGCAAGGTCATAATGCTCCTGTGACAATTTTTATTTTTTTTTTCTCCTTAGTTTTTTGCGGGTTTCTTTGCTCTACACACTGTATTGTATAGAATTATATCTGTATCATAGCATGTTTCTGTACTGTTTTCCTCATGAACAAGAAGAAGGGAAATAAAAGAATATAATTATTTGATAATGTTGGAAACAAGTACAACTGATTAGGGTAGTACAGGATAGTTTAGATTTTTATAGCTCGGTAGATCAAGGCTAGAGGGAATTGCCATGTTGTCATTGCTATTGCATGCAGCACACAACTGTTGAGATTTTGCTTTGACAAAGATACGTCTACTCAAGCTGAACTGTAGTTGAAACTAGAGAGTAAAAATAGAAATAGCATGTGATCCCAGCCTTTATTTCTGTGGGGTATTTACTCACTAAGTTCCAATTCATTGTAAATGTGACCCTCAAAAACCTGTCCTTGGAAGTCAGAAATGCACTTTAGACTTTGGGCTTCAGTAGAGACCATAGAAAAACTGTGATGATGATATTTTTCAGATATTTTCTTATGTGATTTGTTCCTGTCAGATGTTAAAAAGACTTTCAGGTGTGCTGTAAGTATTTTTATTTTTCTTGGAGACAGTGGTTACATCTAGAGGAAATTACTTTGGAAACCATTTTCCATGTCTGACACATAGTCAAGAGAATTTTTTATATGCTTAAAGTGCCTCTCAAGTCTCTGTGTTGTATACAGGACACCACGTACTGCCCCTGCCTGCCCTCCTGCCACCCCCCCACCTCTCCCCCCCGCCAGGTATTTCACACTCTGAAGTATTTCAGAAATACTCCGTTTTGCAGCAGATTCCTCTACAGTCTTTGTGTCTAAGTGCTCAGGTGTGTACAATTAATCTGTTAAGTGGGGTGAAAAATTAGGTATCCCTTACTCAGTTAGCACAATGAAGCAAAACATTCCAAGTAACTAACTAGTCAGAGAAGGTCCAAAATAAAGATTATTTTTGAAAAAGAGCTTTAAAATTGTGCATTTGATATTTTCACATTCTCACGTTTTATGCAAGTGGTCTGTTTCCTGGGGACTGCAGATGTTCAAACTTCATTATGTCAATTTTCTAATTTCGTGAGAATCATCTTTGAATATGCCTTGTGCATTGTTTTTTGGAGTATTGCAAGGAAGACACCTACTAGATACTAATAGGAAAACTACTGAAAGAAGAACCTCACAGTTTAGGTCACATAGAAAAGCAACCCAATTGTTTCTTGTACAGCATTTTTATTTGTTATTGCATGTAATTTGTAATTGTGTAAAGAATTATTATTCTTCCATATAGATAACTAAATTAGAACACATTGACGTGAAATCTAATTCGTAACTCTTCAGTCAAACCGGTGCTGTCACACCATTACCAAGAAGTAAATCCTGTGTATATATAAGGATAGAATCTCACAGTATAAGAAACCCTATGGTAAGTTTCTTGTCACTTCACACTATTATAAACTTCAGATACAAAATGTATGGGGAAACTATAATTTTCTTAATTCTCTTTGCTATACTAAGAGGAAATAAGCATAGTCTTTAAGATATTTGTTTGATACCTGCTGTCAGATTTGGTTCTCTGGAAAATGAATTGCTTATTCTAAGCTTTTGTTAAGTTGTATAATTTAAAGTGCGTATGGTAACTGTAGTTCTCCATTTGTGGTTTTCCATTTGTTGTTGTATCTTGCTTTATTTGTTTCTGCATAAGAACCAAAACTGATTTTTGAAAATCAGAACTCTTCAATGTTAGCTTATCCTTTCCTAAAGCTTTTTCACCCAATACCAAAATAAAAATCATCCTGATAGATTGTCAATATCCAGTTATGACTATGTTGGAAGGACTGTATCAACTCTCACTCTGCTGCATTTCAGTTTTTCAAGTTTTTCCTTCTCTATTACTTTCCAGTGAAGGAGTAGAAGAGGGATGCAGAAACTGATTTTTCACCTCATACATCTTTTGGTGGGGAAAATGGGGACTATGTTGATAGGGATCAGATACAGTCCCAGAAAGACTTATTAATGTTATCATCTCTCTAGAAGGCAACCCTAAGCTGTTCCTATCCCAGCATAAGCTCATCAAGACCATAACCCATCATTGTCTTAACTTCATGCTCTCCCTCAACCCTTTTATACTGGTAACTCTTTCTGATCAAAGATTTTTAAAAAAAAAGCAAATGAAAGAAGAATAAAAGAAAGAAAAGAAAAAAAAGTCAAGAAGTAGAATGGAAAAGGAAAGAAAGAAAACTTTTCAGATTTGTGATTATTTTCAAAAGTATAATTTGAAACAATAAATGTATTTAATGTAAAATCCCTTTTTCTTTCTCTCTATTTCTGCAATAGAGTAGTTCTAGTTTCCTGTATCAATTACACAATATTTTTAATTAGCAATGTCTTCTACCTTTTTCTAAGCCAACCTGTGAATGGAAATTGAGGAATAAATTAAAAAAGGCAGGGCAATTTCCAAAGCAGAGATTCCAAAGAGGACACATACTAAAGTCCTGCTGGAATGCTGATGTACTTGTTCACAGAGACTTTGTTCAAATGTAAGACTTCAGAGAGAATGGGTCAGAGAAGGCATGATGCATGGCCTCTGTACAGATTTTACATCAAGTACCATTTTGATCTCTTTATCAAATGGAGCATATTCACACTCAAATCCAGGTAATGTTTTTAGCTTTGACTTTATTTCACAGCATTCTTCCAAGTTTGCATTTTGGAAGTTGCACAGTAGCTGCCTCTGTGTGTTAAGCATCTGTGGGTTGGAAATCTGTAGGATCATTTGTTTAAAACCACATTTAGAAATAGTTTTGTTCTGGAATGCAGGAGAAATCCAACGTTTAATCTTAAGCAGCTGTAGGCTGAAGATATTTTCTCCTCCTACTCTCTAAGCATTGAGGGAGACTTAGTCCACATTCCTGAAAACACCCACTCATTCTTAATATTAGTAAGAATACTCTTAGTAGAAATTCATTATAGTAAAATTAAGTATGTTCAAGACAATTCAAAGGTGGAGGGTCTTTTTAAATTATTTCACTAAGTGAATTGTTAATATATCAGAGAACAGATAAAACAGTTAATTGTGTTGTTTATACAAAGCATGGATGTCCTACAGCATCTTATTAAGTATTGTGCAGCAATATTTCTTCCTCTTAGACATCAGAAAAGCATAAGAAACTGCAGAAGGGTCAGTATATAAGAGGCAACATGGAAAATACTTCTACAGCTGGGAAGCATTCCAATCTGACAATGACATCTCATTTATAAACTAGGAAATCTTAGCAGAATTATAATACCTTTCAAGCAAGTATTAAGTCAGATATTGACCATCCAGTCACCAGAGAGCCCCTGCAGTTAAAATTACAATAGTCATATGAAATACCACACAAATGATATGTCCCCTTTTGGATGTGGAGTCAAGGAGACAGTTCATGTGTTTAAGAACACATTGTCTGGAAGTTACAGACATCACCAGAGAGATGGTCATAAACAAGACATACAAGATATGGTATGCTTTTCAGGAAAGCTGCTTATAAGGCATTGTAATGACCTGGAGTCATGGTATTTGCAAAGCAAAATAACTTTGTGAAGGGAAGCCCATCTGAGAAGATAGGAAGTCTGTCAGATTCATGGGCACAGAGAATGATCTTCAAGAGACAACATACAGGAGCAAATGGGATGACCACAAAAATCTTTGCACTTCCCTCTTTGCGCTTTGCACTGACCAAGCCTGATATGGTAAAAGACAGACTCTCACTGTTTTTTTCCTGTTTAGCTGCTTGAAAGTGTATCAAAATTTTAAGAATTTCTGTGAGGAACTAAGCAGTCTTATTTCTCACTGATGCCAGTGGGACATAATAAAGTTCAGTGTCATGCAGGATTGTAGCAATAAATGACTGCAGAGAACTTACTATTTTTCTTTTTTTTTCTTTTTTTTTAAATTTTTAAAATTTTCTTTTATTTTTTTAATGGTGTTATGAACATTCTGCAAGCTTGGAAGTTCGTAACCAAGAATTTATGACTTCCGTCATCATCTTAATTAACATGCTATTTTTTTCTATTAAATCCATAAGAAAATCCCACTTTTCTAAATAAAACTGATTTTCTGTATCTGCTACTGTTACCTCCATATTAAACACATTACAATTTACATTCAGCTCATTACATGATTAAGCCTGAAACAATTTCACTAGTTTTGAAGTAGTACCTGATATCAATAGAATATTTTGCTAACTGAATGATCCAGCATCAAACTGTGCGGCATAGTGAAATTTTGTACTCTAAAACTGTAAAAATCTCTGCAGAAACCATAGCAAATAAATTTCTTTTAAAAATACATTTTATTGAGAAATGAACATGAAACCACAATATCAACTTTTCCTGTTCTATTCATAGTAAATAAGTTACATAAATATTATCATCTAAACTATTTTATATAAAATATAATGTAATACTTTTTTTGTAAAATTCTGCTATTTAAAACTACCACTTGGCATTTCTATTGTGCAATTCATCCAAGGATATGAGAATGCTTTATAAACTTGAATTAATTAAACCCACAGTAGTCTCATGTGGAGGGAATGGAACAGAGGAGTCATTTTACATGTGACTTAAATGCAGACACCTTTGTGGTGAAATGTGCCAGCTCTTTAAGATTTCATAGCATCATTAGGCAGTAGATTAAGACAAGAAATTATTAACATCCAACTAAACCTACAGAATTAATATACTTAGGTGAAACCTGGTTAGTTTTATTGTGGTTTAATCAAAACACTAAAAACAAGTCATAAAATTCTATGTAAAACATTTATTCTTTTTTTTTTTTTTTCCTTCTGCCTCTGGGTAGACAACCAATCTGCAGAAGGAAATCTCTCTGAATTTCTAACTCTTCTTATTGCTACTGCTTATTAAGGTACCTTATAGCTAACATATCGGACTATAGTAAGGTAATAGGGAAAACATTTTCTGATTTCTAGTCTCTGTACTTAAAACATTCTACAGAAAGTAAATTCCTTCATAAAAAGGCTTTCTTCAGTTCTATATTAATGCCATCTACCTGTGGTTGTTTTATCTGATCTATCACACTAAATAATGATTTCTGTTTTAAATAAGCTCTGATAAAAAACAAAAAAATCCAACACAACTGTTCACTTATAGAGAAGCCAAAATTTCCTTCATTTTAAACAGCAATTCAGTAACAACAGTTGTGGTAAAAGTAGACATTTTCAAGATGTAACAAGGGCATTCCATGTCCTAATCAGAGTGAAATAAAGAAACATATGGAACTCAACATCGTTACTGTATTAAAAAAACCCCACCTAGTTTAAAAGCCTAAGTATGGTAGAGAATTAAAAAATGTCTCCCTGGAAACATAGTATGTGGTGATTTTTTTTGACAGAGGACCACCTTTGAAAATTACATTCTGCATCCAGGACACGTGGGTCAGCAGAGTGAATAGCCCTGGCATATGATTTTTTTGCAGAATTTGGTATGTTTGAATTTAAGTAGTATAATTTCAGCCCCTTAAGAATATCTTAATATTTTTAATTACTTAGTTGCCTGAACTTATTTCTAAACACTCATAAACTTCATATTCTGCAAAAAGTATCCTGTTCTGTTCTACTCCACTCCCTGCTTTATTGTCTTAGCCCTAACAAGTGAGCAAATATAAGCCTTCTTTGTGTTCCTTCTACTCATTCATTTTAATTAATCTCACAAGACTGTAGCTTTGAAGCACACATTTTTATGTGGAATAAGGGAATAGTTATTATTTCATTTTTATAAATGAAAGAATTGAAAGCCTGAAACTGGCCAAAATTCTGAAAGAATTTAACATAAGTGCTAGAAGACAGAAAAGAAAATCCTGATACATATTTTAGACTTGCTCAAAATCTATTTACTCTTATGTTAGCAGAAATGAAGAGCAAGAGGCCTGAGAAAATTTACTTCATGATCTATCAAGTTGCAAAAAGTCAGCATAACAGATCTAGAGATGGATAGGAAGAAAAACAACATGCAATTTTGGATGATAAAATTATAGTGAACTAAAATAAAACAGATAAGGGCTTTGAGTAACCTGTAAATATTTGTAAAATAAGTACTTGAATAAAGGATTAGAAGAGGTAAGAAAATGAATTTTCTGGACAAAAAACACAGAAAATGCCATTCGTTGAGAGGGCTTAGTATCCTTTGTCCCCACCTCAGACCTCAGCACTTCTTTTTGTGTTGTCACCATAAACAATTTGTTTGTATTAAAAACCCGAGGTATATATATTGCCTCTAATATCACAGTGTAAACATACACACAAGGAATAACAGTAGACCATTTATACATTATTTCAGGCTAGCACCAATCTTCTCAAGTATGTAAAAAGAAGCGAAATTTTTCACCTCTAAGATACAGACAGAAGTATTTATTTGTGAGCATGAGCATTCTGGTTTACATTGTTGGATTGATAAGTCATGAGGTGGACAAATGTAGTGTATGATCATGCTGATCATGCTGGGAAGATGATTTGGTTTGTGTTTTTACAACAGGTCAGGGGTCCGTTATCCTAAAACAAACTGGAATGTCTTTTTGGAGAACATGCAGTCACATTCTGCCAGCTTAGTAAGTGATATAAGACATCCTTTCCCTGCCCATTTTCTTCTGGGACCCACTCTTCCTCACACTTTCCTCCATGGGATGGGACTTTCTCTCTCCAAGCTTGTTCTTTCACACACTCATCATTATCATATACATACATTTGATCCGAGTTAAATCTCTGCCTATGTCTGTGCCCTGGTTGAGAGCATCAGTGACAGTAGAGAAGAGGGGATGGCTGGAATGGTACATAGGGCCTTCAGCACCTGTTGGTTACAACAGGAGGATTCAAATAAGCTCCAGTTCTCCACTTCTCTTGGCATCTTGAATGGATGGATATAGGAGGCAGACGACATTTATTGCTCTCTATTATCCAACAATTGTCCATTTTGTGATTTGTTTGTTGGTTTTGTTTTTTGTTTGGTTTTTTTTTTTGGGGGGGGGGGGCGGGGTCTCATTTGAACCTGCACCTGGAATGAATAAAACGGTTTTGGTACCTCCATGTTCAAAAAATTGTGAGATGTGTCCTACATTAATCTAAGATACTCGGGGAAGTAGTGGAACCTCAGTTGAAAAATTAGTTGTGTTAGGTTTCCCTCTAAGGGGAGAAAAGAATTGAAAGGTCTTCTGAGAGGATGACTCAGCCTACTGTTACACTCAAAATCCTGTTATGACCAAAAGGGAGCACACACCATGTATATGGAACCAAAACCTCAGTCAGTTCAATTAACATTTTAAAGAGAAAGACCTTACCCCAGCCCCTGGCAGGCCACTGCTGCCATGGGGGCCACACTGCTGCAGGGGTGGAGAGGATGGAATCAGAAATCAGAATTCTCTTTTCCGTTTACCGTAGATGGAGAATAGGACAATGCCCTCCTAAAATGCCATAGCTGTGTTCCCAAAGTTAGGTGACATTAATCTAATCTAAAGTGCATTAGAACCTTGAGGAAGGGGTGTGTTTAGGGTATTTATTTATTACTTTTTTTACTTCTGTTTAAATTATTACATTTAAGATGCCCTTTCTAGCGGCTGTGAAGTACCATGAAGGTTAGACATTTACATTTACATTTTCAAAGGAAAGCTGAGTTTACTATGGCTCCACAAATTGGGCTGTATGGAAAATGGAAATTGTGAGAATTATCTGTCCTTGAAACTAGGGAAATTTTACTCAATATCTTCACTATGAGCAAATATTTTAAAGAAACACTGCAAAACTTATAAGAAAACTTAACTGGCATAGCTGAGAGCTTAGCATACGTGTTTGTCACTTTTTTCCCTCCCTCCCCTCCCGACAACTGAATGCTTAACCAAGCAAATTTAGTGTTCAGTTATCACACATTTTGTATGGAGTAGTATTAAATCATATATACAGAACCTTTCCTTGGAAAGCTGGTTTTGATTTTGGTCCTTCTGTAGGCTGTGGCAGGTGGAGAGTGATATTGAGAGCAACACGTGAGCTGCTCAGACTCCCACCAGTGGAGTCTCCTGAGCTCCCCTTGCTCTGTTGCTAAGGAACAGGACAAGCGTACAGCTGCCGCTGCTCTCTCTGAAAATCACAACACCTAAAATGTGATTAAGAACTGCCTGTTTTCATGTTGAGGAATCACAAGTTTTAAAGCTTCAAGCCAGGATTGTCTGAAGCATAATGGAGAAAGGAATAAATTAAAGACAGGGGAAAAAAATTCTTACTAAAAATGTCTCAAGCAAGCTGCTGCTCTTTTAGTTTAGAGCTATGTATAAATACAGCTATTTATAATCTGCTGCTGCAATCATAATGTCGGTATATTCAGTGCAAAACTCTTTGCAAATAGTGCTGTGACTCAGAAGACACAGAATTTTTGTCAAGGGCAGGCACTGTACAACTTGGATCTCCCTTATATCTTCGAGAGTTTTGTGACTCTGAGAGAGTCATTGGTCTCCAAGCTTGCAATTATGAAAGGCATAAGTAATAACATGACCTATTATTATTGATACTTAGAATACACTATGAATTCAAAATCTCCTCATACTGTCACAGTATTGACCCAGAACTTTCCTTGCCTCGTATAGCTCATGATTATGAAAAGATGTAACAGACATTTGAGGTTGAAATATAGGCTAGTAGTTGGAAAGAAAGTTCACAGAAAAGCTGAGACTTTTGCCTAAGTTCATAGTCTCAAACATGGGATTATAGACAGGACTTTTATAAAGATGGCAACATGTACAGCTTCAAAGTAATGATGGCATTCCAAACATAACACAAAACAGCATTAAAAAAAGAGGGCACTGAAGATACAGGTTTCTTCATATTCTTACACAGGTTGACAGGTATTTTCATGTTGCCATATACAAAGTCTGAATTATTATATACAAATATATTAGGCACAAATTGTGTTGTGTCTATATGGTCACTATTATATATGTGTATGGTCACTATTATATATGTGTTCGTGTGCATGTATAAGAAAATATATGCACATATGACTGTTATACAGAGACACCAATTTATAGCAAGCTAGACTTAAATTGTTCTACAAGGTAACTTACTTTTGACATGTACTTCCAGCAAGAAAAAAAAAAAAAAAAAGTAAGCATAAGAGGTGAAGAGAACATCTGAATATGCAAGAACTACTGAAGTGCTAGGAATCCAAGCACTCCAGATGTTTGAAGAGCAAAGCAACAAGGCTGTGTTTTTTAACTCCAGAATACCAGTGTCTCAAGAAAGCATCAGAGTTCAGATGAACTCTAAATGTAATATACACCAGGAGCACCCACTCTTAAAGGACTGTGGGAATGGAAGAAACACAAACAAGTATTAAACAAGGGCAATGAGATTTAAACAGGCATGGACGCCACCATTTCATCTGGTTTTGTTTCTTTTATGTCAGAAAGTATCTTCTTATTTACCCAATTATTCTCTAATGAAAAAATTCACATCATGTTGGAGCTGCATTGAAGATAATATCAATGAGCAGCTACAACTGTCTACAATAGCTTTTTGGTAAGGATCAGGATTGTGGTTTTGAAGCACATCTCTTTGTCATACCACTTACTGTTGTTTGCATCATGGAATGAACAGTGTGCTCATGCGCTGGATTTCTTCTGGATGCAATTAAACTGGAAGATCTCCAGGAGCATATCTAGCCACAAATGATCACTAAGTTTGTGTAATAATCCAAAGTTACTTCTGATGTAAGTAAATAAATACATAAATAAATAAATAAAATATGAAAGGTATCTAGTGTAGACTTCTCAGGACAAAATATTTCACTTTATGTCCGCTTCGACCAATCTGCTTTATCTGCTACTACAGGTGTAGCCTATATGGACCAGGTAAGTTCCCCTGTAGAGTCCCAGTAAGTTTTATGGAAGGTCAGTCTAGGTATTATATATACAAATGGATTTTACAGTCATAAAATAAGTTAATGAAGTAATATATTGTAGTCTGTAAAGTTCAATAACACCAACTAATGACCTGGTCCTTCATATGATTTTGTATGCAGCAGAGGCAGCAACCAGTTTCCTCGAATCCTTCAAATAATCTGACTTTCTGAGTTGTATTGTTTTTCTAACAGATTAAACTGGACTTTTTATGAGGATGAATGAAAGATTTTTTCTCTTTTGTTTCTGCAAATTTGATCTTTCAAATCTGAATTCTAATTAGTTCTAAAAATCGCAAAAATATTTTTTCAAACACAATTTTATAGTCAATACAGCTAAGAAATTACTGTCATTTAAAACAGACCTGCTGAAATGATAGACCAAAAGCCAAAGTGAAGAGTACTAGCAGATGAAAAAAAAGTCTATAATGATTTTGCTTGAAAAAAGGAGTAAATGAAATCATTCTTGACCTGAACACTAATTTCTATTTCTTCTGTTTATAAAATAATTCAAAGTCAAAGTGTCTCTCACATTGAAATGGTTTGTAAGGACTGAACTAATGTATCTTTTAGAAAAATATCATTAGTTATGGTATTACAGATGTGTTAGTCTTCTCTCTGTGATTCTGTATGAAAAGGCAATGAAGTGTGGATGACTTTTCTGTCTTAGGACCTCATCTGCACACTGTAGAGCCACATGCTGCACAGTACTGCCACGTGAACATTACTTCATACGTGGGAAGACATCAGTCTTCCTCCTCTACAATTCTTAATCAGGGAGCTACCTTTCCTAGTAGACGGGTTACAGATTGCTATGGACACTGAATAACAGGGCATATTTGCGTATTTAAATATACTGTTAATTCCCTGCCCCCCCAATCTTAGTCTTGCTTTGGGCTAATTTGCTTCTGTTATAATCTGTTAAGACATTTGTTTGTCCTGGAACCCAAACCACGTTGGATCACGGAGAAGTAAAGAGGACAACTGAAATTGCATCTGGTCTTGTATACAATTTATGAGAAAGCAGGATTTGTAGCAAAAAGGCTTTATATATTCAGAAAGTGTCTCAAATTTTTCCTGTGAATATACTGAAGTGCCACTGATAATGGTGATCACTCCAAAAGCAAGAAGTAGGAGACAAAGACATAACAACACCAGCTGGAGTCCAGTTGGTAGAATTGGCTGACTTCTGAGACAGTGTACAAATCATTCTTTTTTAAAGAGTATAGCATTAGAAGTGTTTCCTCTACATTTTAGGAAACTCCAACAGATTATACTTTTTTCCAACACATTCACATGAGTCCAAAAAAGTCTTTTTAAATGTAATTTCCAGGGATTTAGACACACTGATGAGTTGTTAGCTCAGTACAGCTGATCTTTAATATCCTGATACGTTGACAGATTTGGAAATGAAAGTTAAAGCCCAAACACTCTTATGTTTTGTGTCTGCCAGGACCACAGATTACTCCAAGTGTAAAGTACTAATAACTGGATACCTGCAGAGACCCTTCAGTATGAGGTTCTCACCAACGAAACAACATACAGTACAATATATCTTAACACTTTTCCTCTAATACTGGTTATATGTATAGATAGATCAATCACAGATCAATTGCTTAGTGTTAGTTTTGTCCAGGAACCCAGAATCTCTGATGCATTTTAAAATTGTCTTTTAAAGGGCCATCCTGTTACTGGATGCCATAGTGCTGAAAATACAAAATTAGTGAATATTAAGAACATTTCACATTCTACAGGATAAGGCCTCAATTAACTGTTACTGTTACTTAATTACTTATTACTTAATTGCCACTTTGACCATATATTTACCACATATTGACATATTTAATAATATCTATTTTTGTTTTCATTTTCAGTAAGTCAGATCTCTACTTCCATGTACGACTGTGGGCAAAAATCTATTGGTCTAATAATTCAAAATCACTGTGTTTCTGGGCACTTCTTGGCAGTTTATGCTTTACCAGCTTGTCAGTTATCAGACTTGACAATCTTACACCCATCAGTATGTTATGTCATGTAATTCTCCACGTTTCTCTACTGATACTTTTTTATTAAATCGACACAGTGGTTTTACTGTATTTTCAGACAGAGATGCATTGCTTTGACTTGCTGATTATGTAGCTGCTGATAAAGAAGTTTCACTTCAGCAATTTCAGAATCAATAGCAAGAAAAGCAACTGCATGCCATATGCTTGCTTCTTACTTTATTACTTTCCTTTTTGGTATTATTGCAGTCTGGGGGCTCCCTAGACATCCAACATGGTAGGTTTTGATCTTTTAAAATGTCAAACTGGTGCCAGGACACTGTTTGAGTGGGTTTACTATCATCACTTTAGAAGGATAGCAATAGCAAAAGAAAACCTGGAGAGAAAGCATTTTCCCCTCATTGACTTTTGACCTGAAGGGTCCATGGAGCAAACATCTGCTATCCATGAAAAATATCAGCTGGCATATTCACTGATTGCTCTTACTTTTCTACGTATACTGGGTAGCAAAAAACGAATTCATTTTCCTGAGAAATGGTTTGTATTTTGCAGACATATCTTCAGTTTCATGAGTTGCCACATAAGAGCTTTCCCTGTGCCTAGCAGTGAAATCGTATCCACAGATGTTACAGAATCCAAAACCCTCAAAACCACCTTCACCTACTCTTGAAGATCTCTTTACATAGTTACATAAACTGATTGCATAATCCAGCTGCCATCAGCTTCTGTCTGGGTCTTGTCAGAAGCATTTCTCAATGTACCTACTTTGATGGAACCTTTCTATTTCTTGTCTTTTTTCTTAGATGACACTGTCACTTTCAGTAAGCCTTGATAATGCCTTTAACTTTAAATGAACAGTAAGGTGTAGTTATTGAGGGAGAGGAACAGTTATCAGGAAAGCAAAAAATGTTTCAGCTCTAACAAAAAATACTTAAATCTTAAATAATATAAATAGCATGTGCAGTGTTTTCAGACTACCAATTATATCTATAATTAAGTACTGTAAATGAAATCTGAAAAGTAAGATCCATTATGGGAGATGTTGAGAAGTATCCTAGTATCCTGTTCCTCACCCCTTTGTCTAGATTCTGTGAATCTTTGCATATTTCTCATGTTTTAAACTTATTAAAAAAAAAAAAAGTCACTTGATAGCATGACAAAAAAAAATAGTACTTGTATCAATCAAGACAAAAGATTTTTATTTTAGGCAAAAAAATGAATATGTAGAGATATGCTTTTAAACTTAACCCTGAAGGTAATTTTATCTATGGCACTTTCTGCTGTGATCAGTTTCTAGTCAGGTAGTTGCATGTGTATAAATCATATTTAAAATTACTTTAGGCAAAAAGGCTTGTTTTGATCACATTTCGGTGCTGTGAACTGAAACAGAATTAGAACTGTTACTTAGTCAGAGGCAACAAAACAAAATGTTCAAATAAAGTATCAGAACAGAAATAAAGTAGAACAATTAGTTTATGAGTGAGTTAAATAACTGAATATTATCAGGTATGAAAACATAGCTGATAATCAATGCAGATGATTAGCTGTAAACAACCAATATTAAATAGTTAATAAATAGAAATAATTTGGAAATCCATTGAAAAAAAAACCCTAACCCTAGCTGTATTGGACATGATTGTTTCTTTGCATGTCAGATAAATCTAAGCAAAAATACTCTGATCAAGGATGTCTGAAGGATATTTCATGAGTAGTATCTTCCTGCTACACTCCTCACAAGATGAGATTAATTCATCAACGTGCTTTGTACTCAAAGACTTAGACTGGTAATAGATTTAGCAATTTCAGTGTCAGCAATCATTAACCTAAAAGGTTATTTGAAAGAAAGTTGGATAGATACCTGGTCCAAAATCTTTATATTATTACACTTAGATTGTGACAATGCCTTAGATTTAAAGGGCAGGAAGAATGTAGGAGTCTTTTAGGCAAAACAAGAGGAAGTATTGCCTATTCAGAGCCAGGATCGACAGTTCAACTATTGACCTTTTATCTCTTCTAAAAATGGGCATAAAGTAGTCCTTCCAACATATGTGGAATACAAATCTAGATATATTAAACAAGCCATTGGATTTGATGCTGTTGTAGAGTGTGTTGCATAGACTGAAGAAGACGGCCCTCCACCTTCACATGTTATTGATAGAGGGGAACTACACAAAATTTGATTTCTGGTCTCCATCCAGATCACAAGCATTATCTTTCTTTCCTAGAGTCCCAGAGGTGTCCATACTTGTATTTCTGTTTTGACCTTGGTTTTTTAGTGTCCTCCCAGGTAATCAAAACGCAGCTGCAGTTCCAGCGTCTGCAGATCCCTGCCTCACAGATAAGTAGCTCAGCACAGATAGAGCACTACATTCTCCTGAAATTATCTTCATAAAATTATATAATAGACTTCAATAAAAAGCAGTGGATCTCAGTAAAATTGCCTAGTGGGTACTAGAAAAATTAATCAAGTAGCTCTGTATTATAGGGAAAAAAAATTATGAAAACATGGTCAGAACTGATTCTCTTAGAGAGGTTTACTGTCACTGAGGTGCAGAAATGAGCACTTGGGAAGGCATCAGCAGGATGAGGAAGACAATACATGTTCTGGAGTAGTGGAAGTATTGTAACTGATTTAGAACAACAACAAGAAGAAGAGCAAAATTCACGACAGTTTTCTTACAGAGATTTTTGACAAGGAGAGTAAGTCATAAAACACTTTATTCTTCATCTATTTTACCCTCTGAACAAGTTTTTTTGCAATTACTAAAAGAAGATAAAGAAGCAGATCTTTTGATGGTGTTGAGGATTTGATTTAAGGATTTGAAATGGAAACATCTAACACATTATGACCAGGACAACTCATTGCAGTTAAATAGCATAATTCAAGTAATAATAATGCAAATGTTGTTTAATATATATTCTCCATTAGTAAAATTATTTGGGTTTCTACACTGAAGTACTAACTTCTTAGATATTTTAAACCAGAAATTGGTTTAAACACTGATTGATGGCATACATTTCTACTATAGCAGGGACCAATGTACACTAAGCATGAAATAATTGTTTTGCTTTTTGTGCAGACCTCAGTTTACTGTTAGAATGTTCACCACATCTTCTTGTTTATTATAAACTAATATTTAGATTATTATTTTAATGAGATATCTGCCAATTATATTATGTATTAATGTAGAATTAACATTTACATTTTAAAGATAGATAATTGTGAAATTTATATTATCATAAGCAAGCTTAAGCATTTTCAATTAAAAAAAATTGATATACATAGTAATGTGTGGAACATAAAGACAAAAAAACTCATAATATACAAAAAGCTGAGACTGTTGAAGAACAGAGAATATCTATTTCTTCTATTTCTTTAATGCATTATCTTGCATTGTTCTTATTTGAACTTTTGCTTCCAAGGCTGAAATCTACATCTTCAACAAAGTTTTTCAATGTGGAAAATCCAATTACATGTGAAAAGATCTATTTTGAATGTGGAATTATGATAAAGTATTTTAGATCTTTAAATAGGAACAGCAACCTCCCACAATCATGCCTAAGCCTTAACTTTCTTTAGAGATACTGTTCAGGACTGGGTAAGAATTCCTGACTTTGATCAAAAAGAACATGTACCTTTAAATGGCATAGAATGATAGAATAGTTTGGGTTGGAAGGGACTTTTAAAAATCATGTAGTCCACCGCCCCCGTAAAATGGGCAGAAACATCTTCCACTAGGTCAGGTTGCTCAGAGCCCCATCCAACCTGACCTTGAACTCTTCCAGGGATGGGACATCTACCGCCTCTCTGGGCAACCTGTTCCAGTGCCTTACCATCCTCATTGTAAAAAAAAAAAAATTATTCCTTTACCTAATCTGAATCTAACCTCTTTTAGTTTAAAACCATTACACCTTGTCCTATCACTACAGGGCCTACTAAAAAGTCTGTCCCCATCTTTCTTATAAACCCCCTTCAAGTATTGAAAGGCTGCAATAAGGTCTCCCCAGCGCTTTCTCTTTCCCAGGCTGAACAACCCCAACTCTCCCAGCCTTTCCTCATAGGACAGGTGCTCCAGCCCTGCCACATCCCAGTTTCTCAGGATGATGACTCTGGTTTGCTGATTCCCAGGTCAGGATTAAGGTGAAATGAGACCAGAGATCCTTTAACTCACAAAACTCAACTTTTATTCACTCACAACAAGAATTGGTAAGCTCACCACCAAAATTGGTATGTTCACAACAAAAATTGGCATGAAACTATGTCAGTAAACTGTGTAATGTGCTAACCATACATCACCAAACATATACTACAGGCCTTGCTTATTTGGGAATCAGTTCAGGGAAGAGAATGAGTCGAGCCCTCCCATCAGGTCAGGAGGTTCAGAGCAGAACCCCTTGCTTTCTAGACTCCTTCTCAGAGAGGAGCCTAGGGACAGCTGGATCCACTGAGTCCCAGACTTGGTCAGTGGTTTTGTGTCTAAAGGGATGAAGTGTGGGGATTATGGAAAAGGGAAAGAGAGAAAGAGAGAGAAGAGAAAGATTTCACCAGTCCTGGATCTGGCATTAGTTCAGTCAGTGGGGGGGGTCCAGTCAGCCAAGGGGTCTGGTTCCGGTGGGCTTGCATTTATGGAGCTTCAGTTTGTGTCCTTTTATCATCCTTGCCCCTCCTTTGGGTGGGCACTTGAACTCATTAGGCTAATTAGGTAGCCTCTGGGCCATGGGCTTGGCAGTCATTTGGGGAGTAGCTTCCCCTTCCCTGCAGCCGTGATCTTTCACCATACGTGGTGAGCTGCCCTGCTCAGCATATCAGAATAGCACACCAGAAGTGGGAGCTGTGCACCCTCCAGCACGCTCTCCCCCTCCTGTTGCAGGTGGGCGCTGATGGGCTTCTTTTCACCGATGGTGCCTTGCTAGGCAGACTTTGTTTTTTTGCAGAGTTAGTTCTTAAGCAGAACTTGCCCCACCACAGTGTTTAAGACATTGTCTCCTTCAGTCTCTCACAGTCCCTGTGATCATTTTTGTGGTCCTCCTTTGGACCTGCTCCAACAGGTCCGTGTCTTTTCTGTGCTGAGGACCCTAGAGCTGCATGCAGTACTCCAGGTAGGATCTCACCAAAGTGGAGGGGCAGAATGACTTCCCTTGACCTGCTGGCCATGCTGCTTTTGATGCAGCCCGGGAGTCGGTTGGCTTTCTGGGCTGTGAGTGCACATTGTCGGCTCATGTCCAGTTTTTGTCCACCAGTACCCCCAAGACCTTCTCCACAGGGCTGCTCTCAAGCCTTAATCCCCAGGCTGTATTGGTACCGGGACGTGTTCCCTTGGTCAGACCTCAGGAGGTGGTAAACTGAATTTTAAATGTATAATGTAGAAGAGCAGGGAAATGAAACTCATTCCCTTACTCGTTGGGTATTTTTATTTCATGTTCTTTTGAAATTATACAAAAGACTTTTGAATTTAGCACAGAAGAACTTCAGGAGCCTCAAAGTTATTTTTCACAGTAGGAAAGTGTTTCCTGTCCTTCAGTAGCTGTAGAAGCCTCTACTGAATCTCTTAGCATTCTAATTATTACCTGAAAATCTAATGAATTTAATAGTGCTATGTTGTCCATGCTCTATTATGCACATAATTTAGCTCTTATTTATAAACACTGCCAATCTTGTTTAGTATGCTGTGTAATTCTTCTTAGAAGTGTAACTATCAGGGAAAGTTCATGAGGTAGTATATATCATTGAGTATATGACATATATTAAGCAAACATAATGTTCCCTATATGCTCTATACAGATCAGAAGTCTTAGAATACAGATTCTCACTAACTAGATTAAAGGAAAGATTAAAATCAATATGTTGAAAACCAGCTGAGAGTCTACACAACAGAAATTGATATTATAGGCAGCACCACACACTATTTCCTGTTGTCTTTAATGTGTCTAAAGGATTTTAAAGTGCTTGTAAGTTTACTAATTCTGCTTACAAGGTGGATAGTGGTCCTTAGAATAAACCTTTTTGCTTCAGCATTTACAAAAGAAGGTTAAAAAGACTGTCCTTATATCTAACATAGGTGTTGTAGATTTTAAATTTTTCAAGAAAAACATGAAAATGTCCAGACTGAGTCAAAAAAAAAAAGTGATACAGAACCAGGGGAATAAAAAGTTGCTAACTGGAGCCAATTTTTATCAATTCAATGTCATATGTTGACATATTCCAAAATATTATACATCAGAGAATAAGAGGGTAGAGAAGAAGTTGACACAGCAGGGCTGTCTGAACCACAGTAGGTGGGGAAAATAATGTTTTGTCTGTATAGACAATGATTTTCTTAGTAGGTTTGTGAATAGAGGTGCAGGAACTACTGTATAGGCACAGAGGAGATAAGTGGCTCATCCAAAATTAGAATTCACTCTCTCCAGGTCTGACAAGTCAGATACATTTGTGCTTCTTGCAGCATACCTTGATTATCTACCATTTGTAAGAATCTCTGATTTCATTAAGGTGGACATTGAACTGAAAATGCATCTCTTGTATCATGCACATGCACTACTAACAAGCTGCTGCTTGCTGGGCATTTCCACTTCAATATTGACTTATTTTAGATATAATGTTCAGTTACACAGCAAGGCAAAGATCACTATGGACAGCTTTATTTTCAATATTTTTTATTTACAGTAAAAAAGGCAAAATCTAGCTTGCCGTTTATACAATTTGAAAGTTCATTTAAACTTCTTTCTTACTGTAATTGTGTTCATTTCCAGGAATTCCTCTCATGTTTTGACATCTTGTCAGATGATTGCTCTATAAATATACCAACTTGACGGAAGTTGGTTTTCTACCCACTGAAACCAATCTTTTCATGTTGGTAAGTTCAGATTCAGCTACCTACACATCATTTTACTTTTCATGTGGTTTTGCTGGTGGCATTCACTGTTTGTTTGAATTAAATAGACTTTTTAGATTAGTACTATTTTTTAGATTAGTATTTTGTAGTAGATGTAAGAAAGCTATTTGAAGCTGTTCAATCATTAATGGTGGTATTCAACTCAAGATTCAGAAACCTAACTTCAGAAGTTTGATTCCATTACCCACTTGAGATGTGCATTTCTATTTCCATCTCTAGTTCCACTTGAGATGCTCTGTGATATTTGAAAGTCCAAAGGAGGCTGGCAGGTACAAGAAATGACCTTTGGGACCTCTGCTCTACTTCTGGGACTTGATTCAGCTGCTGGCAACTGGATGTCTAGAGTCACTTGCAATGTCCTCAGGTATTTTAACTGTCTTACATGTGCTTTTCCAGGTTTGTGTATCTCTCTAGGAACATCAACAAGGAACTAGATGGACTAGAAAATCTCTAGTCAGATCCACCTCAAAACTTTGGCCTCCTTGGTCTTTCATACGTACATCAAAGTAAGTTAAAATTTGTAATCTATTATTACACATGAACAAACATATCTGTGAATGAGATGAATATGGAGTTTTCACAGACTGCATCCTGCTATTATGCATAATATTGTTCTTTTATTTTAGAAAGTCCAGTACCTTGATTACTGCTCTAATATATAACACATCATTAATAGAGATGTTTTGACAACAGTTTCTTCAAAGTTAATTTGGAGGAAACATACACATGATTTTATAAATTGATTTATTTTAAATAAACAAACCTTAAACAACTCATGTATGTCAATGAGTGAGTTCTAAACATCCATTTGAAATTTTCATTGCTATCAAGAAGATTGATTTGGAAAAAACGGAACTTCATATAAACAGGAGCAAATTCTTAATATTGTCTTCTAACACTATTTATTGTAGTAAGTAAAGCATATTTTCCACAGGAAATCGCAAAAATAAAAGTTAATATCTTGCTTTTTTTTTTTCCCCCAAAACTGGCAATAATATGATTTTTTTTCTTCTTCAATTTTCCATAAAGTTTTCCTTCTAAGATATTTTGAAGAAAGGCCAACAAATAATCCAATCAATACATTTTAGAACTACATGTAAAAGGAAAATAATAACACCTTTTTTTTGATGAATCAATTTCATATTACATTATAAAGAGTTGATAGATTATTATTATTCAGAAATTATTTTTATAAACCATGTAGGATAGTTTTATTACCTTACTCTAGTTCTCATTTATGTGTTTTAGAAAATAATGCTGGAGACTATGGTAAACACACTTATAATATATTTTTAAGATTTATTCTAAATATACAAATGAAAATGTCTTAATGTTAAAAAATCTGATCTAAGTTTTCTCATTATTTAAGGATAATAAGCTTCAGCATTTTTAAAAGTTCATTTTGTGCAACTAGTTAATGTTAATAGCAATAGCAATAGCAATAGCAATAGCAGTAATAATAACGTATCCAGATTTGACTTCTAACACTGACGATACCATTTGACTCCTAGGATGTACCTTTTTCTCTTTTCTATATCTAGTTGCAGTAATGGACATTCAGGTTTTGAGGTTTCGAATTGTCTGTTTTTTGAAAGCTTCTTGTCTCTTATTTGTCCCAGATATTTAATGATGGGAGATGGGAGGGAGAAGGAAGACAAAAAGATTAGAAGAGCCCTTTGCTTTTTTTTGTGTTAAATGTTTGTGACTCTAAGGTACCTCTCCTTATGTAGCTGTTAGGAAAGACATTTTAGGGCCAATTTTCATGGCAAAATAGATCCCTAATGAATTCTGCCTCAGTTTTTCCTTTATCATATAGCAAATATATGACAATAGTAACTGCTCTGTTTTGGTTGTAGGCATGTGGTCATCCAAAAGAATTTATTAAGAAACAGAATACCTGTCTGTGCTGATGAATATGTGTAAATTATACTCAGTCCTCTTTTGAATCAAAGAATGCAGAATCTACTTTTTATGGCATTTTATCATACTTACATGTTTAGATTTTCAAACTTGTCTGGTTCTACTAAACATACACACAAATTTGCTGAGTACTAAATATTTAAAACAGTATACCTATTAATTTCCAAGCCTAACAGAATTTTTCATTTTATGTCAGCATACATAAATTTAGGTCCTGCAATTAACATACAATGAAACATGCCTTACTGCCATGAAATTTTAAGTTAATTAGCATGGAACAGTAGACTGGCTCAGTTTGGAATGCGAAATCACATTTTCTGTAATAAATATCATTCATGATCATAAACATCTTCATTTTCAGTGGGAAAATGAGAGAGCTTTATCATTTCCTTGTCTTGCTTTTTGATGGTGTAGCATTCCTATGAAATATATAATTTTGCCTCTTACATAGAAAAAGTTCTAAAAAGCACCAAAAGGCAGTGAAGTTTATTTACATCTTTTTAAGAGAAATACCTCTTCTCAATATCCTTTTGTCTTCAGAATCCAAGATTGTCATTAATTCTACCACATTGTTCTAAATTTTTCAGTTTATAAATTAACTGAGCAATTCCCTCAGTGTCAGTATGTAGGCACTACTGAAATAAATTACTACTAAGGTGGTTAAGATTAAAGGATTAAGATCTCAGGGTGTCACAACCCACCTTAAAACTTGACTTATCAGAATTGAATATTCATGTGAATATATAGTTATTGTCAAGTTTACATACGTCTAAGTGTTGTATGGGAATAGTGATGGCCTACAGAAGAAGGGTGGCCTATTGATGGCAGTGACAAAGCCATCTATGATTCATGTTGTGGTCTAACTTGGGCTGTAATTGTTCCTTCAGAAATGGGTTTATTATATTAATTAATAAAAGAATTTTATTAATGGACAGGCTTGAACTATTTATCCCTAGTTTACTGCAGTGCTAGCTCTTTTCCTGGTTGTGCTTTGTACCACCCCAGTTGTCTCTTTCCGGGACAAATCTGCAATGGAAGGCAGTAGTACTAAGCAACTGCAGATGTCAGCCTGATAGTCTTGCTTGGTCTGAAAGCCAGACATTTGTTCCTGCCTTTCTCTACCTAGTCGTAAGAGACATAGCCTTGTTGTGCAGACTGAGGACTGGAGCAGGTCATTACACGACTCCTGTCGTTATGATCTCGGGTTTTCTTCCTGTGGAAATCAGTGCTTCTGTGTCAGGAAAGGACCCAGTTCCTGCATGTCTGGCTCTGGTCTCAAAATAAGGATACGCTTTCAGCATGCAGTTAGATACAGAAGCTTAAAAGCATTCTTAGGAATCCTCCAGTTTATGCATAGGTAGATAAGCTCCAGATGGAAGCAAAAAGAAATAAGCAAGTGTTGATAAAACTGGATCATTTAGCATTACCTATTGTATACAACACCGACCCACACTTTTATGCAGTAAAAATACCACTTGGAAAGGCTGCAATACAGCTTTCATGTTATTTCAGGTATTCTGAAGTGAAAGTGTACAATAATAATGTCGAAGTCCTACAGAGCACCACACGTGACCCTGGAAGGCTTCAGAACTGGTTTTTCTTAGCTGCGTCCAATCTGTTCTGGAGGTAGCTCACCCTGAGCAGCACCCACGTGAGCCAGTACGGGCCACAGAGCCTCAGGGCAAGAGGTTGCTTCGTGGAGCACCTCTCTTATGTAGCAACACAGATGCATTTTCAACAGAAATTGAGACTCCAGCTCTGTTTCTTTTGTAACAGCAAAATAAGGCATTTTTCACCCCAGAAACTTAAAGTTTCTGGCATTATCATCACAGACTGCTTTGTCTGAACACATGATTTATATTTTTTGGATGCTTGCCTGAGTATATTTACTTGCATATGCCTAAGTATATTTACTTGCATAATGTTGCAGCTGATAATAAGTGTATAAAAAAATATACGTTAATGTAAAGTCCCAGCCAGCAGCCCAATTTTTCCAATTTCTTAAGTTAACAAAGTTTGGAATGTAAAATTTGGAAGGACATTTTGTCCAAAAAAGTTTTAATGGTCTTGTAAATTTACTGCTTCTTTTAGATTCTAATAACTAAAGTATATACATTTAGAAAGAGAAATATAGTAGTTTATAAATCTTTTTTTTTTTAATATATCTTGCAGTTGAGATACCAATGCTGAGAGAAGGCTAAATGTCTGCCTTGCTATCATGATTTTCTAATTATTTCCTTCCACATGCCCCCCCCCTCACAAAAAAAAAGAGAAAATTTCAGTGTTGTTGACCATTCAACTGGACTATAACAATCAGGTTTGCATTAATTTCCATAATGTTATAAAAGTATTAGAAATACCTGTTTTTTTCAAAGATACATACTTTCACATCAGGAAAAGAGGGAAGGATATTTTATTTCCAATAATTGAATTCAATTCTGTTTGCTGATCTGGCTAGTTTTTCCATGTGAATAGAATTGCCATAATGGAGACATGATGAATCATGGTATGGACAGAGAACGATTATCATGATACAGCCAAACCTTGCAGGGAGTCTTTAGAGCTGAAAGGAAGTAAGAACAGAATGTCTGCCAAGCTCCGTTGACTAATGCTGCAGTAGTTCAACTTCTGGCCCTGGATTCAGTCTCTATGCATTTATACGGGAAGAGGGATTTGTGAAATAACTGATGTTTGCGGTTCCTCATTAGTAAATACCTAAACTGATCCTTTGCTTTTCAAAGCAGTGATGACAGCAAAGCTACATCATTTGACCACTTGGGAGGAACAATATCCCTCAGTATGGTCATACTGACCCATTGGAAAATCACTGGTGATACAAATCACCTTGGTAAGTTAACCTTAACAGAAGTGACATCAGCTTTGGAAAAAAGGGCAACTCTGAAACAAGGAGAAAATTAAGCTTCTGTGACATTGCAAAGTAGGTGGATATTGAATTGTATGGGGCATGATAGAAAATACTAGTATAAAAGTATATATGAATTTTGTCAAAACCATAAAAGCACTAGTTAGTGAATATTAAGGTTATTGTGGGAATACGCCAGTGTGAATGAAACTGCAGTTAATGAAATACTGGAAGGAAGGTTGGGCTGACTGCACATCTGCTTGCTCCAGAGCCACTAGCAGCCATGTGATCAGAGTGTTCAGATGTGCTTTGCCTCTTTTCTGTCTGACTTAAATCTCTTTCCTTGCTAAGCAGTCACTTGGCTATTTTGATATATCTGACTCTCAATTTCTTCTGCTTGAGCTCTTCTATTTTGTATAAATACTGAATTATTAATTAGAAAACAAGTAGGTTATTCCATATAAAGCATGGGTAATGTAAACCCTGGGTAAAACTGGAGGAAGATGGGGATTAACTGCTTTGGAGTTAGGTCTCTTCCCTGCCCCTCTCTTTGAAAACTTTGAATGTTACCTCATTACAATCTTACCGGCCCGTAAGCAAATCTGCCAGTGATGCATTTATCCAAACTTTCTAGCCAACACTGCGTAAAAGCATTTGGAAAACCTCAAAAATTTTTTCAAAGAGTGGGAAAATTATGTCTCTCTAGATCAGCACATTGCATTTCTATTGACTGGCAATAAGAAGATGCAGCAAGTTTACCAGCACAAGAGGGACTTATGGCCTCTTGCGAAGTACTCATGTTTTATTTATAGTTCTGCACAATCTGAGCTAGTATTTAAATAGTAGGTATTATAGTAATTTATGTAAGCTTTCTGCCAGTGTCTGACTGTCATCAGTAAGTTCTAGATTCAAATTTAAGACATTATCTTGATTTTATATGTAGACATTTAGAAAAATAAGCCTAAATATTCTGATGCTCAGCTAAATAGTTTGCCTCACTTAAACAACTTGAATGAATTGGTTCAGTGAACAATATTCTGTTAACAGGAGAAAAAAAAACAAAAAACAAACAGCAGGAAAATAAGTAAATGCTATCATACGCAGTGCATAACTGTAAGAATAGAACCAAAAGTATTTCATAGTCTGTGAAACACCTGAGTGAGGCTAGTCCAGTTTACTGCTTTCCCTCTTAAGTTGGAAACTCTTCACTTTAATGTGTTTTGGGTTTGGGGGTTTTGTTTGTTTGTTTGTTTGTTTTACAAAATCCCTTTCAAAGGTAATCAAACAACATGCAGGAACTAACCATTTCTAAGATTTCCATTTTGATCTCTTCATCAATATCTTCTCCTTTTCAGCAAATGTCTTTTAATTGTCTTTTGGGGTTCATCTTTCTTGAGTAATGACTTTTTCATGGGACAGAAAGGAGATTATGGTTGTGGATGTTTTACTTTTTCATTTGATACCTTTACTACCACCTTATATTCCTGCAGAAAGCAGTCCAAGAGAACACAAAATTATAGAAATGTAGGTCTGGAAATGATGTTTTAGTTCAACCCTTGCACTGTGACAAGGCCAGGAATGCTTGGATGACAGTACTAGATACTGTCTTATCTGTTTAAATATAATATCAGAAAATTCCACACTGGCTATCAGCAGTCCTTTCCAGTCAACTGTGCTGGCAACATTTAGTAATCTCTGGTTTCAATTGTCCTTATTTCAAATTCAGCTGACTTCTTCAAGCTGTTTTGCAAGAAGGCACAGAGAATGAATAATCATCTATAATACTCTCTGATACATTGGAAGTCTGCTATCATGTTCCCCTTCCCTTCCTTTTTACTTTTGTTTTCTTTTAGTAGGCAGAGACTGTAACATGTCTCTTCAAATTTTTGTCTAGTTGTTATCATGCCATCTCCGCAGACAATCAAGATACTTTGAATTCCGATCTTGTCTTCTAAACCTTAGTGATTCTCATAGCTTTATGTCATCTACACTTCTTACTTCAAGGGAATACCATTTCTGCTGACGTAAATACTGACTGAATCCAGGCAAATTTCTGAACAGTTATATAGGTGTCTTTTCAGTTGACACTGACTAGTTGTAATTCTTCTTTTGAGACCATTTTTTCATATATGCATGTGGATATTTCTATTTATACTACATTTACTTAGAATATGATGTGAAGAACAACATAATAACAACATAAAATTTACTTAAGTTAATATTTTTGTACTTGCCCTTCATCCACTAAAACAATTTATTTGTCAGAGAAGCTAATTAGATTGTTTTGTATATGACTTTTTCTTGGCCACCACATAGCTATAGTTTTGTGTTTGTTATATCCACTAAGGATTTTTTAATGACTCTTCAGTAATTTATTCCAAATTATTTAAGAGATGGAAGAGTCTTATTCCAAATCATTCCAGAGAGTGATAAATAGTTTACAGTTCCCCTTTGAACTCTTTTTTTTTTCTTCCTCTTTGCTAAGGGCATATGTCTTCTCTAGTACTCCAAGATCTCCTTTGTCCTCTAAAAGTTAAGAAAGATCATTGCTAATCATTTACAGACTGCTTTGACTGGCTTTTCTTAAAAACTAAGGGTTGGTTTCATCAGGTCATACTGACAAACAAAATATCTATATCATGTATATACATATAATTCAAAAAAACTGTTCCTTTCCTAATCCAGGCAGCATCTCTGTTTCATGTTTAGTACTATTAAAGATGTAATCACAATTAGTCTGTATTTAGTGAAGACAATGATAAAGAAGGTAATGATGCCACAGTCTTTAACTGTTTTATGTTCTGCTTCTGCATAATAATGTTTCTTACTATTCTTTTATATTATTTTCTTTTTATTTATACTATATATTGATAGATTCTTTTCTTGCTACTCTTTAAATCCCTGTTAATTAAAATGCACCTTGCACAATAATCTTACTGATTTTACCACTGTGGCTACTCTTTTTGCTTCAATTATGTTCCCTTTTGTTTTCTTTCCAACTTTTTACATGTTTCCATTTGATTTTCAGGTAATCTGTTCCTAATATTTTCTTTTTATATTTTCTATGTTTTATTAATATCTAGATAATTTTCTCCAGAGCAGTTAGTATAGACTCTATCCATAACTGGTCAGCTCTCCTAGCTTTCTTTATGCTTTGATTATGTTTCTGAGACTATCTTGAGCAGCTTCGCAAGTTTGCTGAATTTTATTTTTTTTTTAATTAAGTTTCTTCCTTTTGTGCTTTACATCTTTCTTGTCTCACAGTACTTAATTATGTAATTTCATAATGACACTCACCTAAATTCTTTTCTGTTTGTATGTTTTCACTCCAATCTCTCCTAGAATAGTTGCCTATATCACTGCTTCATTCATTCATCTTCTTAAATAACTTTTCTACCCATCACAGGTCCCATGAGACAGACAGGGAGTCCAACTGTATTATCTTTGTGTGTCTATGAGGGGGCTTCCAATGAATAATTTGGGATTTAAAAATCCTGTTATTAGCAAATTCTGTCTGTTGGATAGTTGATTAAAATAAACGCCTCATTTACTTTCTCCTTTTCTCTGAGTCTAAAATTAGTCACCCTTTACAGATTACTTCCTCATTCATTGACCTTTTATTTTCACCCCCAAATTCTCTTCAAACCTGCATCAGAACTGTCAGATTTTCAGTGTAAGGATGCATTTTTCACTCTCAGTTCTTCCTAAGTAAGTTTTTCTATTTATGTCCAATAAAGACTCCGTGATGCAAATTGGGTAGTAATTCTGATTACGGACCATCAGTCCTTTTCTGCAAATAATTGCTAGTCTCTTTATTTGTGTATTGATGTCTCAAATATTCACCCAAGTCTATGCTATTTGTCTCATTTATATCCTACTATCTTTTTAATCACCTGTTCTTCTATTTTCCAGAACTGTTGCTGTTACCAATATTACTAACTTTTAGTTTTTTGTCATCTGACTTTTTTATGCTAGTCCAAATCTCTTGTCATTATGTTTATAAGTGGCTATATGAAAATAGTCTTCTCCTTCTTTATAAGTAAACTCCATGTCTTTTCTTTTGCAGAATGCATTGCTTGATCAAGAAAGCTGGAGGTTTCCTATCTGCAAATCCATGTATTAATTTCCAGAATTCTTCTCCAAGAATTATTCTTCTATGCTCAGCTGAGACTAAAGGCAAGAATCTACATTACACTCACAAGGAGGTTACGTGACTTGTAGTTGCTTAATAACAATGTTGACGAAGTTACAAATAAAGCATGTTTTACTTTCTAGCAGGGAATAGCAAAAAAATTCATTACGTTTCCCTTCCCTTCTCTTCTATCTCATCCAGTACCTGCAACTACATCAAGTATTTCTCAAGTTTCATATATGCATATGAGAGAGTGGTACTTCTTGAGTAGAAATGCAGATTTACAGTAGAAGTGATTAATTGATATCTATAAACAATTCACTATTCTCAGATATATTAAAATAGTCCCTTAATCTTGTTGATTATGAGTGATTTTTCACTAGGCAAGTCACTGTACCTTTATATTCTATAAATACATGTTTTCTGAAAGTGATTTTTACCATAGAAATCAATTTCTGACTGAAATGAATTAGAAATGCCTTACAAATCTTTAAATTCAGTGCACTCTCCACTGGAGATGTGAGTATAACCAAGATGAACCTCAGGGGCTGATCTCTACTATGCTGAAGATTGTGTCCTGTGTTTATGAGGAAATTGCACATTAAAAGCAGTTCATTCTCAATCTGTATCATTCTGTCTCTCAACAAGAACTAGTCTGTTTTGTTGTTAGCAGGAGAAAAAGGCTAGTTTTCACAAATAATATGTTGGTATATCTAAGGCCGCAAGGTTTTCTCACACTCGCTACAGTATTCTTACAGTTATCAACTGCATGTTGCAATGTTCTCTGGAAAAATAGCTTATCCAACTCCATAAGAGAGCCCTCCTGCCCTTTCCAAACATATCAAATCAAACTTAGCAGAGCATCATTACTGTTCAGGAAAAATTAAGCTCCATATTTTGAATCAAGGCTGAATGTGTGATCTAAAATGCTCTGAAAGTATTATGTTATCCTTGTATAATAATTGTAGTATTTCTTGTCCATCTGGGAGATGAACTATTTTTTTTTATTTTTGTACTTCGCCATTCTGTTGTTTACATCTTCCCTTTTTTTTTTTCACTGCTGTCTTCCAGAATTCCTTACATGTACTTGCATTGTACACTTTATCGTGTTGACCCTTTTTAACATCCCCATCTACTAATCATAAAAGGCAGATGTTCATACTGTTATTTCTATATCTCAACGTTTTCAACTACATAATTTTTTGCAGAAGTTTTCCAGAATAGTTTTTGTTCCTTTGTTCATTGAATTGTTTGTTTGTTCTTTCCTTTCTTCCTCCCTTCCTTTCTTCCTTCCTTTCTTCCTCCTTCCCTCCCTCCCTCCCTCCCTCCCTCC
>JAVJGG010000008.1:10047828-10061383 GCA_035590195.1 Aviceda cuculoides | reverse complement strand
AGTGATGGTATGCACTAATGTATTTAAACCTACTTGATTACAGAGTTTGGGAAACAAAGCCATATAAAATTAAAATGAATAGAACACAGAAAAAAAATGTTGAAATTATACTGTTAGCAAGACTTGTACAAGTGTCTTATTTTGACATTCTTTTGCTTTCAAGTTGACATAAGAGATCCTTCAAGATGTTCTGCCCAGGGGAGAGCTCAGATGAACAGTTCCTAGCAAGAATGAAGCAGGAGGAATAAATAGCTTTAGAATATATTGCTGTTTCTCTGAGGCCTATTGTCAGTCCTAATGCTCCCAGGAGTCTCCTGAAGAAAATAAATTCTGATGATAATTTTAACATTTCTTCAACTAAACTGGTGAATAGATTTCCATAGTACAGACATAAAACTGTTGAAAGGAAAAGTCCTATTAAAAAGAAGTAGTTTTAAGGCTGGGAAAAGGAGTCAGCTGTATGAAAAAAACCCCACCCAACTAAACAAAGGAAAACGAGGAGACTGAGTAGCAAAATATTAGTAGGAGTAATTTAAGTTCATATTTCAAGTCAAAATGGACAGACTTGTAGAATAATTGCTAACAGGGAGTGGTTTTGGCTAACAGCTGGTCATTTCCTCCTTCTCTACTAACCCCTTAAATGGCAGTATTCTTTTCCATATGCAGTCTGTGGTATTTGCTGACGTGAACCACAGCTTGTCCTACATGACTGGCACTCCCCAGGCTGGCACAGACAAAGTGCATCTGTACCATGCTGGAGCATGCAGGAAATCTTTGTGGTGCTAATTTCCATCGCTGTGTATTTGCTATGCACTCCAGTGTGTCACTGGTGCACTTAACAATGGTTTCCTGATATGTAGTACCAAGGCTGAAGCTGTGCACTAGGGGATCTTTGGAAATGTCCCTTTTGCAATGAGGGTGTTCAGTCATTTAACACTTTGCTGTCTGTGCATGTAGGGTGTGTGCCTCAGACCAACAACTGACATGAGCGTCATTGCTGGTAAAGTTAGCGTGTGGTTGTAAACGTGTGGAGTCACAGTGGGTCAACCTCTGGTCCTTTTCTCTTTGCCTTTCATTAGTTGTTAATGAAGATGCATATGGGGTGCACTGGCTGATGCTTTATATCCTAATCAGAATAAAGCTTACTAAACATGGTTTATTGTGTTTAATTTTGACATTAAGAATGTGTCTTTTTTTCATTCAAAGGATTTGTATTTCTACAATTTTGGCAAAATGAGTGTTAAACTAAATACTTTATCTTTTTTGCATATTAGTGCCACTCTAATCACTAATTGCTTCTCAGAGCTGATAGCCTCTTTCTCAAAATTAATTTGTTTGTGCTCCCAGAATGGAAAACGTCAGCTTTGTCGTCTTTCCTCCTTTTTCTCCAAAGGTTATACCTTGAGAGAATTGCATCCTTGAGACCCACTATAAGCAGTTACAGTCATTACTTATGATGAAGAAGCACACTATATGGTCTGAATTGGAGAAGTAATGTTACACATAATTATTGGAAAGTCTGCTGTATATAAATCAAACAACAATTTCTAGCCACTGCTAGTAGCTGAACCTAGGGATTATTGGTAGGATATCCTGAAATAGCAGGAACACAAGGAAAATAATTCATAAAGAAAAATCAAGAAACATTCTTAGGTAGCCTCTAGTACAGGACAGGAATTAATATGAGGGTGAATCTAGGGAGGCCTTCAGAATTTTGCTTAATCCCCAGGTCTTTCCTATTGCCTACATTGTGCCACAGGTCTCAGAGGAACACATGTAGCTAATTATCAGAAGCACTTTCAGTGTGTGTGTATATATATCTTTCTTGAAACCATGCACCCTGTTACAGCTATACACAAGCTGCACAGGAGAGCTGCTAAACAAAGTAAATCTTTAAAATGCCTCAGAAATCAGAATTATCTTATTGCAACCAGTTATTTTGTTCACATGGACAGATATTCTCTAAAAAACAGTCATGCTCTATCTTATCATGGAGATCCCAGCTTATACGCATTTCTTTTATCAAGAGTGTAAATCCTTGTTCTGCTTCTCATCTGTTATTCAGAGCTTCCATAACAGTATCCTAGGATGTCCAAATAAAATCTTCATGGATTTTTGCAATGCTATATACAACTGTAATGCATAGTAATGAACCATCTGTCACACTTGAACTTGAACATTTATTATCTTAATCTGAAGGAAATAAAGACATGGTGGGTGGGATTCAGCTCAAGGCTAAAAGGTCAAAATTTGAGTGTCTACATGAGCCAGGTGAAAAAATGTCATAGTCTGAGCACTGATCCTAAAATATCTCCTGTAAGTTATTTAGTACTTATGATGTCCAGTGAGGAGACATAAAAGAGACCAGATTATGAGCTGTCCATTTCAGTGCCCTGTGAAGAGTGCAACTCTGAACACTGTAATCCTAGGATGACAATCAGGTGTCCTGACATCATATGACATAACGTGACTAGTTCTTCTGCATTTGGGTCCAGATAGGTCAAACACGTTCAAAAAAACCTGTATCACTAAACAAGCTTAGTTGTAAGAATTCAGGTCTTTTTGCGTCTGAATTATGTGAGGGATTATTTGACAAGAAAATTGATTAATCATTAGGCAATAATAGGCCTTGCAAAATAATTTATATTTCAGTTTTTCTTTGAAGAAAAATCTACTAATTGCCAGATTTAAATTTGTACCTTTAAAGCTGCTACTGGGCCACATCGTATTACATGATCTCAGAGTCTATGGTACTTATAGGAAATATGTATATTTTAGATTTTTTTTCTCAATAAATTCTGTATGATATTCAACTGTCTTAAACATGTAATGGTTTTCCTGTTATAAAGATCTGACAGTGAGGAGAATTCAAAGTATGCAATAGTTTAGCATGGCATTACGTTTATAAAAGAAAGTACAAAAAGAGAAAACAGAGTTGGGTGTACATGGCAATAAGATCAGCTACCCAGAGAAAGCAGGAGCATACTAAAGAAGAAAGCAGGTAGAAATTCTTTGGGAATAACATTTAAACCCTAGAGGGTCAGTAAGGCCCATGAAGGGTATAGAGCATTATTTGCTACTGTCGTTGGTTGCCAGAATCGCTGGGCTGCCACAGGAAACAATAAAGTCCCTGCTGTTGATCCACCTGCAGATTATTCCACATGCCAGCTTGCTTCATTGGGGTGGGCAGGCAGAGGTCTTCATTGCAGAGGACAATGTTGCAGAAGTTACCAAATCAAAATAGCAGGGTGGATGCACTCAACCCCCTTAACCAAACTCACAGTAGTTTGGCTCAGGCTCTAAAGGAGGCAAAGGCCTGAACCATAGCCAGGACAACAACTCCCCTAGACAACCCACCAAGGAGTGGAGTGACACAGCAAGCATTGGTGCATATGAGCTTGGACCACCGATCATGCAATTAACACGTGAATAGCAGGTGGCTTTTCCAAGACTAATTTCTCAAGAGACAAAGAAAGTTGTGGGTACAAGGAGTCTCATGCACACCTCTCCCGTTGTATGCAATTTGACTACGAGCCAACCACTTTATCCCATAAATATGACAGCCTAAGCGAGCCTTCTTCGAGCTCTCCCTGCTGGGCAGCCTGGCTGCGTGGCGGTGATCTCCCCTTGAGCTGGGACACCTCGCAAGGTTGCCACTCAAGGCAGAGAGACCTTTCACCAATGACAGATCTTTGGATAAGCGCAATTTGAGTTCTCCCTGAATTGCAACTGGACTGCATGCCAGGTGATTCTCCGCTTGAGTAGTGATACCTCTCAAGGTTTGAGATTTTTTACCTGAGACTAAGAGATCCTTCCTTACCCAAGGTGGAGACACTCCTTATTCACAATAGATCTTTGGTAAGTGACTGACAGCATGCTGAATTAATACTAATGAAATCCGTGAATCTAATTCCATTAGACATAAAATGCTGACCAAGTCTGGGACTAAGTCTGGATCCAGCCACCCCTAGAATCCTCTCTGAGAAGGAGTTTAGAAAGCAAGGAGGTCCATTCTGAACCTTGTGACTCAGTGGGAGGTTTTTCTTACCCTTTGTATTAATTCCATTAAACATAAACTGTTGTCCAAGTCTGAGACTAAGTTTGGACGCAGCCACACCTAAGCTCCACCAGGAGTTTGGAAAGCAAGGGGGTTGACTCTGAACCTCGTGAGTCAATGGGAGGGAGGGTCTCCCTTATCTTTTTGTATCTCTTGTCTCTGTGTAAATCATTCCAAATCAATTCTAACTCGATTTTCCTTTGTATGTTTCTTCCATGTAGTAAGCAATAGCATGAACCTTGTCATTGAACCTTGTTAAGTTGCTGGTTTACAACATAATATTAAAACCACTTTTGCTAATACCTCTGAAGGTGATTCCTTAAGTGATCGAAATCACTCACCTGTGACATTCCCTTCATTACATTTTTCCAGGTGTTCCTTCCACTGAGACGATTATAATTTTTGTGCTATTGTTTTTGATGCTTATGTCAACTGGTGGTAAGACCAAATTTATTGATTTACCACCTGGTGTAAGATCTACTGACTTCTTTTATTTCTTCTCCGTTACTTAGGGAGTTAAATTGCTAATCACGGCTGGGTTCAGCTTATGAAAGAATAAAGTGCATTATGATTAAAATGATCACAGAAGCAAGCAAGCAACCAAGCAAACAAAAATACTGAAAGCTGTATCTGGGAGTTTCTTACAGCCATAGCTAGTAAGGAACAGTCACCTTCTTTTGTTAAAGATTTGCCGTTAGCTTTCAGAAGAGCAGGCACCTCCTCATCAAGTTACACATACTGACATATTACAGTACCTGCATTACTTGCAGTCTGGAAAACGTACTGTTTAGAACTGATAAGAGAAGGATTAAAATATACAGATATACAAGCTCTTTTCGCTTGGTCTGCACTTGATAGCTGTGTTTCCTATGCTTTTATATTTTTTTTCTTGCTTGAATACTGGTCATAGCAGCAAGCTTTACTTAATTTGCCCCCCCCAACACGAACCTCTTCTCCCCCTCCCCCTCCTTACCCAATTGTCATATAAGAATTTGACATCTGTGCATCATCAGACGAGGAGAATGACACACTGCTAGCATGGAAACAGATCCAAAACACATTAAAGACAGTGGAGATTCTCAATGAGTTTAGTGGGCTTTGAATAATGTTGAAAGTCTTGATAAGAATTACAGGAACTTTTCTTAATTCCATATATTTGAATATGAAAGAGCAATGCAATATGTAAGTGACTTATATTAGGTGGAACAAAAATGTGCTCCAGTTACACTCATATTCCATGCATTCAACTAATATACTCTGCTCAGCTGGTATCATATTTAAAGCATGTTGACTGAAGCTCTTTATCCAGCAAAGCATTTAATTTACCTTACTTTACATACACAATGAAAACAATAAAACCCTTGTCATGACTGAGCAAACTTTACTTCAAGTATGCTTATTAATTCGGGCAATATGTACACACATTACAGATTTTCTCTGTACAAATTACTGTATTTTAATTTTAATAATAGTAAAATTATTAATTAATATTTCTCTATGTGATATTAACAACAGACACTTCAGCAAGAGCTTTATTAAAAGTTCAGATCCCATACTTAGTGGAAGGTATGCTGAATGTAACTAAAATGCATCAAAGAAACAAATATGTATTGAACAAACAAATTTGATCTTTCTATCCTTTAGCACAGTAGTCACTCAGCAGTCATTTGGTAATGTCACTGCAGAAACATTGCCCCAAAAGAGAAATTATTATTTTTGTGGCAAATCGCCATGAAAACAAATTAAGATTAACAATTGCACAAAGTGCAGATTACTGGCAACAGTTCTCAATATCTGGCACTTGATTTTATGTTTTCCCAGTTATCGTTACCTTAGCTTCAATATTTCCTTTACCAATTCAGGTAAGTGGATTGTTATACAGGAAAATAAGTTGTTTCCTTCATTTATTACTTTTTTTTTTTTTTTTTTTCCTCTCACACAGGTATTTTGGAAGAGTGTAGGGATGGTGCCTGGTTTTGTAGGGATGGGGTCAGGAAGGCCAAGGCGCAGCTGGAGCTTAACTTGGAAAGGGACGCAAGGAATAAGAAGGGCTTCTACAGGTATGTCAGCCAGAAAAGGAAGGTCAGAGAAAGTGTACTCCCCCACTGATAAACACGACTGTCAAACTGGTAAGAATGGACGAGGAGAAGGCTGAGGTACTCAACAACTTTTTTGCCTCGGTCTTCACTGGCCACCTCTCTTCCTACACCTCTCGAGTGGATGGACCTCAAGATGGGGACTGGGGGAACAAAGTCCCTCCCACTGTAAGAGAAGATCAGGTTTGTGACCACCTGAGGAAACTGAACATACACAAGTCTATGGGACCTCAGCGAATTGGCTGATGCAGTTGTCAAGCCACTCTCCATGATATTTGAAAAGTCATGGCAGTCAGATGAACTCCCTGATGACTGGAAAAAGGGAAACATTGCAACCATTTTTAGAAAGGGTACAAAGGAGGATACTGGGAACTACCAACCTGTCAGCCTCACCTCTGTGCCTGGGAAGATCATGGAACAGACCCTCCTAGGAGCTATGCTAAGGCGCATGGAGGACAGGGAGGTGATTTGAGACAGCCAGCATGGCTCCACCAAGGGCAAGTCCTGCCTGACCAACCTAGTGGCCTTCTATGATGGAGTGACTACATCAGCAGCCAAGGGAAGAGATACAGATGTCATCTGGACTTCTGTAAGGCCTTTGACATGATCCCCCACAACATCCTTCTGTCTAGACTGGAGAGAGATGGATTTGATGGATAGACTGTTGGGTGGATAAGGAGCTGGCTGGATGGTCGCATCCAGAGAGACCTACTTTTTAAGCTAGCAACACGTTCAATTTAGGCCAAGTAGAGCTGGGATAAAAAAAGTTAAATGCATTTGTGGGTTTAATTTACTGCATTAAAAGCATTTCCGCTTTTAAGGATTTTGAAGGGCCATTATATGTTTTCTTGAATTTTACATATTCACCTGGTTCTGAATAATAAGTTTTCAAATCATAAAGCTGCAGGAATCAAGGTATGTTTATTTTTTTAATTTCTTTTATTTTGTTTGTTGCCAGTTCACTTGCAAGGGGACAAATATTCTTACTTACAAAAAAATTTCTCTTTTACATGCAAAAAATGGCAATTGATTAATATTCAGAAAAAAAATCCTTAATGATTTATAGGTAATTTCACACCACCAAAACCACCAACTATAGATCCAAAATATAACTTATCAGCTACAGTAGGCTCCCTGGAGTTCCTTTCCTGATGAGAAAGCAGCCAGATACCGGAAGTTCCAGTTACATAGAATGTATGGAGGTTAGTTTAACAGAATTAAGTGACAAGAGCTAACTAAGTTTTCAATATATAAGGCTTTTTTTTTACTTTGCAGGCAACAGTCTGCAAAGTGAGCTACAATAGTGCCAGACTCTTGAAGGCTGTGTAGTTTGCAGGACAATATAAAACTCTCCGAAGGAGCTACTGATATTAGGCATGACAAGAAGTCATCAACTTCACAAAGATGACATGGGAATATTCTAAAAATAGGGAAACCTGTGGGCCTCATCCCCCTTTTTTGTATGACAAATATTTAAAGGTGTCTCCCAAGACATGGGATACCACGGTATTGGTATCTTTCAATAGAAGCAGGTGTCACCATCCAGGCGAAAAGATTACTTACAACTATTTAAATGGAATAAGAAATGATAATACATTATTCTTTTGTTCCTTCAAGGAGGTGAAGGTTTTTGTTGGTGTATTTATCTGCTTAGAGATATACTCCACTTGTCCTTTCTTTGATAATTTGAAAACCAATTTAGATATATGAAAATATTAATTCTATATTTTAATGCACTGAGTTTCTGTGTTTAAACTACAAATGGCATCAAGCTGTGTTTTCAATTTACTTTTAAAAAGAAACTCCTTGCAATTGCTTTGGCTAGGATTCCCATCACAGAGGACTAATACCAGCAATCTGTTTCTAATTTTACAATTATATCAGAAACCTTCTGGCAATGGAGTAGTCATTTTGCACATGAGAGACAAGACAAGATACTTAATAGGTGATATTGGGAGTGTTATACTGTTTTATCTTAAAGACATTTTACAAAATTACTGGTAATTTCATATTTTTATTTTTATTTTCATTTATTTCTTAAAAGATCTTATAGCTCACACCAAGTTCTTCTTATTTTATTGCATGCTATGAATTTTTGATCACTTTCATGAGATTACAGCTACCTTAATTTTTGCCTTCAGCTATTTTAAAAAGTTGTCCTGTTGTTCCTTGCTGCCTTTTTTTTTTTTTTTTTTCAGAGATGAACTTATTTTATCTTCACGTCTGTTTATGGTCAAAATTTTTTCCTTGGTCTCCCCAGGAACAGAAACTAACTCGTTGTTTTGCTAGAACAACTTTGAAAAGTGATCAGTTGTCTTTTTATAAAGACCTAAAGAAACCAGTGGTTTGAATATTTCTGTTTGTTCCCTTGATGTTTTGCATTTCCAATTCTGATTTAAATGTCTGGGAAGATTAAAAAAAAACTGCTAAAGAAAATAAATTCTCTGATTTTGTAAAGGTCTTTTGGGCTTTTGGGTGGAGGGGGTGTGGAGTTTTTGTTGGTTTTTTTTGTTTTGTTTTATTTTTTTAATTTTGGGTTGTTTCAGTTTTTTTCCTGAGCTGAAGGAATATGTTCCACATTTCTTTTCAGATTTGTTAAGTCCAAGGGATTCTGAGCACTCTTCATTTACCATGTATGAAGAGACTGTACATGTGGAAAAGGCCACTGACCTGCAATGTACTCGAGACCTTTGCTGCAGCACAGGGATGGTTCAAATGGCACATTCATGCATTATGGACCTGTGGATGCATCCAAAGACATTCTTGGGATTTCCAAGAATTTTTAAGCCTGGAAAGAATGAGCAAAGGTTAAGCAAGCAAACAACAAACAACAAAACAACAAAACAAAACTAAACAAAACAAAAAAAGGAAAAAAAAAAAGAGAGAGCAAATGTTTGTTAAAAGTGAGGTGCATTCTGCAGGCAAATTAATATTAATAAAATAAAAAATACTGGTAATGAAATACTGTTTTATTATCATGCAGTTGCTGATATGTGTAGATTGTGTAGTGATAGGTTTGAAAATCATAAGTGTAGCATGGAACTTGGTACAAACCAGAATGAACTACAATAAATAAATTTGCTTTAAATAAATAGTGCTATAATCATATCTTGCTCTCCTCTAGACATGTTTAGTATACTCTTTACGAGGTCAGACATACAACTGTGTGTGATCAGTATTTTGTCCTCAGTAGCATTTACACCGTCTAATAACTTTTAAAACAACTGGTCATGGAGACTGAGGAAGTAGGTCACACCTTTGAAGGGCATTGAAAATTAAGAAACTGTATCTATCAATTTTCTTCACAACATTTTTAAGTGGAAAAGTGCAGTGCCTCCTCAGTAAACAAGCTGTGGCATGTAAAAAGTTCAAGACCACCATGTGGGTAACAGCTGAAAACTGAAAAGAGTATGAGTATTCTTTAAACACCCACAGTCAATATGTGTAACTTTATGCAAGATGGAAATCACAGGAGAATCACACATTATCAGTGAAGTGAGCCATGGCTGATAGAGACATGAAACAATTGTATGACAAAGCTGAGCCAGTACATGGGTTTTCTCCTATTATTTGTGTGGATATTAAAGTAAGGAAAAAATAACCATGTATTTTTAATAGTTTTGATTTTTATATTCTCTCTCTTAACCAAAAAGAAAATAATTTACTAGTTGCTGGGTTTCGACCAGCATTCCTCACATTCATATAGTAAATATATGAAACATGTAATTAGTAACCAAATTCCTCCAATAAAAGAATCAAAAAAGATGCTCTTAAGAGTGATCATAGGACAGCAAGTTATATTTGATAACAAAAACTATGGAAGGGTTTTTTTTGGACTGTAAGTACTTCAGTATTTTTCAGTGGGGCTACGATTAACATATTTTCAATAAGAGCATGTCCAAAAGTAAATGTACGATCAAATTCCTTGCAAATACCCCCTTGCTGTGTCTCACTCAGTGCCACTGCATTTCTCTTCTAACATCCCAAAGGAGGAAAAAGTGAAGATCTGGTTTCTCATGAATAAAAAAGGGGAATGATACTTCGTAAGTTGCTGCTAAAGTCCTCATGTGACTACCATAATAAATGCTTCAGCTTAATGCCTCTGACCTCCCTCCCTCAGCACATTTAAGATATTTCTTGTTAAAATATTGTGCAAAAAGGTCTCAGGTGGCAGAATTAACCTAGCATACTTGGTTCCAACTGTGGTTTTTACCAGTAGTTGACTTCTTTTTGCTTGTTTCTTCTAGATAAAAATTTATCACTTGTATTCTGGTTTTGTTTCATATCAGCCATCAAAACCATTTTTCTGATTTCATACACATTTATTTACATAGGCAATTTTTAAATGAATTGTGTCTGGAATTTCAAAGGGACAACTGAAATTAATAAAGTCAAATTGAACTAATTGGAAGGACAAAAATGTTATTTGACTGCATACCTTTAATCATAAACGAAAGCTTTACCTATCAGAGTACAGATGGAATGGATGCTGAAGCCATAAAGTCTAAACACTCTTCAGAGACCCTCTGTTACACACAGAGGCCTCCTGAATTTGCCTGATATTTCATAATTAAATATTTTTTATTAGGAAAATTACACCATGATCTACTTAGAAGTGATTTAAATGTTTCTCAAGAGAAGTTAATCAGCTAATTACTTCCTTTCATTTTCTTTCAAATAATTCAATAATTCTAAATTTAACTTCATTTCTGTGTTGAAAATTAGTAAATAAGTTAGTATTATTAATAAATTACAGATATAAGTATATAATTTGCTCACAACTGGTTACTCTTTCCATCTTTGATCATACTGCATCACTCATATCAACCCACTTAGTTTCTTCACACATGTCCATTATATCAGTGTCAGACTGTTCCTGCAGAAGAGTGGGAAAAAGCATAAAGAAGTAACAACTTACAAGACTTCTGTGTATTCTAAAGATCTATTTGGGTTAAAAAGAATGCTGTTGGTGTAATTCATAGAGACTTCTTAATTAGTGTGAAGGCAGTCTCTATGTAAATAGAGCACATATCCTATCATAAGGTTATTCAGTGCATCACAAACTGTGGTTCCTCAGGCTCAGATGTGCTTCCCACAAACAACCATGTCCCATAGAGGTTTTTTCAGTTTTGAAGGTCAGTCAACTTTTTCTCCACTCATTCCTGTGATATTAAGGATACCCTTTTCAAACCCAAGCTAAAATTCTTGAATTTTGTTTATTTTCTTTTATGCTTAAGAAAATCTTTCCCTATTTCCAACAATATGGTGTTGATACAGTATGATAAGGCAGAAAGTGTTACTTCCTACCCTTAATTCTTAGCTTCAGATTGTTTATTCCTATTACATTCTGAAGGCATGCTGCTAAAATTTTATAGAACTTGAGATTAAAACTAGGGAATCTGCAAATGTATTACTAGATTTGTAGTTAGCATTATTATTTAAGATCCTTAGAAAGACTTAAGTGTGGTAGCAAAACTTCTGAGATTTGGAATAGGATATTTGGGTAGGAATTCTATAACTTCCTACTTTTACAGACCCTTGTTTTTATAGAATCTCTGGTTGAAAATAATCATCAAATAGTGTAATACTGTCAAATGTCTGCACAGCACTAATTTAGCAGTCATGATATGGGGGGCACACACAATCTACATTATGCTTCCTGTTGCAAGATCAACATTTGCATATCTTGTCTTTATTTAACTTTTTTAGAAGCCTAAAACTAAGAAATTAGTTTTCTCTCATTACGACTTTCAATTCATGCCTTCAATGGCTTCTCCTTCAAACAAGGAAGGAAGACATTTTTAAAAAAATTCCTACCCCTTATAGTGGTTTAACCCCAGTAGGCAGCTAAGCCTCACACAGCCGCTCACACACTCCCCCACACTGGAATGGGAAGAGAATCAGAAGGGTAAAAGTAAGAAACCTCGTGGGTTGAGATAAAGTCAGTTTAACAGGTAAAGCAAAGTTGCACATGCAAGCAAAGCAAAACAAGGAATTCATTCACTACTGTCCGTGGGCAGGCAGGTGTTCAGCCATTTCCAGGGAATCAGGGCTCTATTGCATTTAATGGTTACTTGGGTAACCCAAGTAACTTGGTGTGGGATCTCCCTTGGGTCAACTGGGGTCAGATGTCCCAGCTGTGTCCCCTCCCAACTCCTTGTGCCCCCCCCCAGCCTGCTCGCTGGCAGGGCAGCATGAGAAACAGAAAAGGCCTTGGCTCTGTGTAAGCCCTGCTCAGCAATAGCTAATACATCAGTGTGTTATCAACACTGGTTCGGTCACAAATCCAAAACACAGCTTCATATCAGGTGCTGTGAAGAAAATTAATTGTATCACAGCCCAAACCACTACACTCCTAGACTTTTCATAAATTGCTAAGGCTTATAAAAGATAAATGAACTTTCCAAACAGCACTGAATTAAATAAAAGATCCATTTCTCCCTGATTTTTTTTAGTAACGGAGATATCTTTTCTACTACCTTTTGAAAAAAAAAGAAGGAGCTACAGACTTATGAAAAAATGTTATATAGGATCATATGAGAAGGAGAGTTAGAAACTCCATTTTGAATGCAGAAGTGGTTATTTGTTTTACGTAAATTAGTATGTCCAGTGTTATTTCAAATTAGATTTCCTGGTTTCCACTGCAGTCAGAATTCTTTTGTCTCTTTAACCTGAAGATTTTTTTACACATTAAACTTGAATTACTGCATCTACGCAGCTTCAAAGGCTTGACTTTGGATTCTCAATGTCATTGAAACATTTACACTGAATCATAAACTAGAACATCAGAGAAGTCATTGAGATTGTTATTTATTAGACTTGCTGTCATTTGAAACTTCTCCTGCACTCTCTCCAAAAAACCCTCAAAGCACATTAATTTGTATTAGCATCTGATGTTTATACTTCAGTGGAAACACTGAAATTCACTCTTTATATTGTAGGCTGTTGTATTAGTTTCTGTACACATATGTAGGAGGAAAATCAACCTAGCAGTGAAATTGTCAATGCACAGATTCGGTTGTAGGCATGTAACATCAGAAATACTTATTTTAAGTATTTGTGCTTTATGTAAACTGGTGCAAACCACTACTTTCCACAGCTTCAACCCACAAACAAGTTCACTTAACTGCCCAACTCTTTCTGGTATATAAAGAAAATAATTCTGGCAATGTGAGCTAGTGGTTTTACTGTAATGCACATTAGGACTTGTTCAAGGACAAGTTCATTTCATAGAGGATTGGAAAAGATATCAGAGAACAATAACTTTTACAAGCAGCAAACATGGACTGTATCCAAATGAATGACCTCATGTTTTCCCCTGCACCCTGTCGCGTCCCAAAGTTGGACCGACTCAGGTTCGTGGATTTCCTTTGTCAGAATTAAGGTGAAACGACACCAGGGG
>JAVJGG010000008.1:9975526-9986027 GCA_035590195.1 Aviceda cuculoides | reverse complement strand
TCCCCCGTGGACCTCCCTGGGCTGCAGGAGGACAGCCTGCCTCACCATGGTCTTCATCACCACGGGCTGCAGGGGAACCTCTGCTCTGGCACCTGAAGCATCTTCTCCCTTCCTTCTCCACTGACCTGGGGGTCTGCAAGTCTGTTTCTCTCACATTTTCTCACTCCTCTTTCCAGCTGCTGTTGTGCAGCAGTTTTTACCCATTCTTAAATATCTTATCCCAGAGTTGTTACCACCATCGCTGATTGGCTCAACTTTGGCAGCAGCAGGTCCATCTTGGAGCTGGCTGGCACTGGCTCTATCGGACATAGGGGAAGCTTCTGGCACTTTCTCACAGAAGCCACCCCCGCAGCTCCTCCCACTACCAAAATGTTGTCATGTAAACCCAATACAGAAAAGAAAAGAAAATAAGAGCAATTTCTCTTTCCCACTACAATTCTTCTAATGCAAAAGACTGATGCCTTCTTGATCATACCTGAACTAGTCATTTACGTTGGACCACTATTAAAAGTATTTTTCCAAAGTTGATCTCAAATACCCAGTGGCACAAGTCAATTGAATGCAAGCCATAGTTCTTTTTTATTTAATCATTTATAGACAGTTTCATTGATTTTACATGTTGAGCATCATTTACCTCATATACTTGTAAACTGGCTAATTACATTACACATATGCTGAGCACATACTCAGATGCCAATCACTAACAGTATTTTTTATTAAATCACTGTTATTTGTCTCAGATTGTCAATTTGGACATTTTCTGTTTTCTTTCTAAAATATCAGAGCTGTCTTTTGTAGGCTTTGTTAGTTTTGATTGACTTCATGCATCCCTCATTTTGTCTATTATTTAGGTACTAGTTAGTCATATACACATTTATGTCTTTTAAATCAGTTATCTGATTTGGGAAAATATTTTTTTTCTTTTTTTTTTTAGCCTGTTTTTTGTTGTCAGGGTGGGATGAATGTAAGATTACCTTCTGGCACGTCTGGAATCAGAACTGAATATGTTTCATTCATGATGCAGAAGAGTTCCAGTCAAAAGGTTCACAAACAGTTTTAAGGGTAAAAAGTTCTCATAGCCTTGTGACTTCATCAGCTCAATATGAAGAGTAATGAAATATAAACAAGAGAAGCGTACATGCAGTGATACAGAACCTCATACCGTTTCTCATAGGTATATGCGCAGTGCAGTGAATCTGAGGAAAGTGAAGGGAAATCCAAAAGATCATATGGTGGCAGAAAATAAAAGAGGAAAGAAAAAATGGAAGAGTTGGAAAAAAATGGAAAAAGGAATGCTTATATCCTAGGGCTGAGTTACAACAGATAACTGAATGTAATGGTTTTATTTGCTCATCCTGTCAATTATTTTTCCCCAAGTTACTCATGCAGATCAAAACAAGAATTATGTAATAGGATTTAAATGCTATCACTTTGAAATCAGGAAAAAAAAAAAGAAAACAAAAAGAAAAGATAAGCAGCGTTTTAGTTTGGGCTTTGGAATTCTTTTGAGATTTTGTCCTCTTTTGAGAGGACAAGAATTTTTTATTCTTACTTAAGAAAACCATCAAAAAAAGATAAGGCTAGTATTTTTCCCTTTATCTCAGAGCTGGAAGCTTGCACTCAAATACTGTGTAAAAGTATATGGGAACATTATACTCACTTTAGCCCTCTTATTCAACCTTTTTCCTTCCACCTTCATCCTAAAATGAGGAATCAAATTTTTAATAGGGATTTCAAAATATTAAAAAGCCAAATTATAAACACTTCTTTAAATTCTTATTACAATTAGTATTGCAATAGCATCAAAAGACATTAAAGAATTCCTGTTCTCATGTATTTTTTCTAACCTATTATGTTCTGGTGGACTGACCTTGGCCAGCTGCCAAACACTTACCCAGCTTCACTCTCATTCCCCCTACTCAACAGGATGGGGAAGAAAATAAGATGAAAATGGTTGTGGGCTACAATAAACACAGGAAGTTCACTTTACCAAGTGCTATCACAGGTAAAAGAGACTCAATCTGGGGAAAAATAATTTAATTAATGGCCAATTAAAAATAAAGTTGAATGGTGAGAAGAAAGACAAAACCAAAACAACCTTCTTCCTACCCATCTTCTACCAACTTCATTCTTTCATTTCTGACTTTTCTACCTCCTCCCCATTCTGGAACACCTCCTCTCCTCTCTTCTTCTCTCACCTTGGTGACTGCAGGGCTGTTTCTCACAATTTTGGTTTTTTTCACTCCTCACACAGTGCTGGGCAGCATTTTGCCCTTTCTTAAATACTCTTTCCCCAAGGTGCCAACATCTTGGGGAACGGGCTCAGCCGTGCCCTGTGGTGGGCCCATTGTAGCTGTCTGGAAGCAGCTGTGTCTGGCATGAGGCAGCCCTGTCCACTCCTGTCCTAGTTTCAGCTGGGATAGAGTTAATTGTCTTCCTGGTTGCTGGTACAGTGCTGTGTTTTGGATTCAGTATGCAAAGAATGTTGATAACACCCTGATGTTTTCAGTTGTTGCTCAGTAGTGTTTAGTCTAAAGTCAAGGATTTTTCACCTTCTCATGCCCAGCCAGCAAGAAGGCTGGAGGGGCACAAGAAGTTGGGAGGGGACACAAACGAGGCAGCTGACCCAAAGTGGCCAAAGGGGTATTCCAGGCCACGTGATGTCATGTCTAGTATATAAACTGGGGGGAGGCGGGGTAAGTGGGTGGTGAGCAATTGCATTGTGCCTCACGTGTATATTCCAATCCTTTTATTATTACTATTGTCATTTTATTAGTATTATCATTACCATTATTAGTTTCTTCTTTCTGTTAAACTGTTCTTATCTCAACCCACAAGTTTTACTTCTTTTCTCAATTCTCTCCCCCATCCCACTGGGTAGGGGGGGAAGTGAATGAGCAGCTGCATGATGCTTAGTTGCTGGCTGGGGTTAAACCATGACAAGTCCTCAAAGAGGCCACCCCTGCAGCCCCCCTGCTACCAAACCCTTGCCACATAAACCCAATACATATGTGTGCCATTTCTTGATGCCCTTCCTATGTATCAGATGATGTGACTAAAACTCTGCAATATGAAGATAATAGAGATTTTCTTAAACAGACAAACATGATAGAGTAATGGAGACATCAGAAATTTATTTGCTGTCCATTAAAGCATCTTTATTTCCTATTCGAAACAGAAAGAAAGAAAATTATTTTCTTTTTATATATAAATGTAAGCGGAAGTGAAACAGTCTGTCTCTGCACTACGTTTACTGAAAAAAGCACCTAAAATATCACTAGTGAAAGGCTAATAATCTGTGTAACATAGAAACAGGTATCAATTTGCTCAGACTTAATATTCAATTTAGCTTGGAGTAGATCTCTTATCATGAATTAAAGGGTCTAGGCTGGTTGTTCTCAATGTTTTTGTAGCTGACTGCAATTTACAAATTAGAGAGACTTGGAGTCCTACTCTGCATCACTCCTGCTTAAATTAAAGACATTGCCTGAGAATTTAAGGATAATGTTAGGAAAACCAAAGCTCAGCTGAAGTTGAGACTTGCAAGGTATATCAAGGGTAACAAGAATAGCTTTTACCACTATGTTAATACCAAAAGGCTGAACAATGAAAATGTAGGGTCATTGCAGAATGGGGTGGGTGAATTTAGTGACAGTGGACACAGTGAGGCTGAGGTATTCAATGCCTTCTTTGACTCAGTCTTCACCAAGATTTCCCACACCTCTGTGATTACTTGGAGGGTTCAAGGAGAAGGAGAATGAGTAGCAGTGGATGAGGATAGAGTCAGGGGTTAGTTGAGTCAACTAGACCTGTACAGTTCCCTGACACTCAATGAGATGCTCTAAAGAATGCTGAGAGAGCTGTCAGAATTCCTTGTGAGGCAGCTTTCTAGCACCTTTCAAAGGTATTGGATACTGGAGGAGGTCCCAGACAACAGAAGCATTGATGATAATAGAACTAACCACTTCATTGGCACTGAATAATATTAATAGCTCTCACACAACGTTTTTCATCTGAAGAGCTGCAAGTGCTTTATAGTGGACTGGACAAAGCGCTGAGCTTCCTGGTCTCACCTCAGAGCTGACTCTGCTTTGAGCAGAAGGTTGGACTGGAGATCTCCTGAGGTCCTTCCCCACCAGAACAAATCTGTGAGCTTATGATTCTTAAAGATATAGAGTGGACAGTTTTCATTATTTTGGAACTACCTATGTTTTTTTAATACTTCTGTGCACTTAAATTTCAGATTTCCATTAGGAATACAGTACTATCACAGGTAGTTTAGGGTAACTAACTTGGTCAGATTTGATGGTGAAAAAAAAATACAACAAAAGCAAGATGTTTTGATCAGAATTATTAATTCTTTGTGACATCCTGAATGGCATTAAAACCAACATAAGGGTGGGAATTCATAAGAGGAGAATGAGATAGCAATGTAGATTTTGATTCCCTTTAGTTGTTCAATTTATTTATATTGCTTATAAAACTGGAATAGAACATTTGACTGGTGAAGAGAGAGGTCCTCTGTGGTTTGAACACATTATTTCCTCCTCTCTGCATTGGATTCCTCATCTACATAGCTGAATAAATTGCATTCCTGTTTCAGAGTTATTTTACATGTATTGTAATCCTTTATATCACTTAGCTAAGATTTCAGTTTCAGTGCATTTATTCCCAATTCACTTAACGAGTATCTGGTGTGATAAGGATTCTCTTAACCTCGAGGAGTAACCATGGGAGGCATCCCTACTCAAGGGGAGATCCTGGCATGCAGCCTGCTGTCATGCAGGAGAGATCAAGGGGCTCTGGACTGTCCATTATTTATGGAGTAAGATGATTGACTTATAGCCATATTTGCATAACAGACGTTTTTCAGTTAGTGCATGCTCAACTAGCCCTTGGCTATTGTGTTGTTATCTGTCTCCCCCAAATCCACTTTGAGTCAGATGCAGCCATCATGACCAGACCAGACGCATCCATTACAACCACCACCGGTGGTTATCACTTGAGCAGGGTTACGGGAAATAAAGGGCACATTGAGGGTGAGGGGGAGCACACTGTCACAACAGATGGATCATCCTAGTAAAGGGAAATATTGTGCACAGAAGTAAAAGCAAAAGACTAAAAGATTTTATTTTTCTTAGCAGATAGTCAGATAAATGCTGATTTTTCAAGTGGAACTGGGCCGAAGTTATTATTTGGATAGATTTGGGCTTCAGATACATGCAAGGCAAATGTCTAAGCTCCCACTATGATCATTGTGAGCTATTAAGTTGCCCTACATTATAATCTTGAATCTAGGTAGCTGTGGCAGGAGTCTGTTCCTTAAACACAGTTTCCTAAGTCCATTTTAGATGTCCTAATTTACTCCATCTGGTCTGTAACTGCTGTTCCGGAAGATCATAGGTAAACTGGGTTCTCTGCCATATCTGCCACGTCTATGTGAATACAGTGAATAAACTAAGGTATCTCAAAAAATAATATTCAACGTCTGAACTTAGGCAACTGAATCACATTTTGAAACATACCTACTCACACTATACAGAACCTACTGTTTATAATGGAAATTTAATCTAATTAATGTGTTAGTGACTGAAACAAGAGATGAATCACCTGTGATAGATAAGCATGAACAGAGAGTTGATATACTTGAATTCTGGTCAAAGATCCACTATAGCTTGCTGTAAAGTCTCTATTTTTGTTTCTTTTTCTTTTTGAAGAAGATAGTGAGACTTACCTTGCACTATAAAACACTTTCAGATCTTCAGATGAAAAATGTTGTATAAGAACCATTAATATTATTCAGTGCTACCCTAGGGATACCAATTAAGTGATTAATTCTACTAATACCAATGCTGTTGCCAGTTAGAATCACTGCTGAAGTTTTTGATATGAGGGCTTTTTTTTTTTTTTTTTTTTAATTGACATTCCTCATTAAATGGTTTCTAGGCATAAATAAAAGTTGTTCCAAAGTGATCAAGTCTCTCAGCTATGTGAATAGGACTATTAGAAATAGTTTTTCGTTACAGTCTGAAAATCAACATGTTTGTTTATTAAAAGCTTCAGTATCGTAACATAGCATAGTGACAGTGGCAAAATGCAAGTGTGATCTATTCCCTTTCCCTAGAAGAATGAAAATTACTCAGTTACTGAAAGGACAATATAGGATTTGTTTATATCAACTGTTTCAAAGGAAATGTTTAAAAATTTCAGGTTACAGTGCTTATGCTCTGTTTTCCATACCTTTGGGTCTACAAGGTTAACCAAACCAGGGCAACACTTTGTCCAAATCACTATGAAATCATCAACCATCCAGGCTTCCATGGAACTATCAGCATTCTATTGGTTTCTTAGCTATACAAACCCTTATTTTATTCTTTCTATCTCAAGTTGGGGATATTTATATTCAGTAGTCTGAAGCAGCATGAGAACTGAAAAAGAAACATACATTTTGATACTTCAGAATATAAGCATGCCTATGAAAACACACACGCATGCACAAACACACACATGCACAGATTTTTTCTAAAAATGGTCATAACTTTTTCCTCCTAACTGAACAAACTAGGTATTTGAGATTAGAATTGAAGGGAAAAAAAAAAGCTATCAAATATGTTTCACTTACAGCGGAGAATCAGCATACAACTCATAAGTTTATTGCATCTCTCTGGGGTATTTTTTTACTTCTATTTATAAACATGTTTCATGGAAGCAGCCAAGTTATCATTTTACTGTCATTCAATCCACCCTTCTGTACATATCAGCTAGTGACAATTTGTGTGTTGTTCCAAAAAATATGGTAATGTACTCTGAATGTGTTGCAAAATGCATCAGAAGGAAAGGCCAAATTATTTTATATGCCCCTTCATTGCTGTGTTTATTCTGATAATCAGATATATGGGTTGTGTGAGTTGAAAGATCGGAAATCTATTCCTGTGCATGTTTTGCAAACTAAGAATCAAAAATTAAAGTGAAAATTTAGGTATAAAGTCAGACAGGTAGATGTGTTATGAACGAAAATGCTCTTACCCACGTAAAATTATAATTTTTTTTTCTTACATCACTCATTCAGTAAAAATAAGATATTAATGAGATCTCATCATGCTCTTAATCTCACAGACTTCCATTTCTTAGACTTTCTGCCCTCTTTCTTTTGTCCTTGTAACTCATCTGTTCCTTATTTAATTTTTGATTTTTAGCATACATTTCAAGGGTTGGTGGTTTGGGTTTTTTTTTCCCTATCTTCAAATGCTTCAAGCCTTTCTAAGGTAAATCCTCTTAGTTCAGCATTGCCGTGGTAGTGGAAGCCATGAAGAGTATTTAATTACAGCTGTCTCCATTGTATCTTTTGCATATGTTTTTAATTTCTTAGGCATTTTCCTTTTAATATCATTTAGCTATTCCATTATTGCTGCTAATTTTATTCATTTGAGAAGCCATTAAGAAATACAAGGGTAATTAAATAAAATGGATTTCAGTGGTAAAGATTTATTTCTGAATTGTGAGGGAAGAAGAAAAGAGGAAGATAGATAAAAAAAAAATAATCCGTGTATTTGTAACAAATTATTGAAGGAAAAGTACTGAATATGTATTTATGAGGAATATTGTTTCCAGGTGCACAGAACAGTGGGCTGGTACTCATAGACAATATTTTCTATTTGTTTGCTGGACTACCTTGGGCAAGTTACTTCACCTTATTATGTGTCTTTCTCTTAGACTGTAAATCAAGGTAGTTTCAATGACACAACAGTTTTAGATGCATTTAGCTAAATGTTAGTTTTTCAGAATGGAATTTAATTTTTAAAGAAACTACCAATACATCTACTTAGATCACACATTCTGAGAGTATATTTGGATGTTAATAGGTACATAAGCCTACTTCTGGATCTGACTACTAGAGGAATTTCAGCTTCAGTAAACGAAAGCAGAGCCATATTTTTTCAGTACTGAAGTTTCATAAAGCTCATTAAGTCTGAGCTTCCCACTACATGACAAAGCAGTCAACAGAATTGTTTTTCTCATTGCCTGTTTTACACATGGTGACTGGTAACACTGAATGTAAGACATATGTATTTATGAAGCATTTACTGCTTTTCTGGAAAGATAGAAAAATTATTAAATGGAGTGAAAAGTTAATTGGATTAGCATTTTAAGCATGAAACTAAAATGGTCTAAAATTTTGTGTATTGTTCCTCGACAAAATATCAAAGCAAAATCTACAAACTGCACTGTACTAAATGGGTCCTCTGTAACTTTCCACCATACACATACATCTATGTCTAAAAAAATGCAATAGGAAATTTTTGTGCAACCATAAGGATCTAACAACTAGAAAATCAGTTTCAGAAATCTGTTCTTCCATCTCAGGAAACATGTTATATAAAGCAAAAGATTTTAGTAAAAAAAGAAAAGACAAATTCAGTATTGATGTAACTGAATGGTATGCAAAAATAAGTACACTCTAGAAATACTTAAACCAAATAAGAAAATCTGTGTACGTTTCTAATCAGGAATGATAGTAGTTGAACACTTTTTAACTTCAAGAATTATACCTAGCTTTGTATCATCAACCTGACAACAAGTATTTGTACTAAATGTGTTATAAGCAGAGTTTTTACAAGCTTTCTTCTTCAAATTAAATGCAGTTTCCTGGAGATCTCTTTATATAGGCTGAATCCCAGTAGAACTTCAGCAAACATTAGACAAATTTCAAATCAATGCAAAATCAATTGGTTTGCTTAGAAAACATGAAGAGAGCTGTTTGGATATATATTTAATAGAGGGGAATGCAATTAGTTGAGGGGGAAATAGGTAGGTAGAAATAAGAGTATGTAAAATCCTCTCCAGAAGCAAAGCTTAATAACTTACTTCTATTGATTGTGGTATCAGTGACAATACTAGAACAAAATGAAACCATAAAACTGTCTACTGGTGGTGGCTATAAACCTCTGCAAGTACAGACTTACCTATTTTAAGAGTCACTGATAAGATTTCAAAGTCAGGCAATGAAAAGATCAAGGACAGCAATTTGCTTCAGAAACCTTAATTTGGTCATCCTTTTTGTATAATTCTGATACCATCTTTAACTGCATGAACTTTTCCCATTATGCTCATGAGATGGTCAATGTTCCCTTAATAAACAGATCCTCAATTCTTTTGTTTCCCCAATATTCAAACTATGGCTGTAGGCTTTATTTACCTTTTGCTAATCTAGAGCTGTTCTAAATTCAAAATTATTATTTCACGTGGTTCCTCTTTACCTTTTATCACAACAGTATGGGAATACTCTGTTAATTAGGCAGTATATATTGTAGCTACATCACTGCGAAAGAGGTGTTATTACCCTGATTTTACAAAGAGTGAAGACAGACCCAACAGCATTATCTTCAACTGCCCAATTTGACAAACCTGCGGCATGATTTTTCAGACTATTTAGTGTGCAGTATTCTATACATTCAAAGTCCATTGACTCAGTACTTCTACCAAGCAGACTATTGCTTTTCCTTCGTATCCCATAAAATGAACATTATTAGAAAGCCACAAAAGATTGTTTGCTTTACAGTGACTATATTATAACAAGGAACTAGTTATAAAAAGCCTTAGGTAGTTGTATATCCTTTAACCCATACTTTAGATGCCTAAGGAAAGAGTAGCAAAATTCTCATCACACATTGCTAATCCGTAAGGCAGCTAGGGTATATATCTGAAACAGAATAGCCTAGATACCATAGGTTTCCTTAGATAACTTCACTCAGTGCAATTTCTCCACAACAATCCTGCAGTTTGGGGAAGTTTAAGATCTGGTACACATATCCAGTTTATACATCCAGTGGCGTAGTCTGGAGAAGTGAAGAACTTCTCATGGTACATTATGATCAAGTTATGGATGATATAAACTAACTGGACATACACAAGTCCATGAGACCAGATGTGATGCATTCAGAGGTGCTAAAATAGCTGGCTTACATCACTGGGAGGTTGCTTTCTATCATCTGTGAAAAATCATGGTGATTAGGGAAAAAAAAGAAAATGTCAAATCTGACTTCAAGGAGAGACAAAGGAGGATTCAGGGAAGTATGGGCTAGTCAGCTTGACTTCAGCCACTCGGAAAATTCCTCTTTGAAGCTATTTCCAAACAGATGAAGAATAAGAAGGTGATTTTTAGCAGCCAGCATGAATTTACAAAGGACAAATTGTGCCTGAGCAACCTGATTGTACTCTATGGTGTATTGACTGGCTGTATGGTTAATAACAAAACAGAGGATGATGTTTATCCTGACTTTAACAACGTTTGACATGGTTTCCCATAGTATCCATGTTGCCAGGGCTCTGAGTGCACTAGTAAGACTTAATGACCCTGATCAGCCTCACACTACCCATAAGCACAGGATGTCTATTTAAGCTCGGTCTTGGGTTTACTTCCCTGGCTGACTGTCCTGGTTTCAGCTGGGATAGAGTTAATTGTCTTCCTAGTAGCTGGTACAGTGCTGTGTTTTGAGTTCAG
>JAVJGG010000008.1:9898688-9920851 GCA_035590195.1 Aviceda cuculoides | reverse complement strand
ATCCCCCCTTCCTCTTTCTCCCCCCCCTGCCCCCCCAGCTGTTATTGCTGAGCATGATGTCATATGATATGGGACATCCCTTGGGTCAGTTGGGGTCAGCTGTCCCAGCTCTGCCCTCTCCCAGCCTTTCGCCCACCCCCAGGCTACTCACTGCTGGGGCAGTGTGAGGAGCAGAAAGAGCCTTTGTGCAAGCCCTGCTCAGCAATAGCTAAACACGGGTGTGTTATCAACACTGTTTTCACAAATCCAAATCACAGCACCATATAAGCTACTATTGAAGGAAGCTAACCCTATCCCAGCCCAAACCAGTACACTGTGCAAAAGAATACAACAACAAAGAATACTGAAAATTAAGAGACAGGTTTGGTAGATGGGAACTCTTCATGAAATGTCAGAGGCCCTGTCATAGCTGACTGCATCTGCATTCTTTGTAAGTTCTTCTAGCAGTTTGGGTTAAAACCAAGAAGAATTTCAAAGGAGAGACTACAGTCTTTCCATTGATTTCCTTCTTACTCATAGATAATCTAATTCCTGGAAAAGATTTTATTTTTTTTATCGATGTATGTCTCCATAATTCTGCCACGGTCTATTTTTCAGCTTGCCTATCTTGATTGCTTACTGACTACTCCAAATGTGGTTCCAAGAGTATAAATATTTTCCCAGTATACATGTCCAAATTAATTCAATTTCACCTAAGAACAGTTCTTAATTTTACTGAGTTATTTCATATTTGGAACAAAAATTAAGTGTATATCAGCGTGCCAGTTCTCTTTGTATGTGTTACGTACTATGAATGATAAATATTTTATGAATTCATAATTTTCCAAATACTCAGTCCAAAAAAATTATTTTTGAAGTTTAACAGATTTTTGCCCTATAGCCTGGATTCCAAATACAAAAGTTTATTGTCAGCTGCTAACAGTCTATGCTAAAAAAATCAGCAGATGTATGCTGGCATTAGGAAGAATATACTTCCAGATCATGCATTCACACAAAGAAAAACAGATTTAAATACATATATAGTGGATACTTTAATTGAAAACATTTGTTTAATGTTTGTTTAGGGTCCTTTTCTACAGCTGCTTCCAAAATCACCTTAAATTAGAATTGCAGTGACTCAAACTGGATTCTTAAAAAAACTTATACAGAACTATGCATTCCAAGTCATGTAACTGCAGCTGAAAACATTGTAGGCAATTTCTTTTTTTGACAGATTTTACGCCTTTCAACAATTTAATATCTGGAATTCATTTCTCATCCTGTTAAGTGATAATCACTAGAGGCTAGACTGTATCATTAGGTGTTTCAGGAAGGCTCCCCATTGTGCTTAGAAATTAATGGTCCCCTCTGTCCTTGATAGCTGAAAAGTACCAGTGTCTTCATGTTTTTTACTGGTGGTATTATTATTATTATTATTATTATTATTATTGAATGTTTACATTTTGAAACATTCATATCACTGAGTGAAAGCACAGATCCCCCCCCAAAAGGAGTTGTTTTGAATGATAAGAAATTTTAAGATCTGTGGAATATCCCACATTTGATAAACAACTCAGTAAATAACATTTAACAAAAGATTACTATTTTGTTGTTAGAAAAGTGTTAAACTATATTTTTCTCTCTTGACACGCACGACTGTGATTTTCCAGGATAGAGATCATTAACCAGTGGCTGAAAACTCGAAGAAATATCACAAATCTGACCTAGTTTTTTCAATGAATAAACAATACTTCTATTTTGTCCTTTACTTAATTTCTACTTTTTCTACTATGTAATGTTATATTTTACTACTTTTATGTAAGTGTATGTCCTGGTTTCAACTACAATAAAGTTAATTTTCTTCCTAGCAGCTGGTATAGTGCTGTGTTTTGAATTTAGGATAAGAAGACTGTTGATAACACACTGATGTTTCAGTTGTTGCTAAGCGGTGTTTATACTTACTCATACTTATACTCAAGGACTTTTCAGCTTCTCATACTGCCCTGCCAGTGGAGGCTGGGAGTGCACAAGAAATTGGGAGGCGACACAGCCAGGACAGCTGACCCAAACTGGCCAAATGGGTATTCCATAGCATGTAACGTCATACCTAGTAGATAAACTGGGGGGAGCTGGCTGAGGGGACACAGCAGCTCAGGGGTTGGCTGGGCATTGTTCAGCAGCTGGTGAGCAATTGTATTGTGCATCACTTGTTTTCTATAATAATAATAATAATCCATTCGTTTTCTGTCCTATTAAACTGTCTTTATCTCAACCCACGAGTTTTACTTTTTTTTCCCTGACCCTCTTCCCCCATCCCACTGTGGGGTGGGGGGAGTGAGCAAGTGGCTGTGTAGCACTTAATTGCTGGCTGGGGTTAAACCACGACAGTGTAATTAAGAAATATAATGTTTTTTAAAATGTAATAAATTTTACAGAGTACAAAATTACAAAATTTAAAGAGGATTTCTTCAACCTTTCTAGTTCTTTTTCTGAAAGGTACATACCAAAGAAGCTTGGTATCACCGCTGACTACACAGAAGCACTCAAACTGTACAGTAGATTGTATTGAGCATAGCACTTTTAGCAGACTGCAAAATATGTTTAAGGTTATTCCATTTAGTGAGTGCATAAGGAAACATAATTATCAGAAAGAGATTTTAGCTGGACATAGAAGTGGCAAACTCTTCGGACATGTTTTTTTAAATTTTTTTTGGATCTGATTATATTTTCATATTTAAATGACTACAATAGAGTGATTCAGTGTGATGTGTAGACATTTTATGTAACAATAACTATGTCTCACTTTCAGATGTTTCCTGAATACCTTCACCATTTTCATATGCATTTATCCTATTATTTTACAGTAGTGGAAATCAATCTATAGGCAGCACTGCAAAAGCTTCCTCTTAGAAGTCCTTGTCCTTTGAACTTCTTGGTGAAGACACAGACCTTCAAATTGTCCATAACACTCTTCACTGCAGATTTTGTTTGCTTGCTGATGGTTTGGGTTTTCCTTTGAGGTTTTGTGTTATATATTATTAGATATCAGAGGGAGTAGTTTGGTTTTAAAGACAGATTTTCTTTTATCCTAGCACAGCTTTCCGTGATCTGAGAACAGAAAGAAACCTTGAAGTGTGTTTAAAATGAGACAAAGAGATACAAAAGTGTGCAAAATTAAAATTCAAATCTATAACATTGGGTAAAAACCAGACTTTTAAAAATTTTCCTTTTCAAGGAAAAAAAAAAAAAGTTCAGGAAGTATTGCTTTAGGTTCCAGCTAAATACTGCTTATATTAGGAATTTGAAAGTTAAGAGGGAATGGATTTAGTGTGCATGTAAAGACATAAAGATTTTTTTTAATTATATAACCGGCAAATTTTAAGCATCTGCTTTAAACATGTATAAATATGTTACTAAGCACAGTATATAATTGTAGAGCCTGTAGGGCTCACCGAAGACAGAAAGCATTACTTGAGGACCTGCAGTGTCAAGAAAAATGTGGGAGTTTGGGGAGGCAAAGAGAGGAGATCAAGGGTATAACTGAAAAGGACTGATGACTACATCAAAGGAAGATGCTGTATCAGGCTTCTTGACTTTTTCTATTGACACAGAAAAAGGGAAACAGGAAAGTGGGGAAAGTGTAGTGTCATATGCTGTACTGAGGGCTTGACAGAAGATAGAAGAGAATGTACCTGGAATTCAGGAGGAAAAGACAAAGTTGAGTACAAATGAGTAAGAACTGGAAGTGGGAGTATAGTCCAAGATTGGATGGGGTACTGAAGTGAAGCTATTTCAAAAGCAGCAGAAGTGATAGTAGAGATGGAAATCAAAATATGTTCCTTGAGCAGTCATGAGAAAATGCAGAATGTCTTAAAAAACCATAAACCAGGGACAAAAAGGCACAAACAAATTATTAAATGTGACTTCAGCAATCACTCCCAATCATTCTACTTCAAGCTTAAAACAGACGTGAACAATGCTTTTGACAAATAAATGCACAGCTGTTAAAAAGCTGTTGTGAACTATGACAAAAAAGTTTGGAGATGCGTAAAAGTAAATAAAACTCTTCTTAGAAAAAAATCTTCTTAGCTTATGAATGGAGGCTAAATGTAATTTAAGGTTTAATGTAAATGTATTTGATGGTGAAAGCTGAACATTTTTAGACTGTTTGCTTCTATAAAATTGCATTCAAACTTAAGGTTGATTAGTGCTTAGCAAAAAGGAAGAAAAAAACCAACCGAAAACAAGCAACATAGGCTAAAATGATACCATCTTAAAAAATTCTGTGAACATTTTTTAATAGAGTAGCATTTATGAAATCTGTTAAAAAATACACTACTAGGCAAGATTCCAAGGACAGACTTTAATAATGACAAGATGCTGCAGTGTGATAGCATTCTACTTTCATCAGTCTCTGGTGTCTTGAATAATATGGTTTGACAGTGTCATATTAACCAGTCTCACAAACACTTTCAGTGACCAGTGTTTGAGACTATGTCAAAAAACTTCCCTAGAAGTTACAGGTACTAGATGTTGCTTAGCCCTGTTCTTAGAAGGTTTTGTACATATTTTCTGTATCCTGGATTCATTATTACACTTTTAGATTGGTAGTTTTAGTCATTGCTTTCCAGCAAGACTATACATGAAAAAACTGTGTTTGCAAAGCAAAACATGCCTCAGTTTTCAAATAGCACACTCAAATGTATTCAGAAGTTTGAACTGAAAAAAAAAAATATATATAAAATCCTCATAATAGACAAATTCATGCAAATTTTATGAAAAAAAAATCACAAAAAAAGAAAGATTTGCTATATTAAGTACTGAAAACCCATGCCAGTTCATTTACTGGAAAAACCCTTCAAATCAAACCCCACGTATTTCAGAATACTTCACTTGTGCCGAAATGTGTCTGCCTTTGGGTATGCTTCTTGGACTGGTCCACCGATAGCTCATGTTGGGGATTTGTTGGGAAGTACCCTAATTTTTAAAGAACTTGCATGTTGTGTTTTTCCTCTATAGAATACAAGTAACAAGAGAAAATGCGAGGGAACTGGTATGTGACTGATCTACTACTGACATGAAGCTAGGATGCAACTTGGAGGTATACACAAATCAAAGATCTGGTCTCATATAAAAAGAGAATTTTTGCTTATCTTAACACAGCAATTGCATATATATTATATGACCCTATCCTGACACTACCTGTGGTACCTTGATGAACAGTAATGATTGATAGGGTCTGTCAGCTTGTTTCTACCAAAAAACAACACATGATGTGTAAATATATACCCTAAGTGTGTGTGTGTGTGTGTGAATATGTATGTGTGTGTGCACACATGCAACTGTCTGTCTAGCTATCCGTCTGTGTGGGTATGTGCATTTGTGAATACAAATAAGTAAATTTCTATAAGAATGCACAGGAGGGTCAGTTACAGGTAACATCCAGAAAATTTTCTCCCCAGAATTCTGTATTCTTATATCAATATCCTGCATCTAAAAAGTTATTCCAATACAGTAAATAAAATCTAGAATAAATTTGTGTCTATCTGTCATAGTTTCTCCCTTTCTCATTAAAAAAAAAAGGGGGGGGGGGATGTCTGTGATTGTGAAGAAATGGTTAATATATAATTTCTTCGAGGATGAAAACCTTGTCTCTCACCACTGAATAGGACACCATAAAAACATGACCTCTGAGTAGAAGAAAAGCAAAGACTGGTTTTCATACATGTCCTGTTTAGAGTTCTATCTTCTTTCTAGAAGCTCTGACTTCTGACTTACTGTGTGTCCTAGTAAGTAAAAAACTAGTCTATAATAGCTGCCCAAGGAGTATGATATCCAGTTCATTCCTGTTGAGGTTACTTTTCAGTGGAATATCTGATTCCCAGTGTCCATATCACTTCACAACAAACCTTTCAAAATAGCTGCTGTTGACTTTTTTAAGTATATTAAATGGTCTTAGATAATTTTGCAGAAATAGAGGTTTTTGTAACTATTTGTTTATGTGAAAGTCTGTGACTTTTTTGGGTAACAATGACAAAATTTTTAATCTTTTTAGTTTTGTGACCAATATTTTGTATTCTACTTCCATTTTTCTTCCACATATTTTTTTGTTGTCTTCCCTCACAAGTATCAGGAACCGATAAGGAACACTGTCCTCATTTGCTGTACTATCAATGCAATGTCCTGTCATACACTGCCAAAGGCATTCTTTGATTGCTATCTCAACCAGATTTTATCAACATCTTCCGGGCATTTAGACCATGTCTGCACTTACTTATTAATATACATCACAGTGCTCCACAGGGCTCTGATCTGTGATCATACTGCCGAGCAGCTGCTGGGAGCATGCCCTTATCACTATCTCAGCTGTTTCCCTGGATTTCATTTCACCTCATTTTAGATTTATACAATAGAAAAATCTAAAACTAGAACTAGTTTTCTACATGTGAAATTCTTCTGCCAAGCTGTGACTTGTATCTACAAAGGACAAGTTGAGTTTCTAGGGTCACTAGTAAATATTGGCTCAAGACACCACTCGGAAACCTGGGAAAATAAACTGTCTTGATACTCAAGATTTTATAACTCTCCTTTTGCAGACAAAGAACAAAAAAAATTGTGCTTTGTTGAGGGAAAGAAGAAATTAACAGTAAGAAAGACAATAAATAGAAAAATGTATGATAACCACAGAAGTAATTTCCAATATAAAATAATGATCAGATGAAGACTAAAGTCTTGATAACCTGTTTGCTAGGACAGTTCCTTAACCTATATTTTTCAGAAAAACTATTGCAGTTGCCAAATCACAGAACTCTGTCACCTGTCTTGTTGGGTAGCAAAGTCTCATGCAGTCTGCTGCTGATAAGTAGTGCTAAACTTCTTGCTCTCCAACCCAAAAAGTTGTACTTGGGCTTTAGTATTCTGGTTTTTAAGTTGAAGCAAGTAAACATAGTTTTCATAGATAGATATATATAGTGTTTGCTGCACAAAGTCTTCTAAAACAGATTTTTTCAATCTTCTTATTTTGTAGTCTGAAACTGCAGGTTTCTCCTTGTAAACAAATTTAGACATATCTAGTCTGCCCTGAATTTTCATATAAAATAATTTCAACGTAACTACACTGATTCTTATGAAATATCCATTTGAACAACATTTTTTTTTTTTCTTTTTTTCCCTAGTGGTTTACAACACAGAGCTGTTCCCCTCCTTGCTCTCCAATATTCTTGAATTCTAGAACTCCCTTTTTATATCTCAGCCACTAGGCTTACACAGGGGAAAAGCAGCAATCCCTAGCCTAGAGTTTTTCTGTTTTAGTAGAACAAGGTGAATTGCACAACAGAAGTGCTTTTTACTCTCCACAGACTGTAAAAGAAGTTTGTCTGATGAGATCAAATGCTGATGCCAACAAGTCGGTCATCTAAAATTAGATAATATGAATTGAATCCAAATGAGAATGAGATATCTGGGTTTTTTTCTTGAGTAAAACATGTAAAAGAAAAATATTCCAAGACTATAAGCTACACATGTAGGAAATGTAGCAGGGAAGACAATGCACTGAATTAGAAGTTAAAGTCCTATTATCCTGAGATCTGGGATGAGTGCTATCATGCTTTTTTAGTTTTTATTGTCTTTATCCTGTCTTTCCTTTCTGTTTAGGCATAAGATCTTTGTGTCTTATTGTGTGTTGTGCAGAATAGAAATTTGTAGATCTCTATCTACTACAGCAATAAGACATTACAAAAAAGTCAAAATTATACTTCCAATGAAAGTAGTGAGGGGTTCTTCCATTTCTCTACCAGAAGCTGTAAGGTACTTGACTTGCAATACCGATTTAAAAAAAGAGAATAAAAAGGCAAATATCATTACATCATTATGAACTGCATATAATTATACTTTTAAAGCAAGGAAATATAGGGTTTGAGGGACATTGTAAGTGGAAACAGATCTCCCTCTTTCTTCTCTCACTTTCTTCTTAAGTTCAATCTCCCTAATAATGCATGAACTTGGTAGACGTCTCAGCCACAGGGCACAGCCTTACGCATATGCTGAGCTGGAAGCACTGGGATTTTCTTTTCCATCCTTGCACCCAGACAAGTTCCTCACTCCCATAAATCTTGTAGCTCTTCTTGGTCACATTTGGGTGACTAGGGAGTAAAAGTGCTAGCTAGAAAATGGAACACTAAAAGCAAGAGAGACTACCTCTCATCTTTGGTTCCTTGTCTTCCCTGTCACAGAGTGGTTATATCTTGCAAATAGCACTAACTGGTGTGTATCTAAGCAGGGCTGAGACAGGAAAAATTTCAACAGAATTTGTCCCTGTTATTCAAACAATTCAAATATGCATGTCTAGTGGAGAAGTAATTATTTACGTAATAAAGAAGGCCTTATTCAGAACAAAATTAAGTAGTTCACAAAAAAAGCCTGGAATACGCCATCCATTTTCCCCAGTCTCTTGCAGAAATCAATGACTTTTGAAAGGTAAATTGTTAACTTCCATAAGACTAGAATTTTATCATGATTTATGCAAATACTATTGAATTTACTACAAATACAAATATTTGTATATATAGAATCATAGAATCATTTAGGTTGGAAAGGACCTACAAGATCATATATATATATAAAAAAAAACCTAAAAAACACTGTGGTGTGTCCATGTGTTGTCCATGTGACAGCATCTGAGGTGATGCAAAAAAGTTTTCGACCTTTAATTTTTAACTTGAAATGGCATTGGTTTACATATTTGAGATTTTTTCCTGAGTCATCTTCTTTTTTGGGGGTTCTTTTGAAATCAGTGGATTTTTTGAATCAGTGAAAATAGACCTGGAACTGGGATATAACATGATCTGAGGCATAGGAATCTTTCAGGAAAGTATTTTTATGAAGTTGTTTGTAAATCTGTTTGTTCTGTAAACACAGAGAGATTACAGATTCCTGCTCTAATGTCTAGATATTTAGTCTGCTTTTTACCCTCATATTCATTATTAGTCCTACATAATGTTAATTGTCAGGGTCAATCTCTTAACTTTGTCAAAATCAGTAGGACTTTTTTTCCCCTTACATTATGCTTTTTTCCTTATAGTCAAAAACAGTCAAGCAGAAGTACAATAAATCTTTAAGCTATTACTATCAGAACAAGATGCACATCACTTACAGCAACTGTTAAAAAAATAGATGCATATGCTATCTGATTTTCTGTTCCCTAGAATGACTTTCTTTTTCCCTCCTTAACAAAAATTGTCTTCTTTTGATCTTATTCAGAAAGGCAGTACGTCTTTTTTAGGAACACTTGAAACCCTCAATAGATGCTGATTTTTCCACAACATCTGCCATGTTCCTATTTTTCCATGCTGAACAGACATTTTTTAAAAGTAAATGCAGAGCAAAACAGATTTTGCTAAACCTTAATTAGCATTTTTACAAAATACTTCACCCATAGAATTTATTATGAAAAATCTTTATGTCAAGACTGGTTTAGCCCAACAGTAGAAGTTGTATTATCATCTTATGTGTCTAGTGGGTAGAGATTGTAGCCCTGATTTAACCTTTCATATGCTTTAAAGCTACATTTTAAACCAAAGAAAAGCTATCATTATTGCTAATCTGCTCTTTGAATTCTATCAGTACTCATTTAACTTTTTATAATACCAAGACAGTGAAAATCTTATACTGTCATACACTCGTTAGAAAAGACACGCAATAATGAATACATCATGCAGTACATCATGGAGGCTTTGTAATTCAAGGGGAAGGTTTACTGTGAGATAAACTGAAATAGATAACTAATGTTCATAACAAAAAAACTTGTCATAAAAATGTTCCATATAAGTTATTTAGACAGAAAATTATATTTACAGTAAAAATTTCTTTTCCTTTAAAAAGTGACAGCTTTCTAAGAATAATTTCTGTGTCAATAACGAAGGCCCCCTAAATCTTCACAAATACAGCACTCAGATAAGCTTTTTTTCCCCAATTCAGGCTGCTGCAGTAATTGGAAATATGTTTCTTGATATTAATTTTTTTTCTCACTATCACATATTCCTACATTCCTCTCAAATTTATTAAGATGACCAAGCTTCACCTATCATGATATGAGAAAGGTAAATATTAGGTCTTGCTTCTCATCACCAACAAAAAAAATCTCATGGTTGTATCTCTGGCCAGACAGTATAATGAAGAGGACTGCTTTCTAATGGGAAATCTGAAGTACAAAAGAGCTCAACAGTTCTCAAATGAGCTGCCACTGAAACATCTTTTAAAATGCAGAGGTGTTCTGTCAATATCATTGTTGTGAGAGCAGAGGGAAATTCCAAGGCACTCATGCTGAGGTGATATTGCCATACTGGTACCTTGTGCATACTATGTCATTTTTAAGTGGTTACTTTGAAGTTCAGAAGAATATTTCACGTCCATATAAAATCATAATTTCCTTAATGAATCATATCTTTGCAATTTATGTTAATTGTTCTAGAAAGTAGTGATGATATGCTGAATTAAAGAAACCAAAGGTATTTTTTTCTTAACTTAATTTGAGAAAATACATATTTTACCAGACATTATGAGAATAAGTCAAACCCAGTGAAAAAAAGCTTATGATATGAAAAATTCGGTGACTTTCAATATTTCAGTTTTATTTCCAGTTAATTTCTGATTAATTGCTGAAAAAGGGGAACTTTTATTTCTACTATTATCATGATGTTAGCCATTTTAACTGGCACAGTTTAAAATAAAACAAAGATAAGGAAAAGAGAAATCTGTATATTCAGTTGATGAATTCTCATCAAATTACATTGTTCCTGATAGTGAATGAATATTAAGCATAATTCTAGCAGTTCTATTACATTTTTTTATTTATTTAGCATGTTTTATATGCTAGAATGCAACTTCTATAATGATAATGGAAAGTTATATTTAGTATTTGTTCAGCCTCCAAAATTTCTTCTTTCATTGATATTTACTTCTGTAAAATTGTCTTAAACACGATCCTTCTGCAGTATTTTTTTTTTTCCTGGCAGTCTTTTTATATTGACATTACATTCTTAAAAGGAGCGTGTAGGGATCCCAGTTCTGAATCTTTTGGAAGAGGTAACGTTCTTAAAGTTTCTTCATGTCTGCATCTCTAAAAGAAATTCTCTCAAAGCTAATTCTATTTCTGTGCTACAGAATAATTGCATTCATTTTCTTCCATCAGTTTCACTTTAGCTGAAAGTTGCCTTTTATCTCTGAATTATTACTGTTCCTCCCAGTTAATTTCCTTTTCCTTCTAGAAGTTGTCTCAGTATACAGTATATGACTGCTAGCTACATGATTTGGTATCCAGTTAAGTGCTCAAAGATCCTTATCTTTTCCTAAGTTCCTACAGATCACCTTTGCTTTATTATGCTTATTGACATTTTGAAGACAGCTAAGGGGTATGCTTCTGTCAGCATGTCCAGTGCAGCCAATGTTACAGCTGTGGATTGCCTGACTAGGAGAATTTTTCACAGATCATTGTTTTTGTTGTTGTGGAGTATTTTTATTTTGGTGGTTGGTTTAGTGTTTTGTTTTGTTTTTCCCAGACATATCTTCAGCTGATCTCACATGGAGACTTTGGAACAAGACTGTTCCTTTTCCTGTCTCCCTGGAGCCACTGGGGAGTCCCTGGAGCAGGAATTAGAGTTCTGGAGAGTCAAAGGGTACCCTACATTGGGCAATGCCTTATTCAACTGAAGATTGTTCTGGAATGTCTCTTAAGTGAGCTTGCTCTCTGCCAATCAGTTAACACACTTCACAGGCTCTTGTAGGAGTGCCTACTTCACAGGTAGGATATCAGAAAAACAGTACTTTTGTAATAAGCATTCCCCTCCAAGACTAATATATGCTTAATTTTCTACCATACTGATCTATTCTAAAACCTGTTGTATGACTAGTATTAAACTTAGAAAAGGATTGAGCCTGTACTTAGTTCAGTCTCTGTTTACTCTGTTTCTGAAAACATCTAGAATCTTATAAGCCACAGATTCCTTCAAACTAACCAAAAAATTAGGAAGGAAATAAGGAGCTTTATTGGTGAGGTAAACATTAAACTATCATGACATACTAGATCCAACATGTAATTTTTCTTAAATAAATAATTTCTAAGGAATAAGGGGGAAAAAAAATGAAACATCATCTATTTGAAACGAACTTTTTTACAAGTGAAAAAAACTAGAAATTGTACGACACAAAGATCATAAATGCTTTTCTTTTAATATTCCAATGAATGTTGGCAGGTATATTTTGTTTCCTAGTTGGACATTCTGACTGAATGAGCTGAATCACTTCACTATCACAAAATGGTCATAACTCAACAAAATGTATTTTAACAAAACAACTTCAAAGCAACTTACCGGGAAAGAAGAGTGCAAATTGAAAACATGCATTAGAAAGGAGTGAATCTTAGCAAAATTATCATAAATAAACCCTGTGGAAATTCTGACTACAAAGAAGTAAAATCAGATACACTCTTATGAATTTTTGCCAGTTATTGACAAGGCAACCATAACAAAAATGCACATGTGTCTGGGTATCCCCAGCTGGTGGAAAAATGGTCAAGAGATGAAAGTGCAACTTACTCAGGAAATAGAAAACAAAGCTACTTGTAAAAAAAATGAAGCTTGACATTGTTGTTGCAATATCACAAAAATGTTTGACATTAAAGTACTTATTTCTCAGTATGGCTGACAGAGCATACATGATTTGAAGATGGTTAAGCAAATTCAACTATAAAATAAAATACACCTTTCTTTTTGTGACTGTCAATAAAAACTGTATCAGCTGACCAGAGAGCTCAAAGAATATTCTGAGTATTAAAAACAAGATGGACTGTTCTATAGAGAAGTAAACTCATTTATACTCAAATCTTGTCACCATGGTGATGGTGGTCATGATGGTCTTCAAATTATGAATCTATGAATCACCTTAGTCATGTAATTCCTTCTGGGACAAAAAGAAAATAGCATTTTTTTAAATTCCCTATCTATCATCATAAGTAACACAATTATGTGAAGACAACAGTCATAAAAGATGGGTTTCAGCAATTCAGACAGCTGATTGAAGGAATTCTTTCAGATCTTTTTGCTTCTTTTCCACAACTAACTACATGTATTCTATATTTTGACTCTTCCTCATTTCCAAATCCACCTGTCCTTTCTTCCAGCAGTATCAGGGGTTTGCCACAACTATATCTAACACACTAGATACGCTGGGAAAACATTCCAGGATAATATATTGAATGCTGTTTCTGAAATATATGGTTGGTATGCTTTCCTAACATGCTCAGAGTTGAAGTGATCACAAAACAAAGACCTTTTTCACCTAAGACAGGTTGGCAGAGACCTTTGATTTTGTGAGGTTTTTTTCCTTTCTTTGCAAACATCACCATGTCTATCTTTTGGAAAATAATGAAGCCATTAATTACATAATAGTAACAATAAACCACTAAATAATTACATGCCTCTATGAAGACTCAAATATCAGTAGCAGCCTATTTGACACATGTAAGTTTATCTGCTTTCATAAATAGACACTTAACAGAAAAATCTATCATTTAATAGCATTATTCACTTAGGCTGGGACAAATCATCCCTATAGCTCTTCAGATGCAAACATCTAAAATGTATAGGTCTACCATGGAAGGAGAGAAGTCCCATCCTGAAAGATTACAACATGTTAATCCAATCACATTATTTAGCTATAACACAAGGATATCCAGATTAAATGTAAACATAGAATCACATATTTATAAAACAATTTAGCTTGAACCTTTGGAGGTCATGTGGTTCACCCTTCTGCTTAAAGTGGGTCTAACACCCGGGCAAATGGCTTAGAGCCATCTCCTGGAAAACTTCAAAGATCTCTAAAGTCAGAGACTCCACATCATCTCAGAGCAGCCCATGCAATTTTTTATTACTTTCCATCTGAAGAATTTTTCTTATATCTAACTAGAACTTTCCCTGTTGCAAATTGTAACTGCTGCTTTTTCCTGTTCACTGTGCACTTCCAAGAAGTGTCCAGTTTTGTCTTATTCTAAGAAGAAGGGTCAGTCTAATACCTTCCCATTCACTGAACACAGATATTAATACTTTCCTTTAGCCTTCTCTTCATCAGGCTGAGAAAACAAACTCTCCCAGCCTCTCCTTATGTGATGCGCTCCAGTCCCTGACCATCTTAGTGTCCTTTTGCTGCATTCACTCTCGTTTGTCTACATGTTTTTTTGTACTGAGGACCCCAAAACTAGACACAGCACTCCAGATGCCATCTCACAAATACCAAACAGAGAAGAGTAATAACTTTCCTCAACCTGCAAGCTTTGGCCTTACAAATGCAGCTGAATATATGACTGGTCTTTGTCATCACAAGGGCTCTCTGCTGACTCAAATTCACTGTGTTTTTCATATCAACCTTCTGGTTCTTCTCTACAAAGCTGCTTTCTAGCCAATTAGCAGCTTCCAGCTTAAATTTTCACATGGGATAATCCTACACCAGGAGCAAGACTTTCTGTCTGACTTTGCTGAGCTTCTCAGCAGCCCATTTCCATAGCCTGTTGAGAAACCCCTAAATGACAGCCCTGCCCTCTAGCATACTGACTACTTGCTGAGTTGAGCAGAGCTAATGTTAGGTCAGATTGCCCAGAGCCTTCTGACAGAAACTAGAATATGTCACACACAGTAAGGAAGGCTTTTTGTTTGTTTTGTTTTATCTTTAAATGAGCTTAATACTTGAAAATACAGCTTGCAGGTCAGATAAGCCTTTGGAGGGCTCATCTCAAATCTTGCCTTAGTTCACACTTCTTTCAGATTAATTTTATCTGAATAATTCCACTGTTTTATTATGTATTTGCTATCTGGGACCAAAACATCTTTCAACAGATACCTTCTGGGGCAATATGAGGGAAGCCTGGGAATGAAACGCTTCCCTTGCCTAGCTTCCAGAATTACAGATTCTTCATATAAACACTTCCATCTGTTAGAATATGTTATCCAACAAAAGTTCCTTGTAAGCAGGTTGGTATGTAACTCACTTTATTGCAGGGGGAAGGACTGAAGAATGTGAAAAACTAAGCATTCGAGTACCTCTTACCCATCTTGTAACCAAGAATCCAACTTGTTTTGCCTACAACTGCCGAGAATGTCCAAGCAGAAAACCGTAAGCGCTTTGAAGCTGATGATTTGATTTCCCTTTGATTCAGGTCACACTGTTACGAGAGTCTGCAGGCATTTTTTCCTCTCATTATTCATGTTTCATGTTGCTTAGCTGTCTTAGTTACATTTAGGTAAAAAACGTGGATTAAGGACAAAATATAAATGTTAGGTATGAACCACATGTTAATATACCCATAATTGATTTATTCACAGTATTAGACTTATTCCTTCACCCCATTTCACCAGTTTCTTTATTTCATCTTTTGTTCCATGTCAGCATCCCTTTTGCTCCCAGTTCTGTATATCCTACTTTCTTTTCTTCTGTATTTTTCTTGTCCCCAATTGTAATTGTTATATTTTTTACATAAATTCCTCTCATACATAGAATTCATAATATTGTTTTTTCTCACTCAGTCTGTTTTATGTTTGACGGCATATATACACCTGATTTGGAACATTTTAGAAGTTAGTAACAATCATTCATTGTCAAGTTAACAGAAAAATGTAGTTACTCTGGATTTCCATAAGCTCACCCATCAAAGAGTGGTGATGTTGACAGAATTCTGATCTTGCATTATAAATTCCATGGACTCTGTTTCCTAACTGTCCTTTCAGTTCTTCTGGCAGTTCTGCATGACATATAGTGCAAGTTTCTTAAGGTTATTTGTTGGCAGTATAAAAAGCAATAACACAGGGAGATAGCAGAAGAGATTTTTCACATTTTAGAAATATAGAAGTTCAGTTGCAATTCTGATAGAGGTGGGTAATAGGGCTGTGCCTGTATGCACACCCACTGCTCTTAGTCAGTAATTCCTGAGGTGGCCCAGGACCTCACCAGCTAGTTACCTGCAGATAGGAGTTAATGGGCTGGCTTGGGACAGTGGATGGACTTGGAACTAGGTGAGTGTATGGACCTTACTCTTGAGTATTTCATTCATTGTTACAGCAGCCCTCCAGAGGATAATGTTGGGCAGCTCTAAATTTCCCTCCATGCAGCTCCTGCTGTACTCAGCCTAAATTGTATGCCTAAATGTTTTGATTAACATCCTAAATGGAGTGTCCCAAACAGTCATCATTTTATATTCTATTTCAGTTAATAAAGAAAGGGTTCAGCTGTCAAAAGTCTATCTGATTCCCAGCTTGTCCAAAGGAATGAAAAGCTTCTGTAAGTTCTGTTTCATAGTCATCGTTCCATGTTGATATCCTGGATATCCCAAAACATCTGAAATAGTCATAATGTTTAATTATCACTGTACACCAAAGTGTATGTAGCTTAACTGAGCTTTAAATGTTCAAAGTTAAAGAGTTCTGATGTTCCTTCACTGATGACTTCTATCTTTATAAATATTTTGTTCCATTATGTTGGAAAATACAGTGATAATACATTCCTGCGCATTCAGGTTCTTAACAACGTGAAAAACATTTAGTCTTCACAGTTAAAAATCCCCTAAATAAAAAAAATATATATATATAAGCGCCTCATTTTGAAATTTATTTCCATCCTATTTGTTTTCCTTAAGATGTCTGGTCACAAAAAAGCACATAGTTCATGTGTAAATCATGTATTACAGAAAGTGTTTTGTGGTGACAGAGTATTTATATGAAAGTTAGAAGATTACAGGTCATTTTACTTATATTAACTATCTTTTGATATTTAATGTTGTACGTGTATTTCATATTTAATCTAAATCATTGTGAAATAATGGTATATTTGTGATTTAGTCTTGCAAGTATTCTGTGTATTTCAAAGAGACCAAAGTGTGCTGGAGGCAGGTGTTTTCTACTACTTATTGCAGTATGAAGAAAGCATCATGTGCTTAATTCACTTGTCTATAAATAGGCTTGTAGAGTCATCTGAGACACCCTGCAGTACCCAGGACATATGCCAGCATCTGACAGATATGATACAGAAACCATGGGAAACCCAGGTCCTTCTGGAGTAGCACCTAGTGGTGAGGAGGAATGCTTAAGGGCATCTCAAATGACACCAGATACCTCTCTGTGATCAAATAAACTGTATTCAGTTGTACTTTTTCTGTGCGCCTTCATATAATTTGATCAGACTTTCAAGGAAGATAAAGATTAGATCACAGTTAACAAAATAAATTTAGTAACATTAATCTGATTGACGTATTGACTCTTTTTCCTACATGTAGAAGTAGACAAATATGTTTTACTTTCATTTATAGCTCAGAAAAGTCCATATAAAGGTGACATTTAAGATCAGTTTTAAACAGCTCAATGAAGAAAACATGCTTTTTTCACTATTAAAAAAAAAAGAAGAAAAAAAAGAAAATAAAAGCAACCTCAGAACAAGGTGAAATAAAACAGAAAATGAATATGATTAATTTACCTTGATTTTTCTCATCTATTATACCTAATAAATACAAATACAAAAGAACTTTCCTCTCATGTAATCAATATGATCAGACTTTCTCAAAAGAAATTTTGGATTCAGGATTTGCAGGGATATGGGCAAAATTCAAGACAAAACTTAGATAAAATCCTTCAAAGACCACACGTAAGAAACACATCTGTATAAAAGAAGGAAAATTCCTTCATAAAAGTTGGAAACATTTTTTTTGTAAGTGGTCAGTCAAATTTTGCAGCTATTTGATGTTACAGATCTCCCATAATCTGTCCCCAGTATTGCCACAGATATATTTTAAATGTGTAATTTTTCAAGAAGGGGCATTTAATAATGTGTATGATCATAATGTGTTTATGATTGTACTGCTCTGCATGACTGAATTACTCCTACACTACCAAGGATGCACTCTTCCCACAAGGTATGAATGAGTTTTCCCTCTCCCCTTTTTCACAATAGATTCTCTCTACCTGAGTGTACCATGAAGTTTTAAGCTATGATTAACCTCTCTGAGAACAGTCATACTGTTTCTCAATGGCAGAAAAACTGTAATGCTATTTCATTGGTCCCATGAGGAAATCTTGAGCAAATTTCCAAAACCAACCAAACCTTCATATCTTGGTAGAGGGGATGTCTAGTATAGGGCTGGTTGCTCTTTCCATCTCTTTGGCCAGTTCATCAATAGATGGCAGCAAATAGCTCTTTTACCTCTGATCTCCAGCCCAGAGAGTTACACACCCTTATTTATTTAGTCTTCTATTTCTGCCTTTCTTTCTAAAAAGGTCATGCACATGACTGTATGTGACAATGTAGTTACATTATAGAACATATATAACTTAAATAGGCAACTTCTTCACCACCTCCTTGCTAGGAAGAATTCATAGGATACCACTGGGAACTGTAAACAGTTCCTACCAAATCCAAGTTAGCAAGGAAGTGTGTACATATATTGTACATGGAAATTCACTGAAATAGTAGAGTCACAGATAGAAATATCCTATATTTAAGTTCCCATTTATTAATGAGGCACAAAAATCAGTCCCTAAAATCAAGGTTCCAATATATCTTTTTTTAATGACATTTTTCTTTTGTTCCTCAGTTTCAGGGTTTGAAAAAGATCTTGCTCCACTTAGATGTTTCCGATACTCCTTGTGCAGCTTGTCCTAGAAAAGCCCCTTGGGCCTAGTCAGTATGGATAGAAAGGATGTGTAGTTATCTCTAAGGGAAAAAATGCTTTCTAAAACTGCAGAAAATCTTGGCAGATTCCACTCTATGTACTCAGAAATATTTTTTCATTTCCTGTAACTGTGTTCTGAAAAGATTTTGCTTTCAAACTTTGGCTCTTTTGCTCTCTTATTAAAAAAAAAAAAAAAAAAAAGTAAAAGTAGACTTCAAAATCCAAAACTGAAATGCCTCCCTGCCCCCAGTATTATGTAGAGAAAATAGATAAATCTATACTAGGGAAAACTTTGCTAAAGCTACAGTGAAATAATCTCTGGCTTTAGAACAAGTAAAGATATTTTAAGCACAAGAGGTACCTGTTGAAGAAAGTAAAAACTTATAGAAAAATAAATCTTTAGTTAGAGTTAACTATGATATTTCAAAACTTCATATTTAAATATTATTGTGCAAATTAAAATGTATATATATCCATATTTAAATGAAAGCAGTTATCACACTCAACTGATACAGTAGTTCCTAAGAAAACACAAGAAAACTAAGATGAATCAGTAGAATATGTTTAGAAAACTTTGCTGAGAATCTCCTTTGCAACCAGTTTGCTGATACCTGAGCTAATGACACTTTACCTCACAGTGCAGTAAGAGCACTCTTCCTCACAGCGTGTTGCCATGATGATGCTCTTGGGATATAAAAAGAAGATGGTAAAAAGAGATTAATAGATAGCTAAAAATATTTTGATGCAGTGTACATTAGAAAATGAAAAGGAAAAGAAAAACCACTTTAAAATGTCAGCTTTTGTATCACCTCTATATAACAATGTAGTTATTTGCTTTCTACTGAGAACCATGGGCCAGACTTACCCCTAATAAAAAAGGGCTGATGAAAGAAATTCTGAGTGTCCATGTGAGATCTCATCTGGTTTCAGGACTTCATTTACTATCTTAATACATGCCTTTAAAGTGAAAATCATATGAATCATATTTTTTTTCCCCCAGACAGGTAATTTTTAGATTTTTTTTTTTTTTTAAATATATGGTGTTTTTTTCCTATTAGGAATCTGAATTCGGCTTGCATGGTTCTGGAAAAAAAGAGGTATGATTATTCCCAAAGAAAGGTAGGTATAATATAAGAAAGGAAGAGAAAAAAAAAAAATCAGAATATATGACAGTGCACCATTTGAAATAGTCTGCAAATGATAGATGTCGAAACTGTATTTAAACAGTTACTGATGTGAAATGAATTTAACACAGGTTGTGTAATTTATTAAGTCTGGCAGTGCTCAGTTACTTACTTAAGCCAATAGAGTTGATTTGGAGATTTGGAAAGAAAAATACAACTTCATCTTCATTTACTCAAGATGTCCTTCATTTGTTATTAAAGTTTTAATTTATACATATTGCAATTTTTATAAAATTAATTTTCTGCACTAGTCATAATTTTCCCTTTTGAGATTTAACATGTCATATGTGAAATTAATTATAAAAGATCATATTTTACTGCTGCATCTTGAGCCAATGTTGTGATGGAATTGAAAAACACTGTGTTCACGGTTCAAGCCATTAGAGTTTCTGTCCCTGCTACATTACCTGTGACAGAACAAGGATATTGCCAGCGTAACAAGCACTCTTGTAACAACACTGAAATCAGTAAGGTTGAATCGTCATTGGTCAGTCTATCACTTCCTAGTATGTTGTATTTTTGGTTTTCTTAAATTGTCAAGTTTTAGTTATTTTTGGATAAATTATTGTGGATCCATCACTGGGATATTATTAGGCAAACAAGCATATTTCATAGTTGCAAAGTTCAAGGATAGCTGACATAGATGTTATATAAAGCATGAAACAAATTTGGTTTAATATTTCTGTGCAGTGCTATCCATCATGAAAACAATACAGCTTAGTGTCTGATCACAGGAAAGATAAAGATACTGCTTGCTTTTTTTTTTTTTTTTTTTTTTTCCCTCCCTTGAGAAAGAACATTGTTTTATTTGGGTCTTAGCTGTATAATTAGCATTGTATTGTAAAATGTTTATAATGTGTGGAAAGTCAGAGATGAAGATCTAGTATAAGTTATATAACTTAGCTAGAACATTCAGTAGAAGTTGTTAAATTCACTTTTTTATATAGGCAGTCAATGAACACTGCATGTATTTTCAGCTGAAGGAGTTGTATTGCTATATTTGAAAATAAAACCAAGGAAGAAATATAGGCTCTATTATGCTTAACTTTTTTCTGTGATTCAGGAAGAGAAATGCAAAAATTACTTTGTGAGAAATTTATGCTCACCCATATTTGGGCTTCACGCCTTAGTATGGGATAAAACAATTTGAAACTTAATTTGTATTATTTGGTCACAGCCTCAGGAACCGTCATGGAGGGCTACAAAGCAGTAGTAGATCTCTGTTTCCCTGGGTGCACCTGTATACAAGATACCTCAGCTACTGCTTAGCAATATACTGAGGAGAGAGGTCTCTTTCTGGTTAACTAAACTAGTTTACTTCCATTTTGAAGCTATGACACCTGCCCCTGAGGTGTCACAGCTCTGCCAGGGGCAGGGATGGTCTCTTTCACAGGGCAAGGGCTGCCTTGGATGGTTGGAGATAGCTTGGAGTCTTCTGCAGCCCTTTATAGCCATTCTTTCCCCTCCCCTGCACTCACATGACTCTTGCCCATGACTCTCTTGTCTGCTTCTAGTAAATTATTTCTTGTTCTTGAGGCTTCTAGAAGTACTTGTGATGTGACAGCCTCTACATGATGGTCCTTCTTGTTAAAGGGAAGCTGAGGATGGTGAACTTCAGCACCCAGGGCCTTTCTCCTTCCTGGTCTGCTAGAGCAAGGCTGCTGTGATCCCCTGACACTAGGGCCAGTCAATGGAAAGGCTGAGCAGGTATCCCTAGGTTGCACATGCACACACACACACAGAGGTGGCCACCAATAGATCAACACAAACACAAGAACGATGCCTTTACAGGTATCACACACAAAAAGCAGCACTAGCATGAACACAATATAAATGGCCTGATACTGTTCTTACTTGCCATTTTCAGTATAACAATAGGACAAGAGAAAAGACAAGTAACAAGGGAACAAAGCAGGGAACACAAGAAGATGAGATAGGGTGTAAACAAAAGGAACCAAGGAAGAGACATAGCTGAACAGAGCAGAGGCAGAAGCAGAACTGAAGCAGAAGCATCACACAGGAGAAGGTTTGAGAAGACAGATTAGAGTAAAAACAGCAAATCTCCTTAAACAAACATCCTGTTGCATCCTCAGCTAGACAAACTATTCAGTCATTGAGATTGTCTCTACAAATGCTCACAGAGGCCAGGTGCCCACCAAAGCCGTTCTATCACTCCCCCCCTCCTCAACTGGACAGGGGAGAGCAAATATAACAAAGGGTTTGTGGGTCGAGATAAGGACAGGAGAGATCACTCACCAATTACCGTCACGGGCAAAACAGACTGAACTTGGGAAAAT
>JAVJGG010000008.1:9863431-9888629 GCA_035590195.1 Aviceda cuculoides | reverse complement strand
GATCACCACCTCCCTGTGGCGCATGTGTGGTCCCACCTACCTGTGCTGGTATATAGAGAGTTAACTGCGCAATAAACGAGGAAGTTGACGCTCACACCGTGTGTGCTATCTGTCTCTTCCCTGGTCCGGGCCCACCAGCGATCTAGTCCCAGCGCCATAATATGTAGCAACGCTACACTAAATCAACAAACTTGCAGTTTTCTTGTTCAGTTTTGATCAATTTTGATCAAGAAATCAAGAAGATTTCAGTTACTGCAGCTTCTTTTCTGAACCAATTATAAATCCATTCTTTAAGAAAGCTCTAAATAAATGAGCATCATCTTTTAATAAATAAAACGTGAAATCATAAGGATTTTAAAAAAACTTACAGGTACAATAAAGGATGTAAGTGATGAAAAGCAACATGAAATTAATGCAGATTTCAACTCTGCATGTTTAAATGTATGCTGATTCCAGGAATTAAGATATAGTTTACACAATAGTCATTCTTTGAAGTGTATTCTTACATCTGGAATATTTTGGGCACAGAGCCCACCTCTTCATGCAAGATGAGATTTTTTTTTCCTTCCTTTTAAGAGATACTTGCAGAAGCTTGCAAGACAATAAAATCACTATTTTCTATTTTCTCTCTGGAAAAAAACTTGCAGCATTGAACTGCAAGTGCAGTAAGAAGAAGCTAGCCTTCACTGTGCCCTGATAATTACACCCACCTGATATAAAGCATTTATGCATACTGCTGTGTAAACCTTGAACGGAAAATGGCAAAAAGGAACATGAGAGATTATGTGCAGAAACAGGCATATAAAAGTTTCAAATACAGCTTCAAAAATAACAGTTCTACTGAAACATAATCCTACCAGAAGTAACAACTCTAATTTCTATAAACATGACTATCATAACATCATTGTAGAAAACACAAGCCGCCTTCTAATTGATAGATAGAGCCTATATAATTTAAAAGGGAAGGGAAAGCGTTGCACAAAATCTTGGCCTTAAATTTGGACTGGAAAGTTGACTTCAGTGAGACCAGCATTTCATTGTTAACCTCTTCTAAGAACTGACACTTAAAAAAAATAAATAGCAGAGTAGCATCTATCCTAAACCCACATTATTATGTCAGGACCAGATGATGCCATCAGATAGTCCCAATGATCCTACAGCATCCACACGTGTACTATGAGATCCAGTTTTCTTTTTAATGTAAAAAATCTTTTTTTTTTGGCAGTATTTTCATCCTACCTATAGTTACAATTACAAAATTAACAACAAAAAGAGATGACAAAGCTTGCCTTTGCTCATAGAGCTTATGTGTCATGTAAGAATCAGAAAAAATACACTGAGTTTAGATGAATGTCATCATCAGTACCAACTCTAGTCTGTGTTCTGAGGTAAGTAGGAATACTTCCTGCTTAGATTTGTCACCTTTGCCAATGCAGTAATCTTTAAAAGGAAACAAGTACTGTCAATAAATAATAGGTTAGCTGATTTTGGATTTTTTTCTGCTGCATTTAACTCATTTACTGAACTCTAGGGCTGACTCTATCACTACAACAAACATTAATTTTAAACATTTTAGAAATTTGATTCCTCTGCCTATTGTCTTACATAGGATGAGAATGAACTGTACATTTCTTTGATGTTTTTGTCCATAGGCCCCAAATACCCAACCTTCTGTTCTTTTTAAAATCTAGCTTTGTGCTGTATTGAATATTTTTATCATCATTCTTATACACACTATTAAATATTCTTAGTATCATTCTTATACAGATTTTGGAATGGCAGCATACTTTGATTCTGTGGGGAGTTTAACCTGTGAGACCTCTGTGAGAGATAAGAACTACATAAATACATACTGATATTCACTGATAACTCTTGGTGTACAGAATTACTGTGCTCGGGCTGTTCTGCTGGGACAGATCCAGCTCCAGAGTCAGCAGTGCACAGGCATGAGGAGATGGGAGGACTCACTGTACCCTGTGTCCTCCTGGTGGGGCTTCAAAGGCGTATTTTGTCTTTTATGGTGCAAGTATTAAGGCTGTATTTTTGATGGCACTATTGTCTCATTTCTGTTATGAGATGTATCTTTTATTTCATGCACCTTGTTTAAAATTTTCTTCAAAGGCATGAGGTAATTTTAGTGGGAAGATACAGAAATAACCATTAACAGAAACAACTTACTGTCCTACACCAGAAGAACACAAAGGGTAACATTTTCTAACCAATAAGCAGGCTGCTGTCGTAAGGAGCTACAAAACCAGTGTAACATAGCTGTGTGGCAGAAGGATAGGACTGGCACTGAAAGGATGCATAAAGGATGGCATTTAGACAGGATTCAAATAGGAGTGAAGATGAGACAAAAAGGTAAAAATCACACAGAATAAATCATAGCACAAAGAATGAATTACGGCCACGAGATTTATGTAGCTGTAGAAAAGAAAAGATGAAATTATGAATGTAAATGAGAGATTACAGTACATATATTGGTAGGAATCTTACATTACTAGTAGATCTGTACAGCATAAATTAGCCATGCTCTTACACTTTTCTGTCATGAAACGAAATGTTGATAATGCTTTTCCAGAGATGCAAAGAATCATTCTTTCTCTCTAGAAAAGCAAGACACACAAAAACACCTCAAAATAAAATTACTCTAATGGTCTGGATCACTCAGAATTTGGTTCAGGCTGGTTTACTCCTGTGGCTCCAAGGTAACGCTCTTTCCAGCCCCATTATGGCAGAGTTTGCCCTCACTGCAGCAGGCTCTGCCCGTGCCAGACGGGCAGGACTGAGCACCACCTGAGCTCAGGGAACTTAGAAATGCACGGAGCTGCAGCCTCTACAGACACGTGCCATGGCATAGTCCAGGTCCCTGGGCCTCACTCAAAAAAACAAAACCATGACTGATACAGAAGAGTTTCAGAATGATCTCAAAATCTTAAAGGCACTTACCCAAGTGGCAAACGCATGCATATAGGGAACTAAACACACTGATGGACTTTAAATTAACTATTACCATCAAGAAGAAACCTTGGCATCATTGTGAATCATCTGCCAAAAATGTCGACTAGTTTCTTGGCAATTGTCAAACGTGGGATATTACGAATTACTGTGAAAGAGAAAAATAACGAAACAACTAATACCATCTTTCACAGCATAAATGATTAGGCACGAACTGCTGCAAATAATGAACACCGTACACAGCCCTAACCATCACATAACCACAAGAAAACGGTAGGACTAGAAAAGGTAGAGAGAAGGGAAATAATGAGCAAGTATGGACTAGCTCCTCCACAGTGACTAAACAGACCATAATAACTCTTCGATCTGGAAAAGAGAAACGAGAGGAGGGTGGGAATGAACCAAGATGTATAAAATCATGAGGAAGACAAACACAGAATGAGTCTTCCTAACTTCGAACACAGACATGAGGGTAATACTTCCTCTTGAGGTGCCCCACAGAGCGTAATTAAACAAACAGAGGCAAGTGCTTTTCACACAGTCCATAATTATATTTCATTCTTACAGGATGCTATGAAGACCAAAAGTAAAAATGAGTTCCAAAAGTAGTTAGACAAATCAGGGAGAATACATCCACCAGTGGGTATCTCTGGATGCTGCCTCTGGCTCACTTGCCAGATGGTGTGAGGCTAGAGCATGGGAAGGACCTGCAAATAATGTTTCTCATATTCTTTTCCCAAGCACATAGGAACGCAGACAGAGTAGAGGGCTCAATGTAATTTTGGCTCTTTAGGGCAGTCTGGGCATTATATATCACTTTGAGTGTTTTTTGGAACTCATTCACATATATACTTTAATTTCAGTTCCAATACTAGCTTACTGATATTTCATGGTTGATGACAGGTTAACAGAAAAAAAGGCATAATATTTTGTAACACAAACACCCAAAATGTTACCAGCAACTGCAAACTAATTCTATTCCTCCGTCATATTTCTGTAATGAAAACTCCATAAAATTTTACCTTCAGCAATTAACTTACATATTAAAAATAAAACGCCAAACAAGCTAACAGCTAATTATTTTCATGGTCACAGTATATTGCTCATTTGTCAAACACAAATGGCCTACCACAGTCTAGAGCAGTCAGCGACATTACAGTCTAGCTTACAGTCTAGTTATTCATCCCTGGTTTAAGAATCTTTTGTTATATATACTTTGATAGTAACCACAAATATTCTGAATTTCCACATCTTTGCAGTTTCAGAAGGTGAGCATCTGCTGTCTTGCAGAAGACAGGACTGGGCAGCCATACACGCTCCCCGGCAGTGAAACAGTGATGCATGCTGTATTGGGATGTAAAGGACAACCTGATAACAAAGCTTTCTCTTTACAAGTTACTAACATCAACATTTTCAAAGTAAGACTTTTTTTCTAATGACATAGTCACAAACTGTTACTGGAAATTCTCATGGTTAATCACAATGATGTGAATTTTCCTACTACCCCCGGGTATTAGACAAAAGTCTTTGCTTACTCAAGGAATTCCATGCTCAATAGAAAATCTGAAGAACAAAAGAACTAAAAATCCCAGCCCAGTGCAGTTCAAAAGATGCAAAGAAATGCTTAGGGATTCTGCAATATTACAAGAATGTCTTTGCTGATCTACATGAAGCATGACAGGTATAATCCAAGCTTTGACAGCAAAGATTAGTAAAAATCCTACCACAAAGACATGCAAAACACCAAACTATGCTGCTATTAAAACATCACTTTTTAATATGTATGCAACAACATTTCAAAAGAAGCAAATGACTCGGTATCACTAGGGGGAACCTCTACTGCATTTCATGCTATATTGCATCATCCATTAAGAATATGAGGTGTAGAATGGAATAACAATAACACCATATATGTAATGAAATATAAGTAATGGACACTAGAACAAAATTCAGAAGAAAAGACTGGCTTTGTTCTTTAATCTGCCACTGATGACCTGTGGGACTTCAAGGAAATAATTTTACTGTTTGTGCTCTGCTCCTCTTTCTCATTGACTTAAACTGTGAACTTCTTATGATTGAGACTTCCCTTAATACACGTCCACACAGCACCAGAAGCATGGGAGTCTCAGAGAAATATGTACTTTGATGTGATCCAATAGCTATTTTAGTCATAACGAGCTCTTCTACTTATTTTCCAGCACTGCCTAACCTTACAGGTTCAGACACTCCTTTACAGGCTTCCTCGGTTGTCCTGACAGTTTTCTTGAGAGCCATTGCTTCACCTTTGCATACCCTAGGTCAGAAGCATCTTGAACCAAGAACACAGTTGGCTGTTTCCCTCTTGCACTCCAAAGTAATCTAATGTCAAATCAAATTACATCCTCCTCCTGCCTAAAAGCCTGAAAGAACCCCCGTTATTCACAGTCTTCACTGCAACTACCTACATCTCCCACAAACTGAGGCAAGTTAGACACAGTTCTGCTTAACCACCGAGTTTTTAGACCATTTTCCTAGAAAGTAAAACTTCTGTAATCAACATCTTCAACTTGATAAAGTTTGAACACAAATTCTCCATCTCAGGTGGATGCCCTTGTCAGGGTATATGGAAGGAGGGTGTCTGCTCCTTTGAGAGTATCTGGTCAAAGAAGCCATGAAGACCTGACCAACACATGCTAAGGGAGGTCATGATAAGAATAAACCTGGTCAGTGGCATGAACCGATAAGGATATGTGGAGTGTGAGAATGTTTATGTTTTTCAATTGGGAGCATAAGGAAAGGGAAGGAGACAAAACAGAGACATAAAACCTGGCCAAGCAGTGTTAACAAACAATAACCAGAAACAACCCTGGTCAGTCCCACTAACTGATGGGCTATCGAGAAACTGCAGGAAAACCGGGACTTGGCAACAGATGAGGATGCAAACCTGAGGGTCCTGCATGCTGCAGGGGGTCGGTGGGACTGAGCCAACTGATGAGGCAGCGTGCAGGGGAGGGGGGAGCAGGGAGGAACAGAGAAGAAGGTAGGCAGAAAGGAGTATAAAAGAGGCCGGTTGTGTATGAAAAAGGATCAGTCAACATGCTTGTTTAGCTGAGCCTTGCGCCTGATCACCACAATCTGTCCTGTCTCCTTATATCTTCTCATTAAATCTTTTTTCAAGTCTCTCTCTCTGTAACCTCGCTCTCTATCCCATGTGTGTATGTATGCTGCAAGGACTCAGTACCAGCTGCTGGTGAGACCTGAGTGTGTGTGAGTGAAATTTGGTGTCAGCTACTGGAGTCAGATGGGTTGTGGGTGCCCCTGGCCAATGGTGTCAGCTACTGGAGCCAGTGGGGTCTCAGTGTCAGTAACTGGAGTGTGTGTGGGTCTTCAACCTCCAGCCACCAGGGCAGGAATGATGTGTATCCTGAAAAACAGCTACTGGAGAGGCCAGGGTAAGAGAGGCAAGGGAGGGGGTTAGCAGCGGCCACTGGAGTGGGACTGCAGGTCACAGCCTGTGTGCCTGGTGCCAACTGCTGGAGGGTGAGTGTCTGTATCTTCCCTAAACTCTGTGTGTGTGTGGGGGTGTATTCATTACCAAAATTAAACTGTACTTACTGGTGGAAAGGGGGGCCTTGGGTCTCAAAGAGGTATGAGTTGATTGCGGGGTTTATGCTGGTATTTGGGGGAGACGCATGAGTGTGTGAGTGCTGTGTGTTTGTAGCAAGCCCTGAGCTGGACCAGGTGGAGAGTAGGTGACTCTTGTGTCTCGGAGTCTCTTGAAATAAACAGGACAGACACTCGAAATTTATTCTAATAAAAATTGTTTAGCACTCCAACAACATTAACAAACTACAGGTTCGGATGTCTGTTTAAACAAAGCTAATACCACACAGATGACTTAAGAATTCCTGAGCTTTAAAACGATGACCCAAAATGCACAACCACTTACCTAAAATGTAAGGACTCTCAAGCTCAAGGAGTTTTCTTAGGTGGCGTCCCAACCCAAGGGGAGAGTCCCTGACTGCAGACCTGCTGGTCTGAGGAGGACCAGCTCAATTTTCCCTCTGACATTTACAACCTAGTCAAATCTGATCTGTGGTCAAACAAGGTCAAGTCAGCTCTTACTGGCTAAAGGCCCCAGTTACCATCAAGGCATGGAAATAAGTGCAATAAAAAAATCAACGGCTGCTATATTTCAACGGCCAGAGAGCCCCAATCTTTGTCAGGGCAGGTGCACCTGCCACGCCATGGAGTGGGTAAGAGAGGCCGGGATCTGGGCAGGGGTGCCAAGCAGACAGAGGGTCTGTGCTGGTGCACGGGGATCCACAGATGTGCGCCTGCTTGTGGACCTGGTTCACTACTGCTTGAACCTGCAAACAGGAAAGTGGCAGCTGTGTGCCTCAGGCTGGGCAGAGACCCCAGGTCACTGGGCACTGGACTGGGCTCCAGCCACCAGGCAGGAGGGAGTCCTGGCATGATAAACTGGAGGAGGTAGCCGACACTAACATCCGTTAAGAGGAAGTATCCCTTCATATGTGAAAACCTATAAAGAATTTAGCTAAATTAACTGCTTCAAGCAACTTAAAATTGAGGTTTATCAAAGAACATTTTGTTTCATGAGTCACAGTTTGTTTCAGAATACATTTTCATTCTGAATGAAAATAAAATTTTAGAACTCAGAATCTTTTTAAAGATACTTCAGTGGAGAAAAATCACATCTAGCTCTACCTACAACCTGATTCTGAGTCATTTCTGTGGATAACAGCATAGTAACTGGATGGTAGCCATGCTAGACAAGTTTGGGTGATGCTACTTTGTTTTTAGTAAAGTGGGGACCATTCCCTAACCAGCCTTACAAAGTGGCAACAAAGCCTGTGGCAGGCATATACTTCTTTCATTCTTCTATCCACAAGTCCTTTGAGCCTAGGAATATGTAGCTAACGTCTGGTTCACTGTTCTGTTCACATATTATGGGATTCTTTTGCTGAATTTATTTACATTTTTTTGGAAACTTTTTACTGGATTTTATGTACTAATCCATGTTAAGAAAATGTAATAACTTGCACATGGTATTCAGGGAAAAATGCGGTTTATCTATTAACAGATATTTTAAATTAGATAAGACTTTGCTGAGGGCAGCAAGCCTGTTTAAAGAATCTAAAATGTGGCTTTCATTGAAAAAAGAATTAACTTTCTCCATTTGAAATATACAATTATAATTTCTCCACAACCAAAATAAGTCATTTGTCTTAGAGCTTATTTGTTTAGAATGCATAGTGTTTTTTGTGGACTTTGAGTATGTTCCGTATACTTACTTACAGAGAAGATAGTAAACATCAAGCCAATGAACTGGAAAATCAGAATAACTACAGTACTTAGAGTATAATATTACTGCCCAGTGGGATTTTTATTAGCCACTAGCTGCAACAAAAAGCACTGCAATATGACTTGCAGTATATATAATGTTAAACATTCAATAGCATTCTATGACCATCAAGTAAAGGGTCATAATTTTTACATAGCTACACATTGGTACTCAAAATTTCTTTCCATAAAAACAAATCAACCGCCTGGAAATTAGTTTCCATGGATTGAAAATGGCTCATTCAGTCTCAAGAAACTGATTCATAAAAGTCAGGAACATAAACATTCAAAAGAATCTAATCAAATGTTTAATCAATAATAAACCAAGCTGAATTTAAATCTGACATCAGGTGATTCAAGTGAATATTGCTACAAGAGGTACAAAGGTATGAATGATCTGCCATTTCAGACACAAACTGCAAATCATTGTGAGTCAGACAAGGAATTTTAAGCACTGCTTCTCTTGATGGCTGGGTAACTGTTACTTACTCCCTTCATTCACTGCATACTTGCTGATATTAAAGCTTAATTCAGATAAATGTTGATCTCCCTGAGTACTATTTTCCCATAGTACTTATAGAAGAATACAGATTCACTGTTCTTAAGGGTGGCAAATAATCCATTTCGTGAAAACGGAGTTCCACACTGAAGTGTATTCAGCTATATATATATTTATATCTTAGGTCTAAATTCCTGCATCTCACTGGTACACTTGTAAAGCTCCCATTCTGCTGTTGTCTTTGTATTCTGCTGTTAAAATAAGCTTCAAACTGTTGACAGGTTCTTGGAATTAAAGCTTTTAAATACCAATTAACATCTGACCATGTAGGGTTACACACTACACCATCATGTTCCATAATCTCATAGATTCTGAAATACTGAAATAAGCCTGGAGTAGAATATCAAGAGAATAGAATGGTAAAAGTAGGATTAGCCTTTTCAGTCAAGTGTCTTATATTTCATGTAATTGCAGTCTGGGTTCTTAAGTGGAAAATGTGTTGCAAACCATGCCTTTAAGCAAAGACAACTACAAAAAATAAAACATAGAAAATTCTGATGCAAAAACGTCATTGGCATAGCATCAATTAATCTTTGAGATATGTTTCAATATAGATACATCTCCTTTCATTACCAGAGCTCTGTAACTGTACTCCACATGAATGTCTGCAATTGGGGGGCGGGAGGGGGAGAAACCTAGTATTTTTTTTCTCCAGATGAAAATCACAAGAGTCTACTCACAAGGACCTGGAACTGAGAGACAGTGACTGCCAAGAGACACAGTTGACTGCCAAGCAGGAATGCTCTCAGAACAGACAGAGAAGGTATGTGCCCGTTTTCGTATTGGAAGTTGATAGTGGGGAATGCCAGTTCAAGGCATAAGACCTGCTAAAGAGAAGCAGGGTTCACCTGATAAAGTGGGGCGAGACAGTTGCCTCTTGCTAATACAATGAGGAGAGCTTCAAGCAATGTTCTTCAGAGAAAGGAGATCAAAGCCTGAAGAGAAGTAGTAGAATGTGGGTAGGAAAGGGCAAAGGCAAAGATGCTCATGTTCCCCTTGAAACAGTGAAGTGAGCAGACATCCATCTGAAGTGCCTTTGCTCTAATGTGTACAGTATGGGAAAGAAACAAAGAACTGGATGTCAATAAGAAATTCCAGAGTTTTATAAATATATAGCAGGGTTGCATGAACAACTGGAGTATTGTGATGTACAGATAGTAGGTCTTTAGAAAAAATAAGCAGAGAAGGTGATGAAGGGTGTAAGGAGTAGCTGAGTGCATGTCCTGGATGAGCTAACTTTAGGTGCTGCTGTTCTTGTCCTGCAGCTGATGAAAAAAAGAATAGCTGGCTCATTATAATGACAGTAAATGGCACCTGTGACTATAATGACCATGAGATGATAGAGCTTGAAGATCCTAAGGGAAGAGAGGAAGGCAAGTAGCAAGGAATTTGGACTTCAGGAGTGCAGACTTTTTCAGGGAACTGGTGTGCAAAGTTTTGGTTTCCCAAATAATCTGATGGTATATAATGAATTTTCATTTGCACTTTATTGTAGATTGATGACAAGGAATATGTTGTCAAGTAACTGGACTGGAGTGAGTTACTGAAGAATAGTACAAAGTGCCATTCTTTTTAAGTGTGCCATCTTTTTTTAAGGATCACCCTAATTTTTTTTTAAAACAGGGACAAAGACTTTTAAGTTCTTAAAAGAAGAAGAGTTATGAAACTTAGTGATGGATAACATGTTTATAAAGATGAGAAAGAAACTGGAGATGATATCAAGCATGTAAGGACAGAAAGGATGGTAGGAAAAATGACTATACAAAGGTTTTAATAAGGAAGATCGGTAACTCCATGTTCAGCACATGAAACTAATGAAACTGTGTCCAAGACACATTATAAATGTTTTCAAGATGAAAAATATCACAATCCTTCAGCTAGTAAGTTTTAGTAATGGCATGATTTAGCAATAGCATTTTACTTTGAAAGCATATTAAAATTCATTTTATTCTGTTCAGAGATGTGTGTCATATTAAAACAGTTCTGATCATCCAGACTTCCACTTTGAAAACCCACTCCCATGTTCATCCTTCTATTGTTTTCTGAAACTCCCTATGCATTCATGAAGTTATGAAAAGTAGGTTAGGTAGTTCAGGTAATACTTAGTATTTGCTTTTCTTTTTATATTCTTAAATATTTTAGTCAATTATTGGGGGATGGATATAGAAACTTAGCATTTCCAACAGTCTTTTCAAAGCTTTTCAGATTACTGAAGTTTAAAGCAACACAAAAAAGTCAAGTTGATGTATCTAAACTGAAAATAAATTCAAAATTCAGTTCAGAAACATTTTAAAGCTGTTATTTCAGTTAAAAATTCTTGTTGATTTCTCAGTAGACTTTTTTCCTGTTTGGCTTTCTCAGTGAACATGCTGCCTGAATGTCTGAAACAAGTTGTTTTGACTTATACTCACAGTTTTATTTTTTATGGAACTTCAGTTTAGTAATCTTCTTTTACAAGCTTGAATTCAAAGAATCAGGAGGTTGGTAAAAGTACTACTTTTTCAAGAGAAATCAAGTAAACTAGAGACTCCACCTCACCTTCAAAGGTATGTAGGCAACTATCTGCCAGTTTATATATCATTGCTGTCCTTTAAAGTAGATCATTAGCTATTTCATTATCTGAAGTACTTCAAGTTCCAACACTCCATAAGCATACATAGTTAATTAATCTTCATCTATGAATTAGCTGGAGCATAAGTTTAAGTAAGAAGCCTTATTAACAGAACATGGCTAAGACAATGTAGGCAGCAATGATGTGTGAAAAATGCCTAATACTTAGGAAATTAAGGTTTAGTTACATTTCAAATTTTTAGCTTAAAGTCTCAGGATGGGTTGTAGTTTAGCTGGTTTTAAATCTATGTTCTATAGGACAAGCAGGGTGCTTCACAGTACTGGCACTACCTATATGGTCAATTGAAAGGTATAAGTGCCTTTGAAGAACAATTCAGAGCACCAAAACCCCCCATCTATCTCTTTGTGCATTGAGTTATTGACTATAACAGGCATAAGCATCTCTGTAGGCAATTTAATGCTCTTTAACAACAGATCAGGAGCTGCATAGAATCAGCCATTAGAAATATAAGCTATATGGATATGTTAAAGATCACTCATCTCAGAACTGGGATTCAGAACTCATCTCTTCACCTGGGATTCAGAATGCAACATATATTCCTGTGGCTTGGTTCCTTCCAAAGTAGAATGAAGAAGTTACATTGTAAGCCTTTTCCATAGTAGTAATTCAACAGAATTCTTTAAACACTTCTTAGTCAGGTACTGACAGAAGAACAATTTCTGTGGAAGATGTCTCTTTAGCCTACTGATGAGACTATTTCTTTAGGAGACTGCTACCTGTCCTCTGGAGATTTTCTAGTCCAACCTCCCTGCTCAAAGCAGGGGCACCTAGAGCTGATTGCCCAGAATTGTGTCCAGTCAGATTCTGAATATCTCCATAGCTGGATACTCTGGGCAACCTGTTCCAGGGCTTGACCACACTCATGCTTTCCTGGTATTCTTATGTTTATCTGTTTTCTTTACTCTTCCCCATCAGATACTTATACACATCAATAAGATCTCCCCTGAACCTTCTCTTCCCCAGGTTAAACCATCCCAGTTCTCTCAATGTCTCCTTGTATGACAGATGCTCCAATCCCTTAATCATATCAGTGGCCCTTTGGTGTGCCTGCTTCAGTATGTCCATGCCTTTTTTGTACTGGGCAGCCCAGACCTGGATCCAGCACTCCAGATGCATCTCACCAATGCTAAACAGTGGGGAAGGATCACTTCCCTTGATGTGATGGCAATGCTTTTCTTAACTCAGAAAAGGATGATATTGGCCACCTTTGCTGAAAGGACACATTGTCCACCAGGACCTTCTGTGAAGAGCTAATTTCCAGCTGGTCAGCCCCTGGCCTGTAGTGGTGCCTGTACTGGTGCATGGGGTTATTCCCTTGTCAGGGTTAGGACTTTGCAGTTCCCTTTGTTGAACTTTCATAAGAGTCCCATCTGCCCATTTCCCAAGCCTGTCAAGGTCCTTCTGAATGGCAACAAAAGCATTTGGTGTATTAACCCCTTCTCCCAGTTTTGTATCATCTGCAAACTTGCTGAGCATGCACTCTGTCCCATCATCTAGGTCCTTAATGAAAACATAAAAGGTATTGTCCCCAGTATGGATCTTGAGGTATGCTACTAGTGACTGGACTCCAGACGGACTTCATGCTGATGATCAGAACCCTTTCAGCCCAGCAGTTCAGCCAATTTTCAGTCCTCCTCACAGCCCACTTACATAACAGGCAGTTCTTCAGTTTGTCTGTGAAGATGTTACAGGCGACACTTTCAAAAGTCTTGCTTGATTTGGGAGAAACAACACTCACTACTCTCCCCTCATTCATCGAGTAGTCATTTCATGGTAAAAGGCTATTAGATTGGTCAGGTATGATCTACCCTCTATAAATACATGCTGACTAATCCGAATCACCTTCATGGCCTTCTTTACCTTCAAAATGTTTTTTAGGATTATTTCCTTCATCCTCTCAAGGATCAAATTCCCTGGAACATTTTTTTTGCCATTCTTGAAGCTAGTAGAGACATTTGTTTCCTTCCAGTACTCAGGAACCTCCCCCAGTCATCATGACCTTTCAGAGATTATCAGTGTGGCCTTGCAGCGTGGAGGCCAGCTCCCTCAGCACCTGTGGATGTATCTGTGGATGGCCTTGGTTTTGTCTGGTTTGCTCAAAGATGTCCTAATTTTCTGTTCTGAGGGTAAGTCTTACTTGCTCCAGACAATCCCACTGATCTCGGAGGAATTTCTGTAGTCAATAGATCTTTGTAAAGAATTAGACGAAAGCAATGAGTACGTTAGTCTCTTCTATATCCTCTTATCAAGTCCCCTGCTCACTTAGCATCCAGCCCATAAACACTGTCTGAAGGACAACGTACAACCCATAATTATCTCTATGCACCAGTAATTTGGTTCTTTCTGTGGGCAACAGAGGTAGGACTCTTTCTCACAGTATTGACTTGCATTCTTTGCTCCAGTAGGAAGGACGGAAAAATAAATACTTCCAAATATGTTCTATAATTGGGCTAGGATACCCTTCAACAATTGAAATCATGAATTTAAATGTCTGTGTATGGAAGAGAAACTGTAACAGTTCTGTCTCATATGGGAATACTTAAACTCTTCAGCAACTGCATATAAGTGTCTCAAAGTTTCATGCACCAAATTTAATACTATCATTTATTTAAGACATGGTTTAAGCATATCTAATGGATTAGTTTTTCCAGGAATTAAAGCAGAATTTTGTCTCTTCTAGCCTATCTTTGAATCAAACTTGCTCTTAGTCATCCAGTGACTTAAAAAGGAATGTTTATGAGCATGCCTAGGAAACTGTGATTAGGTGCCTAGAGAACTTTGCCTAGCAAGATTGAAAAATATTATATGCATCAAAGGTCATGAAGCTACAGATAATAGAAAACCCAAGACAACACATTTTGGCTAAATCAGAGTAAGATAAAAAGTGGGCTGAATTATTCCCGTAATGTCTACCTCTTTCTAGTTCAATTCATAATAAATTATTTATACAAAATGTAAGTTTATCTTCTCCTAGGACACTGGGAGGAAAGCAACCTCTGGATGATCAGTAGGGTGTGGTCTATGATAGTCTCTTTTAATACAAATTGAGTTTTTATTCTGAATTAAGCAAAGAAGGGCTTTGAAATCATTCCACTGAAATTATTAGGTCTAAGCCATTAATTGCTCTTCCTTCTTTTCCCCTCTTGTCTTTCTGTTTCTCTTCTTTCCTCTCCTGCTTCCTCTCCTCTTTTCTCTCCTCTGTTTTACACCGAGATTTCTAAACGACTTTTGCAGCACATCACAAGTCACAAATCGTCTTTACATAATCAATGGGAGGCATTGTTATTCAAAGCTACTACAAGCGCTAAACCAACCTAGTGAAGAACTGTCAGGCAAGGAACTGAGAAAAGGCTGACCTTGTAACACAGAAATCAACGCTTAAGAAGCAACATAGGACCCTGTATTCTCCACTGGTGACACCTCTAATTGGATCAAATCTCACATCCTTGCTTAGTTCCAGTAAATGTTATGTTAGTATATCCTGGACTTGGTGACAATCAAGTCACACATTGGGTGCCTGGTGACATAATTTGTCATTTGAAATTTTAAATGTCATGGTAAGCTAGGCTGACTGTTCACTCTCTATGGTGATTTCCTTGCCCACACCTCTGAGAGTCAATTTTTGAGCTGACCAGAAGTATTTCCTCAAGCACCTGGCAGTGAACCTCCCTCGGTGTTTAACAAGTGCTGTTTAAATACATTAGAAAGGAAAATAATCTATATTATTTTTGTGAAAAGTATCATTTATGTAAAGATGTATGTATTTCATCATAAATGATTTCTAAACGTGCAAGGAGTAAAATATCCTACATACATTTCTAATATATTCAGTGTTTCTGAAATTTCTCACAGATTTTGTTGCCAGCTGTGAAAATGATATGATATTTTGTGTGTCTGATAACAATGGGAGACTAGTGTAGAAAATTAAACCATGTAGATTCAAAATCAGTCTAAATAAATTATGTTGCTCACAGAGAAAAAAAAAAATCTCATAATCTATCATGTATCAAGAAAGAAATAAAAAAAACCCCAAATGCAAGAAACATAGAACAACACTGATATCACCTTGAAAGAAAGATGATAGAAAAAATCCCTTTTTCAGTCTCGTGTCATATTAGTTACTAATTGTGCTTCCTTGTAGAGCAGAATGGGCAGCTAATGCTTTAATGATTTAAGTCACTGCAGAGGTGAACAGCAGGATGTAAATGAATCAAAATCCACAGGAATGTGTAGTCTCTGTTCCTCCTTTTCTAGAATATAGGGGATACTTCTCTAAGTAACTACGGCATCACAATAACTTTCTTCACCTGTTTGGGTGCAGATGAGAGACCTGGGAATTGGTGTTAAGCTTTATATTGGTACAGAATACTGAGCCGTAGAAACTATACCTAAAATTCTAGACAAAAATGGCTAAAAATATTACTCCTGAAATAATGACATTTAACATTTATTTAAATGTAGTCGTGTCTTCTAATTATAGGAACAGGTCAGTTGTATATAGACATTTAGTGCCACTTACAATATCCTGAGATCTCAAAACATTCAGGGAACATTGACAAGGGTCTCAGGAGTTTAAGACTACCTCTACTCTTCTGGTACTGTCAAGATCTAGAATAAGTCAATTACCACCTGTTCTTGGTCAGCAAAAAATAAACCCAAGGATAAGAATTAACTGTAGATGTCTTCCGTATAGCTACATCTATCTGAGTTTGTCATGTAGGCTTCCTTATAGATAATGAATAAAAGTAATGATTTGTGTGATAGAACTCATCTAACCTATTTCCTGTGTTTAGAAATGTCTCTGAGATGATACATTCAGGTTTAAAGGTAGGATTCAACTCCAGGTTATAGAAATCAAATTTAGGCACCAAAATGTGAGGATTTACTTGTGAGTTAAACTCCCATTATATTCCAGGCATGATTCAATAAGGCTTTTAAACACTAAGTTTGCTATTAAGCCTCATGTTACAGACATGTAATTTTAAGTGTCTAAATGTTTGCTAAGTGATTAAGCTTTCATCATAGACAATAAGAACATAGTCAGTACACTCAATGGATCTAATCTTAGTTGTCCATAAAGTTGTGCCGTGCTCTTTGAGATGCCTTGCAGCATCCTCCAGGCATCCAGTTGCTAATTTTGAAGGATGAAGGTACTCTGTAGATCCTCTGTCACATCTTCCATCCCCACGCAAATACTCTGGATATCTCACAAAGTTTCAGATGGTACTCGGGCCTATTTTTAACACGCTGAACTGAGCCCTATTGGCTATATTGACTGTGCCTCCACTGAACATGATAACCCCACTGCAAACCATTTTGTAACATGATTGAAATTTTTGAGTAACCAACAAACATCTTCACAAGAATGAGGGTCTTTTTATGGTTTGTTTGGGGTCTGGGTTTTTTTGTTTGGTTGGTTGGTTGGTTGGTGGTTTGGGTTTTTTTTTGTGGGGGGTATATTCTGTAAGGTGAAACACAAAATAAGTCAGTCATTATTTTTATTACCAGGACTACATAATTTTCCTTCTCACCATCTCATGACAGCAGATATGAAAATATTCCATTTCACAGTTCAGATAGAAAGAACCTTTCTATATATGTGCCTAAATTCCATATTTTATTTCCAAAAGTTTTCCTCTCTTGCTCGTTTCTCTTACAGTCTCTCTTTCTGCATTGTTTGCTGACATAGTAAAGCACCTTTGCACAATCTTGCTAAGACAGACAAGTTTTTCTTGTTTTGTAGTTCTTTGTATTATTTAAACTAATTAAAACTTTCTACTTGTTTTGTAGTTGTCTGTATTAATTGGACTAGGTACATTGAAACTTTATACTTCAGTGACAACTCGAGACCTTTTACAAAAGTGATTGTGGAAAATTTTTGTAAGTGACAGACTTAAGAAAACAGAAGAATCCTTTAAAATGCCTGTAAAAAGAGAGAGGGCAATGCTGTCAATTCTGCTCTATGGAGCTTCAATGCTTCACGCTCTAAGGTCTAAGCAAAATGTCTTTAGGCAACCTCCGGGTGAGCTACTTGCTAACAGGTTATGTAGCAATAAGTTGTGAGGCATAAAATGAAAGATTTTATGATAAAAATGCGTGTCTTCAGCCATAGGTCCAAAGCATTTCTAACTGCATCAACCATTTCACTATCGATTTGATAGCACTTATGAATGCAATTCAGATGTCATTGATTCACAATAGAAGATTAAGCAAGCCATATCAATTTGAAAGCAACAGTAGTATTAATAGTTTAAAACTGGATATACTTTGTCTCAAGAAAACAAAAAAGGGAGAAGAAATTACACCAGAATAATATAGTATATGGTATCAGGAAGGTAAATAAACCAGTTTTTAAATAACTGTTGAATGATGAGTATTATCACTACTGTGACAGTATATAGCAGAAGGCCCAAAGGTTATGTGCACCATCTTTGCGTACAAATGTAAAAAGAAAAGATATACCTAAGCAACCTTTCAAGATGGCGCTGCCAGTACCGTTTATATATTTGATTTTGTACCTGGTTAGTGAAAAATTAGTAAGCAGTTACATGAACAAAGTAGAATCCAGAGCTGTTCTCTATTTGGAGAGATGTCTTAATAATAAACCTCCTGTTCTTTGACTGCAGCCTTAGGAATATTGCATCCTTCTTGGAACAGTACCAAAGCTTCCAAAATGGGGACAGACACTTTCTACTCTCTTTCTCACTGGTGTGGGGTTGATAGAGTCAGTATAATCACAGTGATGTGGAAAAAGGAACCAGCTGGAGGAACTGCTCAGGCGCATTAGATGACATGACTGATCTGAATCAGGAGGGAAGGAGGATAGAGCCTTGTGTGTCCCAGGCTGCAGGGATTGCCTGCTGCTTCTTTCTGAGGCTGGGTTGGAGGCATCAGTGGCCTTGTAAGAACGAGGCGCTCTGGCTGAAGCACCAGGGGAAGGAGCTGCAGGAGATGGTAAGTAAGTGTCGTGGTATCTACTCAAAGAATGATCAGGAAATGGACAGATTTTTCATGTCATGAAAAATGCAGGTGTCATGCATCACCTGCAGAGGCAAGATGCATGCTGCCTAGGGACAGCCAGAGGCTGTCGAATAAGGAGACTTGATCTCGTACAGTTTACTATTATCTGTGTGTTTAATTTTACTTCCAAAAAAAAACCCTGAAAAATCTAATTTGGACTGATTGCAAATATGATTGATGTTCAGTTTTTTTAAACTTTGGTTTTCATCACTAAGTGAAATTTTATTTCGAAACAAATTTAATAATTGCCAAGTATAATCAGAGGGGAGGAGGAAGGAAGCAAATAGGAGATCAAAACCTATGTAAAGAAATTACAAACTGAAATTTGAAATTTAGCATCTTTTTCTGTTTCAATGTTGGTACAAACCTTTCTCCAAAGTACTGCTAAGTCCCCTAGCTGTTTCTCAGACCAGGAGATGAAAGTTAATTGTTTTTACTTTGGTAACATATAAAGAGGTAAATACAGAAATTAATAGGTTAGTTAGTTACTCAGTTTGCAGATCCATCTAATCCCATTGAGTTGAATGAAATTGCTTTATTACCAGTTGAGAATCTGGTCTTACAAACTCCAGTTACAAAATGTACAATAAATATTACAGTATTCAGCCATGTAACAGGCTGATGCATCAGTGATTATAGTCTTTATCTGTGGTTGATGAAACCTGAGTTCAATTCTTCTTCAAATACAATTATCCTTTTTGTATTTAGGTGAATTTCCAGTAATGATTTGTGCCCATCCAGTGCAATCAGCCCCAGGGTAAATGAAGAGAGGTCGCACAGTCACAACTTAGCAGCAATTTAAGAAGGTAGTCTTCCTCTGTTAGATACTGCTTCTCAGCTGAGAAACAGTACATCTGTGACACAGTAGGAAGGCCTATCATACTCAAATATATATTATAACCCCCCATATTTGATATGTTAGCATACAGTGACTGAGTTTGGTCAACTACATATCTATTCATCTAGGCATATCTTTAAGCTTTCTGGACCTCAGTTCCCAAGCTCTGAATTGAAGTCAATAGTAATTTCCTGCTTGACAGGATTTTTCTAATGATAATTACATTAAAGATGCAGGGGTATTCAAATCACATGGTGTTTAAGATCATAAAGATATTTTAACATCATTATAAGAATAATCAGGTCATTTATATCTGGCTTAGTAATAGCTTATACCTATTTTTCACTCAATTGTATTGATTCAAAATAGTTGATGTTTAAAAAATTACACTTTTTAAAATCATCTGAAAGCATCTCAACCTAGCTGTGAACCCTATGACACTGGTTAATTTTTGAAATCATTATTTAATTTTAAATGTATATTTTTGAAAACTGCTTGAATTATTAGAATGCCTCTGAAATAAAAAATGCATTTTTTTTTCCTCTTTAAGGCTTGTTATTGCAAGTTCTTCCCATAGCAATCTACTTTTTGTGTCCTTACTTTGCTTCCAGTTGATAATTCAAAATTAGATTTAACTTCAAAAAAGCTTGCTTGTATGAAGAATTTGTTAACATTCAAGGGAAGTATTTCTTTGTTCAGGCTCATGAATTTTAAAGAGTTAAGTGTATGAAAATGGCAGCTTGGAAAAATACACTCTAAAAATAAGAATTAGTTCATGTTTTATTACCTGGATCTTAGTTTGTAAATAATGAAGAGTTATGAGTACAGGTTTGCTTTTCTTGTGTCACTAATGTTTTATGTACATTTTGCAGCATCTGAGGTAAATTTAACATTGATACTTGGCTCATTTGCTAAGGAACAGATGTATGAATCTGGGCAGAGATCTTGTTTTTAACATGTGATATACAGTCTAATATTAAGCATATACTCAGAAATCCAACAACTTAAGGAAGACTGCAGCAACTGTTCTCCTGCCATCTTACCAATGCATGTCACAGTGCACAAGAGAGAGAAAATGTCAAGGTTAGACATGTTTTTAACTGAAGTTTACCAGCTACACTTTATTCACTAGCAATTATTTGCACTTTATTCATCATATTTTTCAGTTCTTTTCCCCTAAAATAAACATATCAGAAGTGCATTAAAAATATTTAATGAAGAATAGAGTTGAAACAGGTATGCTACCTTTATTTTGGAGCTGGGCCCAAGGCAGAACTGAAAAAGAAAATACAACTACTCCATCTGAGATTTTTTTATAATAGCTTTATCTGTGGCCTGTAACTTCCAGTGTGTGAGCCAAGTTTACAGTAGAAGGAATTGAAAATTAATCTCCTGCTTGCTCATTTATTTTAAATAAAATAATGACCCCCAAGCCCAAAGGCTCACAAACTGCTCATTAGCCTGACGAGTTCAGGTGCCTGCCTGAAGGAGGGACAAGGATGATAAAAGGACACAAACTGAAGTCCCAGATGCACAAGCCCACCAGAACTGGACCCCTCGGCTGACTGGACATCTCTGCTGACTGGACAAATGCTGGACCCAGGACCGGTGAAATCTTTCAATCTTCCTTTTTCTCTCTCTGTCTTCTCTCTTTCCTTTTCCTTTTCCACAATCCCTACACCTCATCTGTTTCAAGATATAAACCGTTGACCAAATCTGAGACTAAGAGTGGATCCAGCCACACCTAGACCCTTCTCTGAGGAGGAGTCTGGAAAGCAAGGGGGTCTGCTCTGAACCCCCTGACTCAACGGGAGGGATCTCCTTATTCCCTGAACTGATGTATATGGTTACACGGTTTACAGAAGCAGTCTTATGCCAGTTCCTGTCGTTAGAAACCCTGCCACCTACTACCACGCCTCCCCAATTCAGTTTGCTTCTGTCATGTATAAAATCTTTCACTGATCGTTTGGTGTCATTTCACCTTAATTTAGCCCGAGGGAATTTAGAATTAAACATGACTCCCTGGTCTGTCCAGTCTGGGTCATGACACCCGGGTATACGCTGTGAATCTGTAGCTGCCATGGATTACCATGTAACCAGAAGTATCTTGTTGACTCCTAGGTAAACATGTTTGAGTCTGCTGTGCACATCAGAATGAGCAAATGAGCAAATAGTTGAGGATGTCAAATTACAATCAAATTACAAATTTAAAAGTGTGTGATAACAACTTTGTGGAGGAGTTTTCTAAAGCAGGAACTTGATCCTCAAACTTCTGAACTAGTATGATTATATAGATACCAGGCCATGGTTCAATAGAAAAGAAAACAAAAAGCCATTAATTTTATCTTAACTTTACAATAAAAAACTTTCCTACGTGGTTCACACATAACTTTATCCATGTCACCTGAAATTAAGAAAAGGAGAAAAAGAAAGGGGGGGGGGAGGGAATCCTTAAGATAACTTGTTATAATTAATGAAATGTGCATGTATAGTTATAAAAATTTGACTTAAAAATAGCTTAGAGAAGGGGAATTAAGTTAATATAAAACTTTTTTCAGCTAGGGTTAAAAAATAAGATACAATGAACACACAATAAAAATTACTGTAGCATAATTTAAGTATTTCAATTACTATCAGCACATCAAGGTCAATAATGCATAGAAATCAGCAGGAAAATCTTAAACTACCAATTTATCACTAACAAGTTATGGTCTTGGTATTCACCTCACGAAGCTGGAGGTTTCATAGCTTTTTTTTTTTTTTTTTTTTTTGTGGGAGGAAATGCAAAATTTAAACAAGAAAAAGCAGCAAGATAATAAAAGGAAGGCTTGAACACAAACTGTGTGAGTCTCATGACTTAGCATAATCTTTTTTCAATTTAATATACAACACGCAATCTGTTGTTATTTAATCTAAGTTAAGCCATCACCTAGCAAAGAAAATGGGGAGGGGATTGTTTTTCTTTATTTACTCCAGATTTACTGTAATTATATCTATTTTGTACAAACTGATATTTCTTCAGCTTCTAATTGAAAACAGATTGAAATTTTTAGGCAAATTGTCTCTTACACAATATAGACAACACTCCAAAGCACAACACAACCTAAGTTTGAATGGAAAGAAAATGTAGATGTCTTCCAGTCCTTGCAAAATGTGAACATCTTCACACCATCTCAGCTCAAACAGCAGCAAAACATAGCAGTTCTTCCCTATGTTTCCGAATTTCTCATCCTCAAACCCATTGCACTTTTTGCATATTTCTAATTTCAAAATATATCACTTTGTTAAAACAACACAAAGACTACATTTTTCATTCTGTGAATATATCAGCTATTAACACATAAAAATACATTGTATTACCAATTGAAAATAATAGTAATTATTTTAAGCCTTTTTATTTGCTCTAAATTTTTCTGCATAATGTTTGGATTTAGAAGATCATCTATCCTGAAAAATGCAATTTCCTTTCCCCTTCTAGAATATTGTATGTTACGCCATTTAACCTTATGACAAAGAATGGCTTTCTGTTAAAGTCACTGCATCAAATACTTTCCATATATAAATCAGCACATTAATTTATTTCAGCTTCTTCTGGGGGTCTATCCGACACTTGCTTCCAGAGAAAAAAAATCCTTTCCATGGAATAATTTTCAAAACTAACATTTGCCTTCTGTAAAATACGTATGTGAAATACATGAGAAATATTTTCGTTTTATTTTGGTTTTGCTCCATTTCAAATATAGTCAACTGAAAAATTAGTACCACTCTTTCATAATTATATACTCTTCCATACTACAGTATTTTTCTCCATGGCTGCATGATTTTGCAGTGTAAGCAGAAAACCTTATTGTTTGTACAGTGTGCTTATACAAAGCCAACAGTCATAAGCTTTGCTCTTTTCCATTACAAGAAAATAGCAGCACTGATTAAATGGTACATTTTGAAAGTGGAAGGTTAATCCAGCAGAAATCTACTTTAATGAAAAAAAAAGTTTCAATCTTCACATAACAGCTGCAGATATAACCCTTGAAGTATGAAATTTAGATAGAAACTCAAAAGGTAGAAATGTGCTGGAATATGCACAAATCACTATTAAATAAGTAACATTTATGAATTATATATAATGAAGTTCAGCTATTAAGGTATTTCTGGTCATATTTGTGAGAAGCAATCTAATATTAAACTATACCAAGCACAGAAAAAAACAAACAAACAAACAACAAAAAAACCCACAACCCACAAATGTGTTATATAGGACATATTTTATCATCTAAACTATATTAGAACTGAAAGTCTAGATTCTAGGATCCTTGTATTTTGTTCATTAAGCTTCTTAAACAAAATATATTGTTTTAAGGCAATGGTTTGTCTGAGGAATAGGTCTGAGTAATGTAAGAATAACATAAAATTAAAAATTATTTTAACATTTACATTGACATTAACAATTGTAGGTTTTAGTTTAAAATAAAGTAAAAATATAATTGAAGGTTTTAAAGTGTGAATAGCCTTCCATTTTGTCCTGTGTTTAAGAAAATGTTCCAGTTCAACAAAATGCTTTCCCTGAAGAACATGTATAGTTCCAGAGCTTACCAGTGGGATGTCAGTTAACTGTTTTGCTCAATTTTAGTTACTTCTTTTGTTGTACATATTTTGTAAATGTAACTCTTGACATATTCTGGAACCAGTTTATTGATTTAACTGAGATTTTATTACATTCTGTAAGCAAAAAGAATTTTGAAGAATCTGCAGGTGTTCCTACTATTAATTCTTATTTCCATTGGTCTTGAACAGCTGGAATAAAGATGCCTCTGTTGGAAACATGGCACAGAACATTCCAACCAAAGAAGTAATTATTTAGTTCCTGCCTTTGAAAAATTGTTAGTTTGGAAAATTGAATCCTTCTACCTTCTTATCTGAAAGAAAGTTATTATAGCCAAATCTTTGGCCAGCATGGGTCACCATAGCTCTATTAACCTTACGTCCCTTTCTGTTGCTGAAGAATTTAGCTCTTTTTGTTCCAACTGAAGTAGACATACATTTTAGGAACAAATTCTTGTTTTAGTAACTACTTTTGCTCAGAGTTTCTACACATAAAAATACTGCCTTTTTCATTTTACTACATATTTCATGTTTCAAAATATTCTTTTTCCTCTCATATATACTCTGCTTGATATAAGAATAATATATGAAGTATATGAAATGGTGGCTTGATCTCTTTATAACCCCTTTGTGATGATGGGACAGTTTACTCTTCTGCTTGGTCACTTAAAATTATGAAATCTTCAAGACTGATGCAATTTATGAGCAGCTTTGGGGCTTACAGTAACAGGTAATAAAAAAAGAAACAGCAAGACACTAGCTTTGGATGTAGTACTGGTAAAATATAAATATGAACAGAAGAGTGCCAAATACTTTTGTAACTGCACTAGCTTTTCATTGTACAGGTAAGATCACACACTAACAGTCTTATTGCTGATTTAAAATCCTATATGAGCTTCTGTAAGGGAAAAGATAGTAACTGAAAATGGCAAAACATAAGAAGTATCAGAGGTAACCGAGAACTGTTACATACTATTTTCAGCAGTTTTGAAAGGCCCAGTATAGACTTGGGCTATAGAAATGTATAGAAATGAGCTACAATTAAAAAATTAATCTATGAGTCTTTTTAGAGTACATTGTTAAATATCAAAATGAGTTGGAAGTGGTGGCACTGACTTAAATGATAACCATTTTCCTTCTCCTGTTGGGCTGGATGCAAAACCTCTACTGGAAGTCAAGTAAGGACAATACAGGAGCATGATTGTGTGTTGTAGCATAGTAAAAAAAAAAAAAAAAAAAAAAAAAAAAA
>JAVJGG010000008.1:9843054-9861243 GCA_035590195.1 Aviceda cuculoides | reverse complement strand
TTATTGGGTAACATTATACTCTAGGGTGAAGTTTATTGCTTTCCTTAGACTACCCACTAAGTAAAGTCTTAATTGGTGTGAATAAGGCTGACAGAATAATGTCACCAAAAGCAAATATTTCCTTCTCTGCAATAACTATAGAATTCCATTTAAAAAGATTGCTTTGCAAATTTTTGGAGTTGCAGTTTGAAAAATTGCATATAAACCACATGAGGGGGAAAAAAAAAGCAAAAAAAAAAAAAAAAGCAGTGTTTTAAAGTATACACATCTCTGGGACCCAGTTAAAATAACTGGAAAGAAAAATAGTTCATATAATGATGTAATAGAATTTTCACCTCAAGTGAACTATTTGAAATCTGTCTTCAGTCTAAACTGAAATGTGTTCTCTGACCTTAACATCAAGTGATTTTCTTGATATGAAGTTGTATATTCTGTACAAAGCTGTCTCTGGCCATAAGACACAGAAGGACTGTAATAGCAAGGCAAGTTAGGAAGTGGTTCCAAGATACTTTAATAGCTATACAGAAGAATAGGGAGATTGGTGTTTTGTTTTGTTTGTTTGTTTGTTTTTCTTTTGCATTACACACGAAAACCATAAAGTTCCTTCCAAAGCAAAATAAAAATAGAAAAACAATGTTAAAACAAGATTAGTGGGAAGTCTTAGGTCCTATATTATTAAAGACAGTTTTAATTATTGTTCAGCTGTAGAATAAAACCTTTTCAAAATTAAAAATGTCTAGAAATATTTAACCATTACGATAAACAGTAAACCACTTGTTTGTTCATTAGGTGAACAGAACAAATTTACGAAAACAGAGGATAGCGACAGAAAAATGACATAAGATCACCTATTTCCCTAATGTTCATCTCACCTATTCTGACAAATAATCATAAGTTCACAACCTTTTGAGAAAATCTGTTCCAGTTCTTAACTATTCTTAAATTTAGAACAGTTTTGAAGGGTTTTTTTCTCCTAAAATCTACCTTGAGGCATATTTTTTTTGCTAAACCTCAAGCTTATTACTTGTTACCTACTACCTAGAACCCAACTGTCTTTTACAACCAGTGAATAGAAATAGACATTTTTAGGTGGCACTTTGTCTCATTCTAGGACAACATATGAATCAGGACAGATAAAACACTGTCTTTAGCATCCAGACCTCTCCAGTGGTGACAAACAGAATTTAGAATTATTTGATCAGACTTAAGTATTTAATGTTTAGATATATAAAGTACATCAAGATACATCATGAACTCTGTCAGACTAAGAAAGTGACTGACCATAAAAAAAGAAAGCAGAAAAACATATCAGCGTATCAGGGAAGGGAAGCATTTCAGCAGGCATAATTAATATTCCAGACTCTGTAATTTCTACTTAGAAGAGAGAATTGAGACAAATTACAACAAAAGAGCTCAGTAAGTCAAACAGATTTTGTTTTAGGAAAAAGCACTGCTAAAGGAACTTTGAGAAGCAAACGAAATACAGTGGTCCATCTGTGAATGAAACAATCATTCCAGGATGTTGTCTCAATAGCAGCCAATACAAGGTTTGATATCAAAATGCACATGCCCATTGACATCTATGACCCCAGGAATACCTCAGCTGGTAGCCTTGGATAGAATAAGAAAAAAAAAAAAAGTCTAGGGAAAAGATAAAATATATTAGAAAGAGCAAACCAAAGACAGCAAGAAGATAATGCAAGAATAAAATTATTTTGCATTTGGAAGAAAACTACTTTTTTATTCAGATAACATAGCATCAAGAACTTAAACCTCAAGTTATGAACAAATCCCAAGACCTTATGCATGAATATCTGTGACGCTTTCATGAAATTTGATAAGTTACATACAGAAGGAAAACAGACCAGTGAATGAACAGTGTTGGCTAAGACTCTGAAGGCGTCACAGAACTGAAAAAAACAAGTAATAGTCTGTTGTTTTTAGGGAAGACTCCCATTCCTCCAGCATCACTCCACCTGTAAGGTATTCACAGGATTCTGTACAATGATGTTAAGTTATTTTTGCTCATAGTCTTTGATACCATTGTATACATGCTCTGCCTTAGCAGATGATGTTTAATTCTCATCTTCTATTCTGTGGAAATAATATCACACAAGTGAAGATTTGCCTTGAGGTTGTCTCTGCAATATTTCATTGGCTGACCTCTCAGCCATGCACTGTATTTTAACAAGTGACAGAAAATAGCTTCAGGCAATCTCTGTCCTGATATATGTACAGATGCCTGGACGAGAATAGACAAGCCTGCAGGATCATTGCTTTGATGCTCGGTATTTGACAACACTCTAAAATGTTAGTGTTAGGAAGTTTATCCTACCATTTTATACCAGCAAGGGCATGAAGAAAACATAAAATGACTAAGATGATTGATGTGGTAGCTGAAGACTGTTCAAATTCTGTAGCTGTATAGAAGAATGATGACTATAACTGAGCCATGATAGATTTTAGATTAGGTAAGGATTTTAATAGAACTTTAAGTATATGCATAAGTGATAGCACTCACACTTATTTCTCCCCCTCTGAAATGTGACAAAACTGTTGTTAAGATAGCTACCCAATAGGAAACATTTCAGTATACATTCCCTATGAAAGAAGATGATGTGAATGGAAGAAAGAAGTCACAATAGCATCTTCCTAGCTTTTGCAATTTTTCCTTGTCTCCAGAACGAGTGGGGAGTTTTAGGTATAGCACAGGTTTTTTCTGTGCTATATCTTTTCCACTGCCAACTGCATAGAAGCAATTTATTTCCCCCCAAATACATTTTCAGAGAAATAAAATTTATTTTGTATTCAAATATGTTTTCCTTGGTTTTGTTCTTTTTTTTTAAGCATGAAAAAGTAGGCCAGATAGCACTTCTGCCCTTCTGTTTAAAAAGTAATATTATGTCTTTCTGAACAGCCTATTGACACAAGTGTCTTTGTGCTGAAATTGGAAGCCTGAAGGCAAAATGCTGTTTGCCTTGAGGAGAGTGATGAGACACTTCAAAAGTTAATCCCAAATACACAGAATAGGTCTTCTCTTGTAAGTGTAGGAAATAATTTTTGAAGATTTTATTAGGCTGAGTATGTTCACTCTTTGTACAGTTTCTGTTCCCCTTGTCTGTGCATACACTTAACTTTAATACTTACGATTGGGTTTTGTGTCCATGATTTCTTAAGAATGTAATAACAAGGGCTTACATTCTGCTGACTTGTTCTATGATTTGAGATACTTGACCTAAGGGGAATGAGCTTCAAACACATCTGACAATTAAATTTCCATATTTAGGTATAACCCAAAGGACAGGTTGGACAATATATAAACATAATGTTAGTGCTTTATTTTAAGGTTATATTTTTGTAAAAAACATAGGCTTTGTGCTTTTTCAGATGTGTGTTTTGTCCTAAGTACTTGATGGGAGATTTAAATTGAAAGTTATGAAGATGTTAAACATGAAATAAAATAAGACTAGAATATTTATGGTCACTGAAGTGAAGAAAAATCTCTTTTAAGACCAAGACCAAGCTCCAGTTTCCTCCATTCAAGAGGCGTATAGGATCCAATAATAACCTAGATGGTCCACTGACGTCTTTACCAGTTAGGAGGTCCCAAGTACAATGTGTAGGTAAATGTAATGAATTCAACAATGCATAGAAGACTGGGCTCACAGTGAATCTGATAATTAGTCACTGGCACCTGCACAATAAATCATATATGTAGAGCTTGCTTTGAGTGTGCAGATCAGCATACACTGATTGTTGGTTTTCAGAATCATGGAGTCTGAGCCGTGGGGGTCCATGCTTTAAGTTGAAAATGAGTGGGTTTCTTTCACCCTCAGTTCTGCAGGAAAGAAAAAAAATCTGAAATATCTATAATTTATCTTTGTCAAAAATAGTTAAATATTACTGTATTCAAAATATCTTCAATGCAAAATTGATAGGTTCTATTTATGACAAAGTATTATATTGTGATTTACACAAACTTCACTTATTTCTTGAATGCTTACGATATTGAGCATTACTTGAGACATGGATTGGCAAATATTGTAAAACTGAATATATATCTTCACATAATAACTTCTGGTTACCTTTAAAGTTGGATTAAATAAAGCCCAGAAAAGAATAATAATTAGGAAAAGCAATCTATGAAGTAAGACTGTAGAGTCCTAATGCACACATTTATATATTCTCGTTTACTTAATGAGCTCATTGTGCAAGATCTTTGTTTAGTCAATGGACTCAATTCAGCTGTCTAAATATTGACGGCTATTTTTGATGCTTTAGGGTTTCTGCAGCATCAGCACAAGACTGGCAGACGTTTCAAAGGACCTGTGGGAGAGCTGTGTTCTTCTGGAGTGGCAGATGGAGGTCAGGAGAATACTTAGACTCATAAAATGGCACCAGATATCTTTCTCCAGGCAATTTATTTTACCAGTAGTCAAGAGAGTCAAGACGCCTTAGACAGTCAGCTGAACAAATGTAGTTGTCTATAGGCACAGTGTTTCTGAAAGGATATATACTTTCTGGTGCTTCATCAGTGGTTGAAGGAAAATGAGATCTTGTCAGCCGTATGAGTAATAAATTCTAATTATTCAATCTGACTTTCTGAAAAGACAGGAGTTTCCTGCTGCATATATAGAAGCTCCTCATATAGAAAGAAGCACATAGCTGAGAAAAATAATCAACTTTATTTTAAAATTTCCATGATATATTATAATTTAAAATCACTGCAAGTTTCCTTGATGGCTGGTTGCTCTCACTCTTAGAAATTCTGTTTGGTTTTCCAGTTGTTACAGCTTCCACTACCATTCCTTGCTTTTCTGCTATAGTGCATAACCATCTAATTTCAAGTTCTTGTTCCTCATGTTGATACTTCTAGTCTGTTATTTATTCAGCCATTTAAGCTTGCTCAGAATAAACTAGATTTATGCAGAGCTTGAATTACTTATAATAAGGCATAATTTCTGATCCTGTAATGATTTTCTTGTCTCTTGTCAGGCTTTTTTGGTATCAGTATTCTTGAAATGGTTCTCCTTAAATAACTAAAAGGGTTCTTTTGAAGTATTTAAATCAGAACTGGACAGACCATTCAAAAGTTGTCACTCCAGCACTGGTTGCTGAAGTAATACAACCTTTTTATTTAATATCTCTGTGATGTTTTCCTATATCCTAGCTGTTTTTTCTTGAGATATTTCAATTCTGCTTTTGGTTGCTGTAGAAATTCCACAGATATAATCAAAGCTTTTAGTCTACAGAAAAAATCAACATTGTACTATTCACAACTGGTAAGAGAGGATGTCAAATAGGAGCTCTTAAAAGCTTCTTGCTTAAAGGAACGGTTTGCATTCAGATCTGTGAATGAGATCTGGTTTTAGAAAATGTGCTCCTTTCTTCCACAGATTCACTCAATATAATAGCAATTAAATATGCAGCTTAAATCTGTTGAACAAATGTCATCACACCCCCAGCTAAAATAAGCTTGAACAATGACATAGAATAATTTCCTTATTAAGGTAGACACACACTTTTTATGTTTTCCACAATGTATTGATTGCTTTTCGGTGGGTTGGTATATCATTTCATACTGATCAGGTCTGACCTACTTGTCATGAAGAAATCATCTTCATAGATGGTTACCATAGTAAAATAACAGAATTTAACATGGTAGATCAATTTTGAACTTCAATCTGACATCTTAGGAGAACACAGCAAGGAATATTGAAGCCAAGAGGATGCCCAGGAAATAAATTATCCAGAGACACAGAGAATTCACTGCTAATAGAAAGACTATTTCTGATAGTGAATTTTTATGCTCACTGCAGAAGCCACCAGCTGGGATTTTCCTTACTACATACTTATCTGTGTGGTCTATTTTTTAAAAATTTATTTCCCTCTCCCCACCCCTTGAGGGTTCTAATGTCACCCTCTCTGACTTTCTCATTGTGAAAGCTGAGTCAAATACTCAAAATGTTTATTCCCGTAGTCAACCTGGGAGAGCCTTTCAGGTGGATTCTCATCTTTGATAGTTTCTGTTGTGTCTGGATCCCACAATGAGAGATATTACATGGATAAAATCTAAGCAATACAGTTTCTCTGACACTTTCAGACATCTAAGTGTTAGTACTTTTTCTAAGTACAGGTATTCAGATGAGGATTTCCTTTACTGAAAAAGGAAAAGCAGAAATAACACCGAAAAAGTTAGGTTTAGGGTTTGTTTTGTTTTGTTTTCCACAGATATGTCCTGACCAAGGCTACACAGCTATCTGTCTATCATATCCCTAATCATACTGTGTACATGTAGCAGAGACTGCAAAGAAGACTCAATAGGCCGTGCACAGAGCTTGACAAAGCAAGGCTTCAAAAAAATTGAGCCACACCTATCAATAGTACAATAAAAGTTAAAAGTTTGATCATATATGCCTGAAAAACAGATTAATTAAGAGCAGATTATTTACTCTGATTACCAATGCCATTTATTTGAACAACAAAGAAAGGCTAGGGTCTGTAAATGTCTTTTGCTTGTATTTAGGCATATTTTTGTGGTGTTCCCTCATTGCACGACATTACTGTTCTATTTAATATGGAATCTATTTTCTTATTTTATTAAATCTCTTTGCACTGATATTAAAAAGATTATGATCTCACTGAAGATACATTGCACTAAAATGTAGGGAATGTTTGATAATGATGTCTTTTAAATTGTTTCCCAAGTAGCAGATTCACTCCATAGTACAATTTTGTGCAAGTGGCTTTGAAAATAGCATTGAAATGGGTCAGACCAACAAATACCAATGCTGTTTATTAGCAAAAATAATTACACAGTGTTTTTAACAACGTTGGGGTGATTCTGAAAATATGATTATAGATATGTCTTAGATGTTGTGTCTGAAGGATTCGTCTCCTTGAAGTACAACCCTTTCTTACTCTGCTCTTGAATTAATACTTTCAAAGACTCCTACATTAATTCTGTATTTCAAACACAGTCCTGGCCCACACTATATCCATAGATCATGAACAAAAGTCTGTCATTAGGCATAGGCTTTCAGCAAGCTTTGGGCTTGAATTTTTATAGTGCTTAAAAAAAGATTACTGCAAGGCACTTTGTATTATTCTGGGAATGAATCGATGGAGAAAATTGATACTCCAATGCCTCAGAAGAAAGTGTAAATAAATTAGAAGGCTACATTGCTACTTGCCCTATGTGATATTGCTCACTGATTTGTCTTCTGCATGTAAACACAAACACAAATCTTTCAAACTAAAAATGGCAAAAAGTTTGAGGCTTATCCTACATAATATGTCTAAACAGAAGTCTTTAAAGAAAAGAACATCAAGACAGAATCTGATTAAAAAACAGCTTTAAATATTATGGGATTTTACAATAGAATGGGTCATAATAAGAGAGTGAATAATATGTACTCATCTAAATTTGCTTTTTTTTTTTTTAAATTTTGTTATAATAAAATATATTCTATGGATCATATCTCATTATATAGCAATAAATTATTGTTCTGTTCTATGAATTAAACTGTTTCTCTCTTATATGTATTGTGAACATTTGCTAATCAATTTTGTATTTTGAAAATCCTGCTAATAAAAGGATAAACAGTCTAGTGATAGGGCTCTGCAAGGGTCACACTTAATTTTAAGCTACAATATGATTTATCTAAGTAAGAACAAGGTCAATGAACATTTAGAGCTGGATCCAATACAGAAGACAGGAACTTGCAGATGAAGTACAATGGTTGGTTGTAGGTAGAAGGCTCTCATGGCACAATAAGAAACAGAGGCATTTAAACTGCACAAAATACAGAGGGCTGGGCATCTCAGGGGGATGTTCCAAAAAGACTGGTATGTTGATAAGAGCTATATCCCACCTTCTTCCCTGAGTCTCCTTCACATTCTTGGAAAATCTTGTTATTTGGATTTTGGATACTGATCCCACTCTTAATTGTATGAACCTACATCACTGATAATGTTTAGTGGACCAACAGGTTTTTATGGAATAACTTAATGGCTATTCACTAAGAAATAATCTAGGTTTATTCTTAGAAGGGGTTCAAATCTGTATTTCTGGCATCCAGGAGTTCAGATCTGTATTTCTAGCATCCAAGACAGTTTCTTACCACCATGCTATAGACAAAGTAAAATTAGACAGGGTTAGGTTAGCAACCTGTAGACAAGTTTAGATCATGGCTGTTGAAGTCATGATACTAAACAGAAGATGATGAAAAATGTATGTGACTAAAAGAACAAAATTCAATACAGCACAGATCCGTAGTTTATTGCTTAGGACACTCAGAGGAAATTTCAGTTTTTCTTCTAAATTCCAAAATAAAGGTAGAGGTACTGAATTATCTTTTCAGATATAATTCATAGTAATTTTAGGCAAACAAACAGAAAATTCCCCAATAGTAGTACAAATGAAGTATACCTCATCTTGTCTCATATTCTGTTTATGAACAGATTGCGTGGCAGAGTCTTTTCCCTGTGAGCTTCTAGCCCAGAGATACAAATCAGAAATAAAATCAAAATTATTACTGTATAGATACTGACATTTCCACAATCGATCCTTTCTGTCTTGCAAAGTTGGTTTAAATTTGTTTTATTTCCTCTGAAATTTCTGTGAAGTTACATTAAATGACAAGCAAAATCACTTGGAGCAACATTATTTTGCTTCTAGAAGGAAGTTAATCAGGCCTTTTTGTAGGCCTTTTGATTTCAGCAGCTTTCACTACAAATGTAAAACACTATTCATGTATTTGTTTGCTTGCTTTTGGTAGTACAAAGCACAACAACTCTTAACTGCATTGATGAAAATAGAAAGGAAACATGGAATCTAGAAAAACAAGCATGTTTTGTATGATCACTATGTTTTCATAAAACTACCAAAGGAAAAAATATAGTCAACATCTTAAGACTGAAAAAACCAGTACTCTAACTGATTTTAGAGTTTTAAAAGATAGTTAAGCAATTTTCCTTAAAAACAAGTAAGCAGTGAAAATGTTTTCAGAATAGCTGGTTATTATCTTGTCTAGAGCCAACAGGCAAGAGTTCAGTTTCCAACACTGTTTTAAGTCAAAAAAAGTAGAATTATGAGCATAAAATGGCTAAGGAATATCACTCAATAACAATAAATGTGATATGGATTTTGTCAACAAATTCGTATTCTTAAGGAAGAGTAAGCTAGTTATCTAATTGATTGATGTTAAAAGACTGTGTGTGATGGACCACATCCAGTATATTTGTTTGCTTCCAATTGCTTACTACTAGTTTACTCAGTATTAATTATCAGACACACTACTCATACATCTGATTTTTTAAATTCCCTTGAAATTTGAACAAATAAATTCCTGTAGATTGCTCTTTTGTGTGAGGTCACAAAAAACCAGTTGTATGAAAGTTCTTCCTTTCCAGTCCAGGGAAGACACCTTGAGAACCTTCAACCGGAGAGCTAAAAGAAAACACTGTCTTTTTAAGTGTTCTTAATGCATAAAAACTACAGAAAATGCTATTAACTTTAACAGGACGGTCATCTTGTAGCCATTGCTTCAACTTGCAGCCAAAGTTTCATACTGACTAACAGAGCCTTACTTGTGCTTTCCCACTAGCTAACATTTGTCTTCATGCAGATGCATGAGTCAAGATTTACAGTCCTCTTGCTGACAATAAGAAAGAGGAATTTGGGTATGGGTGCTGGAGTGAGAACTCAGTCAACAAAAAGCTGCAAATCAGAACAAATTAAAAACTAAAGAATTAGGAACTGATAGAGGCAAGAAAAGATAACATCACGGATAAGATAGTTTGAAGGTTAAGAAAGGAAACTGTAATCTGGGAGGGCTTTTAGGGGAAAGAGAGGTTCAGGTGGGGTGAGCGTCAGAAAAAGAAGTGATATCATGAAAGAATAATTCAAAAGAAAATACCTCATATCACTGTGGTGACAGGGCAACCTTACCACATTCAAAGCTTTTTTTTTTTGGTTTCGGGGGGTTTGTTTGTTTGTTTGTTTGTTTTTGACAAAATAGAAAACAGAGACAACAGTTACACTGAGAATTTGTATTCCAGATAGCAAAAATTTGGAAAAAGAGACAGAGATCTTCACAGAGAAATAATTTATTTCATATCATCAAAAGATCAATGTCAGTACTGAGACTAAAATTTACATCTTCTAGATTGAGTCCAGTCCATTCCTTTGCACTTCTTCCCATGTCAGAAAAAAAAGGGTTTTAGAAAAAGAACCAGATTAAGGAAGATTGCTAGAGAAGAGTGAGAAGAAAGTAATGTGTTAATACCAATGCACACCAAACTGGATTAAGAGGGAGAGGAGAAATAAATAGTACCATAATTAAAACAAGAAGTAAGAAAAAAAAAAACCCAGAAACACATGGAAGGTTCCCAGTATGAAAGAAAGAAGCTAAGATAACTCTAATGTTATATTACAGATGTTTGAGAAGTACCACATGCCATGCAATAAAAATCTATTTTTAAAATGGTTGTAGGAAAAAACATGGAAATTTTGAGGAGTTGAAACTATGCATCTTAAAAGACAATATTGTGCTTCAGAGAGTTAGAAATGCTGACTAAATTTCTCAAAAATAAACTTATATTGTCATACAATTTAGATGTTTTAAAGTTAAAGCTTTTCAAAAGGATTGCTATGAAAATGTTGTTAATAAAAGTTCAATCTTAATTTTTGTTTTTAATAGATTTCAATACACAAAAATGCTTCACTGAAATCTTTAGAATATCTTTTAAAATGATATACAGCACCCTATATAAGTTGACACTTCAGTGTGTTAGAAGGTGATTAGTCTAGAGCACTTGGCTCATAAAGAAGAATGAAAGCAGGTATTATAAAAGTTATTACTGCTGTAGGAGATCAGTCTGATTCATTCTATTTTGAATAGAATTGTTTGTACTTTTCATAGAAATATATCCATTTTGCAAGGTTATGTGAGATGCTAAAAAGTTACGAGTACAATTCTGATGAATATTTTTTTTCTTTCAGGTTCCAATGTAGAAATATAAGCTATTTAAATTCTTATAGATATACATGCATTGTTTTAGACAAACTTTTTTTTTTTTTCCCTTTTACTTTTGTTTCTGTTACTAAAGTGTATCACTAGGTAAGAACCATAACAATAAGGGAGTAAAAGTAAATTAATAATCAATTATTATTCAGATAAACTTCCAATTTATTTGAAAGTTTAGAGTTTTTTCCTGAAGGTTTTCTCTGGTTCTGTGCTGAGTGAGAAGAGCATTATAGCATAGGAAAAAAAAAATATTCAGAAGACTTTAGTTAATGAAAAAAAGTATTCTGCTTTCCAAAGATAAAAGTTTGGGGGTTTTGTTTCAGTGTAGACATAGTTCTTCTTAATGTAAACCTCTTGAGGGTGTTGTGGTTTTTTTCTTCTAAAATTGTGTGTACCTTTTGTGACATGTAAAATTTAACAATGAGCAAAAAGACAACACACATTATGTGTGGACTTAAGATTTTATTACTAGTCAAACTTCTCTAAGGCAAACTAGTTCTCGTAAAGTGACTCCCATATACCAGTTCTGAAATTAACATAAAAGGCTGACAAATTAATAAGGCAGCTCTAACATTAATAATCAGAGTATAGCTTCTTAAAACTGCTACTCGCACCTGAAGTACTTTCTTACCTTTCTGGTTGGCCATGGGTTCCTGAGAGTTTCCACTCTTCTGCCATAGCTGACTGGGAGGTGGTTGTCCTAGCAATGTGCTGGCTGCTGAGCTCCTGCTGCGAAAAGGTCAGTGTCATTGATTTTGTAATCTTCTGCTGTTTCTCAGGTTTTTGCCTCTTTCCCACTGGTCAGTAATTTTATATTATGCTAATTATTTTCTTAATCTAGACTTTTTGCTGGACTTTTGCCCTAAATTACATGTCTTGTGTGGCATTAATAAGCATTAGATCACAGATTTCAGTAGAACAAATCCAAACAAGTTCCAAGAAGTCCAAGGATTAAGTGTTGCGAATAGGGCTGATGCTTAATCAATAGCTCCTGTACCACCTGACTGACTTTAAAAATCTGTTTTAGAGCTGAAGCAAGCAGAAGTCAAGACAAGTTTTTTGGGCTAAGACAAGGTCTAGTGACCAGTGGTCTTTACAAGCAGTGACAACACCTTATTTGATGGGCCACAGCGCTACAATACATTCAGAAATTACAGACATTTCAAACTTTTTGTATATTTATTTTATAACAATATAAAAATTCTTGATATGCTAGCACCCTAGAATCCAATATAGAACTGAGTATGGTTAATCAATTAGAAGGACATTCAAGAAAATAAAACAGGAAAGGTGTGGTGTAGTACAGTGTTTTGGAAAGAAACACCTTTGGATGAAAACCTGGAGGACCACAGTGCAATTATGTTTGAGAGTGGAGTTTTTCTATACCCTAATGAGCTGTGCTGAGAAGCAACATGCAGTCACCTGCACACAGTTATATTCCTAGCACCTACCCTTCTTTTCAGAGTTCACTTTATTGTATCTTATATCAAAACAAGGCCTGTTTTCTGCCCAGTCCTCTAGCATGCGTCAAAGTCAGCTTAAGCCCATGGTCCATGGTTCAAAATTCTCATTTTATTTTTCCCCAGTTATCTTCACCAGAAAATGTAGTTGCTGCATACAGCTATTACTAGTTAGTGGGAGTAAGGGTTAACTGTTCCAAAAAATTCTGAGACTTTAAGAGTCAGTGGAGTAATTCCTGATTAATATTTATCCTGTTTGAGTTATCCTTTTGAAGTTAGATGTAATCTCCATACAAAACTAACTAAAGATGATTTTTTTTCTGCTTAAATTGTGAGTAGATGAGTACATAATGGTACTAATCCTTCTTTTACATAACAGGCTAGTGACTGAAAAATTCGTATAGGATGTACAAGATAAATACATATGATAAAATATATAAATACAATATAATACATATTATAGTATGTATATTTTTGTATACACATATATAATATTTTAATAGTTATATAACAAAAATCTACACTTTCTTGTCATGAGTATTTCATGAATGCCAAGTAGAGGCTGTGGTCATATATCAGAAAAACTAAAATTGAGCTGTTATGTAAAAGCATATTCATACAAAATGAAGGGTTAAATGTGGATTCAGAATGCATCAGCAACTCACAGAAGGCTCTTAAGTATATAACTAACAAAACACAACTGAACTGGAAAACATTAGAAATCAAATATTTTATTGTATTAAAGGTGAGGAGAATGAAAAAAAAAGGTCTCAAAAATTTTTGAAAGGAAGAGAGAAGGTCGATGTGGAGAAAATGATGGAGGTTATGTCATGTTTTGAGACTACAGACATAGAATTACACTGGACAAATTTTCAGCCCATGACAATTTGTAACCCTCAAAGATCTTTTACTGTTTTGTATAGATTTTCAGGGTCTCTACCTGAAACCCTGCTTTTTGAACTTGCAGGCTTAATATGTCATATCTTTTATCCTGGTCTTTAAGTAACTCTAGTTTGAAAAAAAGATGATCAGAAGCTATGGACCGGTGTTGACAATGTAATCTGGTTTGTTTGGTTTTGTTTTGGTGGGGGTTTTTTTTGTGGGTTTTTTTTGTTTGCTTTCTTTTGGGTTTTTTTGGTGTTGTGTTTCTTTTTTTTTTTTTTTTTTACAGAGAACAGAATTGCAGACCCTTCAGAAGTATTCTTTAAATAAACCCACCATTCAAACTGAGGTTGAATACAGTTTCCTGAGCTGCCCACTTTTTTTGTCAGTCCACTCCTGAATCATTTTTCAGGGTTAAAACCAGATTCCAACCTAACCCTCATCACAGCTGAAATACCCGTTTCAGTCATTTTCTTCTGAAACAGTCCAGTGAAGACAGGCAAACACTAATCTACTAATAACAAGTAATGACAAGTAATAACAAGTGGTAATCTACTAATGACAGCACACTCACAAAAATCCTTCTACCTCTTGTTAGTCTTGGCTATGCTGCAAAATCAAAACTAATGGAATAAGGCTTCTAATTCAGATGTCATCTACTTTTCTAATAATATTCATTTTCAATTGAATATTTAAATGACTTTGTCTTCAAGTAAGAGTTTTAGATCAGTACCATGATATTGAGGAAAATGAGAGTATTCAGGTCCAAGTTAGGACACAGTCTGATGTCAGGGTAGAGCACAGGTAATGGGAAATTTTTGTCCTTCATAAGGAAAAACAATAAATAATGACAAACAATGTGGTTTCTCAAGATTTTATTTTTTTTTTTTATTAATATAAGATTGCCTTTCAGATTCCAAGCATGTTTTCATCAGGATTTATGAATCTCTTACTAGATATGAAACTACTGAAAGATGCAAACATTCAGTTTGCAAGAACTGTTTTGTTGCAACAATGTAGCGCAGTTTTGATATTTTTTAAAATAGCATTTAGAATAGGAAATGCTAATGGATATTTGCTGTAACAGCTGGCAAATATTAATTATTTTATTCAAATTATTTCAGAAGATTATGTTTTTCCTTAGGTTATTGACCTAGACAACAGTCCTAGCTGTCATAATTTATAGGTTTATTACAACTACAATAAAAGAAGCATCTGCATTTGGAAAGAACAAAGCTGTAATCTAACATTTTTTTTTTGTTCAAAATACGTGGAAATTATTTCAGATGGCATTATGGGACTTCTTAGTATGCACTGAATTTAATGAAAATATGACTATTAACTAGAAGAAATAAGCATGTATATGAGTTTGGGCACACATCCTTGTCAGTAAGCAATTTTTCAATTACAATTGGTAAATGAAGTGGAAAAAATACCTAATGACAATCATGATGATAATACTACTAATAATAAATACAAATACTTCATAATAAACAAAGAAGTCTCTTAGCTGTTTTCCTAGAGAACTGCTGTTTAAATAAATGTAGAGGGAGTAACTAACATGCACATTTTCAGGAAGAAAAATTGAAGACTTTCCTTCTGCATGTACAGAAGATAAGTTAGAGCTGTGATACCTAATCTTTACTTGAATATTAAAACAAATTAAAACAGAAGAGTGTAAGTATGTACATACATACATATGACAAGAGAATTATAAGACAAAATAGTGTTTTTCAATAATTTTAAGAGTATTCAACTTAGTTGGGAAGGCATGCCTTATTCTTGATTAGTATCTGTGAAAAGAAGCTTAGATCATCTGCCCACATGTAGTATGATTTAAGGAGCCTCATGATCTCTAAACATGGATTTGGCAGGTATTATACAGGACCTGTAGAAGACCCTCACCTGAAGACAGACAGACCTGACACCCTAGAGAGTCCCAAATTATGATATATACCCATATGTGAGAAACTTATACAAGCTCAAGGTTGGAATTCACCTTTTGATTTAAGAAACATAAATGTAGAGCTTGTTTGAATGCTGGTGGTTGTGTATGAACGATGTGTGATGTCCTTTAGAGTCAAGGGAGATCCAGGGATCCATTCAGTTGCTTGTCTGGCTTCTACAAAAATGTGGATCTCCCAGAGGTTCCACAGTATGTCTGCCAGACCTGCGTGCGTGTTTCAGATGCCACATGGTATCTAAGACACCATTAGATGTATATATTTAGGCAAACAAAATGAGCTCTTGGTCAATACTGCCAGTGGAATTTGGAGTATTATTCAGCTCCCTGAGAGTAGGATACAGTCGCTTCAACATAGGGTCTAATGCTCTTTTAATTATACCACCAAGCTACAGTTAGCCCTTTCAGACATTCACCTGAGCTGCTATGCGTGACATAGGACCTGGCAGGCAGTTGCTTCTTTCTGGAGTCACAGCTGGAGTGTAAGCCAGATACTTTAAACATTAAATACCTGTGTTTGGTATGACTGATCTGACCTCCAAATGTGAAACATATTTAATCAAGAACAATGTCATGTGTTGATCATTTATTGACATTAACAGTGGGTTTCAGATGCCTAAACACCGATGTCTCATAGCGTTTTAGAAACATTAAGATATCCTGCCTGATTGCTATCTGACTCTTCAGACAAGCACAGATCTAAAAATCCTGTCTGAATATCACAAAAGTGTCAAGGCATTTGAAATGAACATTTGTTGCCTGCTGATTCACAAATGATTAACACCTGAATAGAAATTAAGAGAGCAATGTTGTGACAATTATAGAGGATATAGTGAAAATTTGCAACCCTTTGCCCTCACACATCTTCCATCTTATGAGAGGCAGCAGAAGGTTGGAACTCAGGGTAGGGACTGGGGGAGCAAAGTCCCTCCCACTGTAAGAGAAGATCAGGTTTGTGACCACCTGAGGAACCTGAACATAGGTAAGTCTATGGCACCTAACAAGATGCATCCCAGAGTCCTGAGGGAATTGGCTGATGTAGTTGTCAAGCCACTCTCCATGATATTTCAAAAGTCATGGCAGTCAAGTGAAGTCCCCAGTGACTGGAAAAAAAGGAAATATTGCACCCATTTTTAGAAAGGGTACAAAGGAGGATACTGGGAACTACCAACCTGTCAGCCTCACCTCTGTGCCTGGGAAGATCATGGAACAGACCCTCCTAGGAGCTATGCTAAGGCACATGGAGGACAGGGAGGTGATTTGAGACAGCCAGCATGGCTCCACCAAGGGCAAGTACTGCCTGACCAGCCTAGTGGCCTTCTATGATGGAGTGACTACACCAATGGACAAGGGAAGAGCTACTGATGTCGTCTATCTGGACTTTTGTAAGGCCTTTGACATGGTCCCCCACAACATCCTTCTCTCTAAATTGGAGAGATGGATTTGATGGATGGACTGTTGGGTGGATAAGGAATTGGCTGGATGGTCACATCCAGAGGGTAGTGGTCAATGGCTCAGTGTCCAGATGGAGATCAGTGACAAGTGGTGTGCCTCAGGGGGTCTGTATTGGGACCACTACTGTTTAATATCTTCATCAATGACATAGAGGGATCGAGTGCACCCTCAGCAAGGTTGCAGACGCCACCAAGCTGAGAGGTGCAGTTGACATGCCTGAGGGACGGGATGCCATGCAAAGGGACCTGGACAAGCTCGAGAAGTGGGTGCATGTGAACTTCATGAGGTTCAATAAGGCGAAGTGCAAGGTCCTGCACCTGAGCCGGGGCAACCCCCAGTACCAATACAGGCTGGGGGAAGAAGGGATTGGGAGCAGCCCTGCGGAGAAGGACTTGGGGGTACTGGTGGATGAAAAGCTGGATGTGAGCTGACAACATGCACTTTGCGGCCCAGAAGTCCAGCCATGTCCTGGGCCGCATCAAAAGAAGCATGGCCAGCAGGTCGAGGGAGGTGATTCTTCCCCTCTACTTCTTTCTGGTGAGACCCCACCTGCATTCCTGTGTTCAGCTCTGGAGTCCTCAGCACAGGAAAGACATGGACTTTTCAGAGTGGGTCCAGAGGAGGGCCACAAAAAATGATCAGAGGGTTGGAACACTTCTCCTATGAAGAAAGGCTGAGAGTTGGGTTTGTTCAACCTGGAGAAGAGAAGGCTCTTCAGAGACCTTACTGCAGCCTTTCAGTACTTAAAGGGGGCTTATAAGAGAGATGGGGACAGACTTTTTAGTAGGGCCTGTTGTGATAGGACAAGGGCTAATGGTTTTAAACTAAAAGAAGGTAGATTCAGATTAGATAAAGGAAAAAAAATTTTATAATGAGGGTTGTGAAACACTGGAACAGGTTGCCCAAAGAGGTTGTAGGTGCCCCATCCCTGGAAATATTCAAGGTCAGGTTGGACAGGGCTCTGAGCAACCTGGCCTAGTGGAAGACGTCTCCACCCATAGCAGGGGGATTGGACTAGATGACCTTTGAAAGTCCCTTCCAACCCAAACTGTTCTATGATTCTATGATTCTCTAAGGGTATACATGAGTATTTCAGATTATACTAAACACTTACATTTAGACAACTGAATCCTGTTGTGTACGTTGGGTTTGCCTCTTGTGTGATTTGCTTTATACTACGTATATGGTAAACAAGATGACCTAAAGGGGTGAGATAGATCAGCATCAGGCTCATAGAGTTCTTGAGAAATAGTTTCCATGCAACCTCACAGGAGAACTAATCAAAACATGCATAATTATAGAATTATCAAGTGTATTTGTGGTGGGTTGACCCTGGCTGGACGCCAGGTGCCCACCAAAGCCATTCTATCACTCCCCCCTCCTCAGCTGGACAGGGGAG
>JAVJGG010000008.1:9736712-9750690 GCA_035590195.1 Aviceda cuculoides | reverse complement strand
CTCCTACCTCGCCTATCCCTTCTGAAGAGCTTATAGCCATCCATTGCAGCACTCCAGTCATGGGAGTTGTCCCACCACATTCCTGTGATGGCTACTGTCCTTTGGCTTCGATGGCATTCAGATCTACTCTTAAAGGCACACACAGCTCTGCATTTATGCCAAGTATCTTCTAAAAGAAGACATAATAGAGATCAGATTTTCTTTTTGTTAATAGAATTTGTGTCTTGTTTTGACACAGGGTCTTCATTTACAAAATTATGAACAGACATTTGGAAGACCACAAAATGATGGACAAAAGGAAGGATATCCATGCCACTAAAAGTTCTGTGAGTCAGCTTATCCCTTGATTACTTTGTTGACTCAAAACAACATTTCAATTTTCGACATAAAAAATAGCTCTCATTTATAATTGTTTTATTCTTCCTTTCTAATTAACAGACCATTATTTGTAAAGCAGAGATTATATTGGTGTTTGTTTGTTTGTTTTTAATAATTCCTGTAGTTTTCCTGTGGCATTTTCAGCCTAATATGAATGCTTTAAGTAAACTTCAAACCCATTTCTATTGGGTTTTTTTTTGGAATAAACTGTATAGTACCATGTTAGTTTGTATCACATAATAGAACACTTGGAAAACATATTATGTGACATTAAGCATATTGTTCTTTGTATGCTTGAAAGCATGGCACACAGTTCCAAATGCCTAACTGATCTCAGAGATGATCTTCTAGAAACATATTCATAAAATCCAAGGAAGTATTAAGTCACTGTTGTGAAGGCATAAGAAATAAAAACTATATAAGCCTCCTCTACTTGACAAATAATAGGTATGTTATTAACATATATTTTACATCTTTATTACACTTTCTGTATTCATTAGGCAGATAACCATTCTAATCAGGTGGGAATAATAGCTCTTTTTGATTTGTTAGATTTTATTTCCACACCATTAAGATATGTAGAAGGTTACAGATACATTTTAAAATATGTGTTCAGATATATGCGTTCAAATATATACATTCAAATATAACTTTTAAATCTTTCTCTTTTTTCTTTTCTTTTTCTTATTTTTTAATTTTTTTTTTTTACACAGTACACCAAACTTTCCCTAATTGAACTGCTCTGACTTAAGAGGAATTACAGTTCCATTATACTGTGAATAGATCATCCTACCCAATTTCATCTTCTGCAACATGAGACAACTAGTCAAAGTCATTCAGTTCTGACACTTTTGTAGTGTGTTTCTAGAGGATCATTTATCCTATCCATTTGTCTTCCCTCAATGGAGGGGAAAGCTTGATGACTATCTTAAAACTGTATACCTCACTTCAAATTACAGTTCAGTGAGTTGCTTCTCAGCATTAAGATTTTGATATTTTTTTCAGCTGACATTTCAAAGCAAAGTAGATGCAAAGAAAATTACTAGGTTTTGAATTTTTTTAAAAAAGGTAAAAATATATGATGTTTGTTATCTATTTTCATTTTGGATTATGTTTTTTATTATTTATTTTACTATTTAATGCTGCATTTTAAATGAGGTACAGAGCTAATCTTCAAAATTCATAGTGTAAAATACAAAAACTGAGGGAAACAAAAAGGAGCTAATTTAATAAAAAGTTAATGTAGGTGAGAAATCTTCAGAGACAGTTATCTTCTTTTCCTTTTCTTTCTGTATAGCTTTAAAGCAGCTTAGGTCCTAGTAAAGTTTTTCCTGTGTTTTTCTGAGTGAGCCTTGCTTTGGCCCCGGCTACTATCTTCCCTTTTAGCTCATCAGCTTCTTCAGACTCTCCCCGGCCCATACTTCAAAGTCCACTTTCTATGTTCCTCATGCACAACCCTGTTTCTAAGACTTATACCTCTGATGTTCTGTTGCTGCGAGAGTCACAGAGATTGACAGATGAATGAAACAAGACTCTTACAGTAGCATTACTCTTTCCTTAAGACTCACGACAGTGGTGCGAGTCTGGAATAAAGCAGAAACTAAAAGCAAGCAATCCAAAGACAGAACAGCTGGAAATAGTTCAAAATAGAATCGGTCTGAGCATAGAGGGATGAGGTTACAAAAGGCAAAACCCATCTGCAGCTGAATCTGTCAAAGGACTTGATGAGCAACGTGAACAGCTTCCACCAGTGCACCATCAGTAAAAGGAGGACTAGGGAAAATGTAGCAGGCTGCCTAAAAAAAAGCACGTAGAAAAGGCTGAGGTACTCAAATCAGTTTTACTAGTAAAATTTGCCTTCAGGAATCCCAGGCTCCTGCTACCTGGAGCAACATAGACTTACTTTCAGTGGAGGACCAGCTTTGGGAACATTTAGACAAACTGGATATACAAGAGCCCATGAGATCTAATAGTATATACCCATGAGTACAAAGGAAGCTGCCCGTGTCATTGTGAGCCTGCTCTCAATTATCTTGGAAAGGTCATGGCAGCTGGGGGACATTCCAAAAAAAAGAGGCAATTAGATTCTCTTAGGTTAGACTTTAGTTAGTTTAAAGCTGAGCATTGAAAAATTCTAGGTATGTGGGTTATAAAAATGCAATGAGCTTAACTGCATAGAAGCAAGCACTAACTAGAGCAATAATGTTACTATCATAAACTTCTATGTAACTGGTGATTAATAGTTTAAATTAATTGTAAATGGATTCATTAAAATCTGTCATTTTGGATTTCATCTACTAAGTATCCTAGTATATTCCAGTGAGCATTCCCAGTATATTAAAGTCAATTTACTCTTAGTTAATGCTTTGCTTTGCTTTTTACAGATTAGAAAAGGCAGTGAAATGTATTATTCAAAATAAATACTTTTAAAAGATGTCTTCCTTACTTTTAAACTGTTAGTATAAAGAAGGGAACAAACTGATGTATAGAAATCAAATAAGAAAAAAACAAATATTTAAAGGAAATTCTAAACATTCCAAAGCTGATTAAAAATATTGTTTCATTTTTTATATTGAGATTGTATTGACAAAAAAGACTCAGAAAAAGTTGGTCCGGATCCTGTGGCACACTGGGATTTACTTTTAATTACTCTGTGTAGTGTAATGAAAGAAAGCTGCCTATTGTATTTATAGATCAAGATAAGTCTTCAGGCCAAATACATTATCCCTCTGCTTTGTCCTCTTTTACTGCAAGATTCAGAAAATACTTCAAGATTAGCTGATAGTGCCTGAGATTAATTTCAGTTATATTTACTTCAGAAGATTTCTCTATGAAAATAATACTCTGGAAGGAGTCTGTTGCAAAAACATAAAATCTCATCTTTGTTCTTAATGCCTAACTTGGAGAAGCTAAGGCAGTGCAGTAACTTTAGGGATATTCTTTCATTTTACTTTTTTTTTTTTTGTTTCCCTAAAAGTAGGAAATTTTATAATAAATATATTGCACTAATAATTCAAGTAATTTTAGTAATTGCCAAATTACCTATTCTGCCCCCCCAACATAAGCACATTGCCTAAATTATTTTTTTTGTTTAAAAAAAAAAAAAAATGTTTTTTTGTTTTTTTTTTTAAAGGTGAAAACCCTAAGTATTAATTCTACACTATGGATTAGGAATGAACTTTCAGTAATATGTTTGTTTCAGTTTCCTCTTCAAATCTGTGATTAGATCTATGAGTCTGTCATTGCGACCAGCAATTAATTTCACAATTATTTACTCAGACAAGGACTCAATACAGTGATAATAGGCAAAACAGGCTGTGTTCAACTACTGCTTGAAACAAAGATTCAAAGCAAAGTATGGGGTCTCGTTTTATATGTAAGCAGCAATATTTCTTCAGACATCCTACTAGGGATATTAGGATATACCTTTCTTAGACACAGTTAGTGTATACAACATAAAGGGAAAAAAATATTATCTAGAGAGAATGTAATGTATTCTATTACAATTCTTACAGGTCTGCAAAGCTATTAAACCTCATCTTAGTAGTGGGAACTATGAAAAAACCAACCTTGCGGACTGATATTTCATAACCAGTTTCTTCAGGAAGCAGTGCATGTTTATTTAAAACTGTTAATTCTCTTGGGAATAAGATATATTTTCAGGTGAATAAAATTAAAAATAATCCATATAAATAAATTGAGAAAGTACTGTACTGAATCATGACTTAGAACATAAGCACAGTTTCAGCAGAAAGTGAAAGGCAGCAGTCAGTCATTTCACACTTTCCAGTTGCATATATAGCTCACAGTTGAACATCACAACTGAGGAGATGCTGAAAGATCCATCACTTTGATAACTCAATGTAGATCAAAGAGAATGTTGAACTATAGGCTAAATAAACCCCGAGAAAGAAAAATAGAGTAAATGTTTTGAAATTGATCTTACAAATTTAGCGATGTGAAAAGAATGATGGTGCTGGCATTTATGAAAGAAATTAAATAAAAAATTTAACAATTTTTGAAATATAACATTTCCAAAATCTCCCCATTGTTTTCTTATAAATGTTTTAGTTTCCTGCAAATATTGCATTTAGAATGTTACAGAGGTTTATTAAATAGCATAAAAATGGAAATGAAACTAAGAATCATATAACACCTTTTGGAAAAAAAACAAATGTCAGCCCCAAAATAATGAAACATTCTTCATGTTTAAAGGTATAATATTTCATGTTGTTAATTCATGTTTACCCACTTATATTTCAAATTAATCAAAATCATACCTATCAACTTTTTTATTTTAATTGACAGATCTGCTAATGGATTTGGATGATTTTCAGACACTGTTAAGCAAAATAGATGTTCTACTTTTTTGTTAACCATTAGTAACACCAAATATAGCATTAAAAGAATCAATATCTTTGTTAAATTGTTCCTTTTTATGTGAATTACTGATGAGAACCTGTGAAATAACTACTAAATGTGTATTCTCCTCCTGATCTGTCCCAAACAATATAGCCAAATAGTATTTTCACTTAACCTGATTGGACAAAAGGGGAGAGGAGCAGCGATCTTTATACACAACTTTCTAAATTGTTGTCACTACATTAATGTATGTTTCTGCATGGTTTATCCATATTGGAGGAGTGCATAAATCTGTGCTTTTGCTGTTAAAAATCATATATTTTGGATGGAGGTCAATAAAAATCATTATTAGTATCTGATAGTTTCCTGCTAACTATGTTTAAAAACATGGAATCCAATCCATTATCCAACACACAGGAGAACATTAATTTTGCAGTGTATTTTGTTTAATATGACAGTCAAGAAACAGGTAATTCAAACATAATAAAACCCCAAACATCAGGAATTGTGCTCCAGTACAATGCACCAGCTGAATTGTGTGGATGCTGGCAGTAGCTCTTTCTGTTTTCTCATGTGTATGGGTTATTAACACATGACAAATGAGCCTTGATAGATGAGACTAGGATGATGACACTGTTAGAAGTCTGTTTTTTGTTGGTGTAATGAGCAGTGACATGGAACATTAAAGTAGGTACTGAAAGTTATATTATGACATAAATTTTTGCTTTTTTGGATCTAGCCTAACTCCCCATGAGCTTCTGAATCTGAACTGGAAAATTAAATTCACTAGAACTGTGAAACAACTATTTTTATAGTATGTCACACTTTGCAATTCTTGGAATTGAGAAGGAAATACAGTAAAAATAAAAGAGTTCTCCCAAGTCCATCATAATATGCACTAAAATGAAAACAAAGGGCTGCTTTAAAATGCTTGAGACAGATACTTCAGGTGCAAGAGATATTTGTAAACTTACGCATCAGTTAAAACCTTTACTAAATTTTAAATTTATATCCTACCTATTATCTTGTAAACTTAACTTGTTAAGTGTATAAAAATAATAGGATTTGAGAAAATGCTTAGATTTCTTAACTCAATGAGAAGGAAATCATGAGCATTGTCTTCAAGATATTGTGGGATTTTTTTTTTTTCCAGATCCTTTCAATAATCTGCTTACATTATGGCTCCCATGAGCAACTGAATTATCAGAACTCTGTGGAATAACAAATGGAGACAACAAATATTGTAAATCAAGTACACTACCAGGGAAATCACAGCAATTAAAAAATAAAATAACAAAATAATAAAAAATAAAATCAGTAAAAATACTCTGAAACAAATATAGGTATTCTGAAGTTTGAAGAGGCATGTGAAGCCATTCAAGAGATAATTTTAAGAGATCTCTGTATGTATAATTATAATTAGTAATAATCTCTGATATAACAAAACACAATGTGTTTTGTATTGACTTTCAGAAAAATCAGTTTTAGCTTTCTTAAAGATAAACAGAAGAATTAATATCTTTACATTATTGGCTAAAAGAAAGGGAACAACAGAGAGGCCAAGTGGCTAGAACAGACATAAGACATCAAAAAGTTCTAAAGTTAATAGGCTTTTATACTATTTTTGTTCATTTTATTTGACTATCCTTTCCTCACTTAATCTCAAATCCTTTCCCTTTTCATTCTTCTTTTTTCCCTTCTTTCCCTTTCACTTCTTTCCCTTCTTTCCCTTTTTCTTTCCTTTTCTCTTTCCCCTCATTACTTAAACTTTATTTCCACAGACAAAATAAATTAATTGGCTGCCAGGTTATCATAAGCTTCTAGATTTTCCTTTGTTCTCCTTGATTTTCTATCACTTGATTGTCTCTCTTATTTCTACTCTTCATGGTGATTCTGAGTCTATTTTTTGCTTGCCATTTTCTCAGTTTAATGAAATGATGCAATAGAGGGTATCTCCCTTTTTTTCAGTACAAAACACAGATTAGACTAGGAAAGACATGGTATGATTAATGTATGATGGAGCACAGTTGGCCAGTAATACTCTAACTGGATACTAGGGTATCTGCAGATATTCCTAGTGACACAATAATAAGAGGATTTTAGCCTATCACTTGCACAACACAGCTGCCCCATGGTATTCAAGTCACTACATTGTTTGATCAAGATTAAATATCTAGATGGTTTATTGCTTACATTACCATAATCAGAATGTAATATTTCCTTCTTCAGAATCTGTAATTAAGTGGAAGGAGAGTCACTGCCAATTTTCTTTTTCTTGATTAAAGATTAAGCAATCAATTCCTTTATTCATTGGAATTTCAAATGGCTTCCCTGGATGAGAAAGAAGATGCCACCTGTTGCTGACACCTGTGAAGTTTTGTACAGTAACAGGAGTCAGGTGGTTGTAACTTGAAAAAGAATGTGAGATTATAGCTAACCTCAAGAAGAATATTAGTCAAAAATACCATCATCTTGAAAAAAAAAAAAAGAAAGAACGAAAAAACCCCAAATCCTATTGCAAGCTGAAGTTACTACAGTGAACTCTTTCATTCTATTCAGCCCCAGCTAGGCCCTGTGTTTGAGGAAAGACAGGGTCTAATCTCAGATGGCTCAGAGAATAAAGAGCATGATCAGCAGGGCTAAAACCCATGGGGCAACATGAGGCCTATGAGGCAAAATTGAAGACATTACTGCTGTTAACTTTAGAGAGGTGGTTTTAAACACAAGATCTGCAGATCAAGGAGAGATGTTTTTGCTCAGCACTTAAGAAGAACATAAAAGACATAAAGAAGCAAGTCTAGTATTGATACCCTTATATTAGCTGTATAAAAACTTTCACTGGAAAGTTTTGGAAATAAAAATTTTCATTGGAAAATGTTACTGACCCACCAATTGAAAATATTTGAAAGTTTTTTATTTGCAGCAGCAAAAATTTTGACATAAGTTTGCTTATCCCCATAGCATTTGTGGTAGGGTCTGCTTTTTCAATTGCCATGGTGATACCAGGAGTGGGAAATCTGAATTTTGGAAGCCTATGACTTTAAACAACTCTTGTGTCCCACTCTTTCTGGCTTCCAGGAAAATTTAGAATGTTTCAGAAAAAAAAAAAATAACTTCTGAAAGTGAAGTTTCTTGTACTTCAGGAAACACATGCAACATGGGGTCTTTCATTAATGTTCCTCTGTTAGCCAGCTACTACAAAAGGAATCAGCAGGTTGCCAAAAATACCTCTTTACTGCAGTTGTAGGACCCCCAAATGAGTTGCTTGAACCTTTAAACTGCACTTGTGAGACTGAAAGGTTGCTTCACATTCCTCACTCATCAAAGTTTCCAAAGCCGTAGGTTTGTATGGGGATATTTCTCATTTGAGGTGTGTAACAGATAATCAAGCAAACTTTTTCTTAACACAACACCTTGGTTTCTGTTACACCTAGTCCACCCAGGGAAGCTCAGTACACCTAGGGAAGCTCCGTTTTTAACCTCGGGATTTGAACAGTCATATTTGCAAAGTTTATGTGAGTTTCATCAGTTTGAATTTTCTTTATGTTTGAAACTGCTTTTGAACGTGTAAATCTGAAGAAATGAGCCCCAGTATTTTGCAAATCTGGGCCTAATAATTTTCTGTGTCATTCAGAGCGAGTATGGAGGGTAGAATTGTCTTGTTTCTTCATTCCTCCTGACTTCTCTGAGGACCTGACATGAATTAATTTACATTCTCCTTTTTTGAAGAATTTGATCTTTTCTTAAGTGTCAAGGCACACAGTTCATCAAAAGAGCTCTAATACCCTTTAGTTTGGATTCTAGCACTGCTCTCAAGTCTATCTACTCCTTCCCTCAAGATGAACTGTAGAGAGGTATGGAGAAGGAGTCTGACAGCAACAATTAAATTATATTACTTAAAAAAATTGAGAAAATATATACATAACTTCACAATTATTACCCAACAAAATTTATTTGTTGCACTTATTTTTATGCATGAATATGATTATGTACTACCACCACTCTTTACACAATGTGTTATTTAAACAGTGCTTTCTTCTGGGCAGTGATTTGTCATCTTCAGTATTGTAAACCGCAGCATTTAATCATTCTGTGCCATAGGCATAATAATGGGGAGCTAATATGAGGAGTGGCATCGCTGCTTAAGTGAGAGAATACTAAAAGTAGTTATTTATTGTGTAAATTGAGAGCACTATATATCAGAACAGCTGCAGCAAAATGTCCATAGGCTAGAGAAATCAAATTGATAACACAAGCATTCTAATGTTACATTTGATCACTGTGGATGCAAATATCTATGTCACCATCTAATAAAGTATGAGTTAACATGATTTTGTATGATTTGAATTGAATTTCTCGCCATTTTCAGTTTAAATGCAAAACTTTCAGACTTATATGAACCAATTTAGTATCTACTGGGGAATTTATTTCTGTCAAATAATTTACAAAAATGTTGGAGTTCACAATAAACAACTCTAGAGGGGAATAGAAAGCAGTAAAGACTTCAAAAATACTTTCTGTTGAGTATCATAAAATTAATTATCATTATAAATGTACATACTGTGCTAAAAAGAAATTTAATTTCTTACAAATTTCCCATAATATAGATTTGTGTAACAGTAAGGTATACACTATTTTAAATTCTGTGAGCTTTCGTATACTTCACAGACACTAAGGGTTTCATCACATTCTTTAGCATGAGAAGGGCTGTACTATTTTGAATGAAAAAGAACCAGTACTTCAATATCTAGAATTCTTTGGGACTATTCACATAGCTAACACTCTTCAGAATCAATATTTATGCTATACTTACTTTAGTATAAATGTTCGCTATAACCATTAGGTTTCCTCATTGGTACTACCTTCTGGCAGGAATCAGTGGGATATATTATTTACTGGAATTTACCTGGGAGAAATGTACTCATATATAAACGTAGGAATGCTTGAAAAGTCATCTGCTTTTGATAACTGAAAGCTGGATCAAAACATTTGTTACTTCATGAAATATTTTCTTCTGTTGGGATGGAGATTTTGTGGCTTTTTTCTTCTTTGTTTTTCCTTTTTTTCCCACTTCCCTCTCCCAGCATAAATGGATACACTGAAATACTACAGAAAGGACAGGTTTGCTTTGTTCGATTATAGGCTAGTATAAAACGAAGGAAGGTCCTTATTTTTTTTTCCCCACAAGATTTAGCTTATTTTTGTGGAGCTATAACATTTACATAGAGTTTGGCTATATACTGGATGTGAATCAAAATGCCATTCTCTTTGATGTTTAATCTTTGCTAGCATGAAGCCCAAATGAGGAGGTGGAATAGTTATTGTTATGGCATATAAAAGAATTTGTTCTCTCTTTTATCTACATTATCTCTGTAGTTTCTAGTAAAGATCTACAAGACCCAAAGTGACCTCGCCACTTACATCCTCCTTCCATCTTTTGGCCCTTGCTCCTGCCTGTGACTCCATTTCTTCCCACTTCAACACCATGACTTCTTGAGCCCTGCTGTCCTTTCTCCTGTTTCTTCTCCTAACAATACAAGAATACTGTAATACCCAGTGGCTTCTGAAAGTCAACCCTTCATTCCCCCTTTCTTTTCTGTATCACTTCTTCCCTTCATCAGTGAACTCCTTGAACTCATAGGTTATAGCAATTGCCTCAAGTTCCTTTCCTCTCAATCCATCACAGATCCTCTCCAATTTGACTTTTATCGCACACCAAGGATATGCTAACATCAAGGCCTACAATGACCTCTCCATGTCAAGTCTCAGGGCCTTTGCTCCATACTTGAACTCTGCTTTTTTTATCATGACTGATCATACATTTCTTTTCAAAATCATGCCTTGCCTTTGCAACTCTGTCCTCTCCTCACCATTTAACCATTCTGACTTGAACATGTAACAGATGGGCCATGACTGGGAAAGAAAAGGAACTGTACTAGACTTGTAAAGCTCCGTTAAATAAAAATACAGATTTTCTGAAAAAAGACCCTGTCATATATTGCAATGTGAATTTCTTAATGTAAGCAACATAGTCCTGCTTCTCCATGGCTTCTATAGTTCTGTCATCTTCAGCAGATTTATATTCCACTTCTCTTTTCATGTTATTTTTTGAGTTGTGGAGGATTGGTAAAGGCAGCCAGCAGCATACTATCACCCTATTCAGGAGTTTTGGGGTGGTTTTTAGATGTACAAAAAGCCCTAAAGTATCATCTCATGAGACAATATAGTAGGGTTGCACTGTCATAACCTTTCTATCAGGCTTTTGAAGAAATCAAAATTGAAGATGCAGGGGGAAAAAAAAATCACTTCCTTGTACCTAAGTGAATATATCTAAAATTTTAGTCCCCTAAGCCATAATAAGTTCATCATTTGGACCTGGATGATCAATAAGGTCCTATAACTTCAACGTTTTAATTTATTAACTATAGCTGATTCCCAGTTTTGAACTCAGTATCACCATGAGCTTCTGTAAATATTTTAGGATGCTGTCAAGTCAGTTCAAGTTCTTCCCAACTTTAAAGAATTGCTAAGAGAATGTTAATGTGAAAAATATGAAACATAAAAACTCCGTGAAGTCAGAAATAGCATGGGTTTGAGTTTAAAATATTTTTCACATTACTTCAGTATTTCTTTGGTATTTTGAATATTATCGGGATGCAGTTAGAAAGATAATATGAGACTTCAAAAAGGAGAAAAGTTTATTCTAATTAATAATTTTACCTGTAAGCCAGGAAACACATTTAGGACTCCAGCTGAAGAAATAAAACTTGATTTATCTTTTGTACCGTGGAAGAGAAGACTGACTTACCCTTCTGAACAAACTGGATTCGTTCTAATTATTATATAGATATGTTTAATTACTTTTATAAAAGTTCTGAAGAGAAACAAAACTCAGCTGCCAGAAAATGGGAGGGGTAACATGGAATAGTGTTTTAAAGATTTGCAGTATTTATCATCATATTCAACTTTTCACTTACGAAATCACAAAATGGCCTTATATTCTAATAAGTAAGATATTTAGTGTAAATATTGCTTGAACTCTGATTTGGAGCCTTATGACTATATAATATACCATAAAATAAAATATGAAGAGAAGGAAGGGAGAATGGCACAGGAGGTAAGAAGACAAATAAAATACATTACATGACAAGATTATTTTGCAAAGTAGAAATAAGTCTGATTTTTAGTTTAAAATGTTGAGTAAGTATCAGATGCTGTGGGAAATACTGTCAAAACATTAATGCATATCTAGATCTTTCTTAGGCACTAATCACCATAACATGTAGGCACAAGAGTAAAAAATCTTGGGATAGCATAAAGCCAACACTTACTGAGTCCTAACTGTATCTCCCTCATCCTTAGTTTTCCAAATATAAACAACTACTCTTTCTCTTGGCAATTGTGTCAGCCTCTTTTCCACTCTTCTTCTATGTTTCTGTCCATAGTACTCCTTAAAATGTGTTGTCTCCCTTCTAATCCCAGGAACTGATCTACCTGTCATGCTTGCTGCACACAGAAATAAAAAACTGTGTAACAAAACACATGTTGGGAAAAGAAATGCCACTTGGGGGAAAAAAAAAAAAAAAAAAGGAGAGCTGATTTTTTGTCCTTGGAAATGCTGTCTCTAATGACACGTAGTCTACTAACTCTGGAGATATATCATAACTGTAAAGCTGTAACAACAGCCAGAAAAAGCTAACTGAAAGCAGTTCTAGTTTTGCCAGTTCAATGAGGGGTCAACACAGCATTGCAAAATATAAAGAAGTAATAAAGACTGATTCCCTTAAATGAATATGACTTTCATAACAAGGTTAAAAATAGAGACATCATAACTATCAAGCTGTCACTTGAACACTGTTTTAACTCCACATTTCTGAAATTTAATAAAATGGAAGAAGCAGAAAGCACAAATTTAAAAATGGACTTTGTTTCCACTCTTCAAGGGGTTATGTAGCCCATCTTAGGGTATTTTGTTTCTTTCACTACTCTTTGCTTGTTTATATGAGTAGATTTTATTGACACTCTCCTCAGACACTCTCTATGTGAAATTTTGATTTGTTTTGATACTAATAAGCTAAACAGTGCTAGGGACATTTCTCTGACTCAGATGCCAAATGATAAGGCTTAGCCATAACAGTACAGTTAAATGTGTTATCCTTTGGGACAGAATAGCTGCATTAAGGCTGCTTGTTTCTGGTCTGTGCTAACTGCTCAACTGTACCTGGGAGTTACTGCGGACAGTAAATTGGCCAGGACTAAAATCATTCCAGGAATCATACTAACAATTTAACTGTACAGACAGTTGTATCCTACTGCCTCATAGTACTTAACTTAGCAGTATAGCTAAAAAATCACATGATCAGCATCTTAACTCCATTAACCTGAAGAACAAAGAAATGCATTTCAGTGTTGATCACTGAGCCTGTGGAATGCTTTGATGCAATGGAAGACTGAAGCTTAGCATCTGTACAGACTCTACTTCTCTGGTTGACAGATTCTGTAATGTGATTTTTTTCAGCTCTCCAATCACTGTCTGTTTGTTTGTTTGCCTCTCATGGTGGTTGCAACCATCCTTGAACCTGGCAGACCCTTGAGACATATCTAGCTTGACTTAATTCTTCATTTACATCAACATTTATTTCCCTTTCATGTATGTTACAGTTAAATCTACAACATATTTTGGGACATTAACTCCTGATTCTCTTGTCAGATAGTAATAGAAATAAGACCAGCAAAAAACCCCATAGTTAGATAACAACAAAGGAAACTGTTTGGATTATTTGTCACAGTCTTATTCTTGTTAAGTTGCTGTGAGTAACCAGTTTTGTCTTTTAAGGGGGGATGTGTGATACACAAAAAATCTCAGAAAGGTTCTGTTGTTTTCAAAGAAAAACCAATTCTGAACCTTCAATTGTTTTGTGGAATGGACTGTTAGTGAAACAGGTACAGAAAACAGAGAGAGATACATGACAGAGATTAAAAAAACAAGTTTCAGTTATAATTTCAATTAACGTTTGTTTAACTTCTGCGTACTATTGACATTTTTCATGAAGAACACAATTTGTATAAATATTCTACTTCAGTTTTTCCAGAAAGGGTACAAGTATTGTCTGGTCTTTCCCTTAGCTCTCTGGTCTATTTCCTCTAATGGATGAATTAATATAGAATAGAATAGAATAGAATAGAATAGAATAGAATAGAATAGAATAGAATAGAATAGAATAGAATAGAATAGAAT
>JAVJGG010000008.1:9719935-9730058 GCA_035590195.1 Aviceda cuculoides | reverse complement strand
CTAACTGGGCATCAGTTGGCGAGTGGTGAGCAACTGCATTGTGCATCACTTGTTTTGTATATTCCAATTATTTTATTTTGTTGTTTGTAATTTTATTATTGTTATTATTATAATAATTATTATTATTATTCCTTTCTGTTCTACTAAACTGTTCTTATCTCAGCCCATGAGTTTTTCCTTTTTTTTCCCCGATTGTCTCCCCCATGACACTGCAGGGAGGAGGGGAGTGAGCAAGCGGCTTTGTGGTGCTTACTTACTGACTGGGGTTAAACCACAGCAAGTGTTTATTTATAAAAGTGCCTATTTGGGCTTAGAAAGTGTATTATCCTACTTTTAGAGTTCTCTTTAGTAACCCAAAGCCTCTTCTAAAACTTGTTTCAAGTTTTTTTTCTCCCTAATTCCAATAAAACCTTGAAAATTTGGTATTAATTAGGTTTTTATTATTGTTTTTAAAGATTTTTATAAATTAAACTATTTCTTGGTCAAACATAAATTTCATATTCTCTTCAAATAATGTCTGTTTTCCTCTCTGGAGAGCTTTAACAAGCAGAAGAGGGAAGAATTTAGAGTAAATTACTCCATAATTGATTGTGTAAATACATCATCCTATTTTTTCCAAGTGTAGCCTCTCATAACAGTTCTCAAAGAATGTATTGAGACCATGTACTTGATATATATTCCTTATATCTTAAAACTGCATGAGTTAGTGGTTTGGAACAAGCAGAAAAAATTTATTTTTAAAGCATTTTATTGTTTTACATTTTTATATGTTAGCTGTGAGGTTGAAATTTTCCTCAGTGGGATAATTACAAACTGGTTATAACTAGTTTTTAGCAGCTGTGTACCCTAGAGGAAAAACTGAGGAAAAAAAAGATAGAAGCTATTTTGACTGACATATTTATATTTAGTATGATATTTTACGGTAAGAAAGTTATTTGATCTTCTAGGATGGTGCTAAAGATGTTTGGATCCAGTTTGAATTCCTTACTAAATCGTATATGAAGACAAGTTCTCACATCTAAAAGGTACCCCTAATTTATTTTAGATTTATATTTGCAAAGAGTATGAATGAAAGTTTGCATAAATCATTTATATATATATGAAGTAAATACCACTGTTTATGATTTGATTTAGGGCCATCTGATTAAAAGTGACAGGAATCCTTTAAATAATGCAAGTTTAATTTATAACCTTGAAAGTCAGTATGTTCCTGTGCTTCTAACATGCAGTTCTTCCTTCTTTTTACTCATATTGTGTTAAGAGATTAAATGAATCGAAATGAGTACACACATTATATTATTTAAATTATAACACCTCCTCTACAGTTTATACAAATTATAAGTACCATCTTTAATTTGCTGTGCTTTTGTTGCACTCTACAAATAGAGCTGTACTACGTTTCTGCAATGAAAGAAGAAAGAAGAAACTTGTTTATATGTGAAGTAAATCACCACTGATACTTTATAATTGAGACAATGAGTTAAAAGAAAATAAACAAAGAGACAAAACAACAACAACAACAAAAACAAACAAACAAACAAAAACCACAAAACCCCCCACAAACCCCACAAACCACCAAGAAATGTAACCAACTCCCTTAGGATTATTCATAAATAACTTTCCAAAAAGACCTCAAGAAGTTACATTTTTGTATAGCTATCCTCTGGTGGGTGTATGTATTGCTATTATTTGCTCCTTTATCTTATTGAAATAAAGATAAAATAAGAATAAAAAAAAATTATTCTTGCTTTTGTTAGCAATTTCTTGAACCCTGTTGCCCATTTTCATTTAGGAGGAAAATAAAGTGTTTGACTTCTTTTTATTTTCATTTAAAAAAGCTAAAAGTTATCCCAACTTCCTCCTATTCTACAACAAATATTATAATAAACTTGTAGAAGAAAAAACTTATCTTAAAAAACCTCTATACTGATTTCAAGTCTGCACATAACATTTGACATGAAGGTTGTTATATAAAAAGCAAAAGGCTTGATAAACAACAAGTAAGCTTTTAACCCATGTGGGGTCTAAGGAGAACATTTAGGGTATGTAATTAAAACAGATTTTAAAGTCTCATGGCTTACTAATGAATACATGTGTATTATTTTGGGTTTGCATCTTACCACTGTATTTGGTGACTGAACTTGAGATACAGCTGTTCATTTAAATCCTCAATAAATCTGTAATGAAAAACTTGTATCTTGGACCTGGAATTTTTTCAATATTCCAATGTTGTTTCCAATTTCCAAAAAACCCCAAGCAAACAAGAAAAAACCTCCCAAAGCTTTACAAATTGTAGCAATGGCTATTGTGGCAATAGCTATAATGTTTAGGCATTTAAATATGTACTGAACCTATTTTAAATATTTAAATTTATTTAAAAATAAAGAATGAGGATATTATTTACTTCAACACAAAAATTATCTCAACATAAAATTATTAATAGGATTAATTGTGCTGGTTTATGTTTTGCAATGCCTAAAGCTGAATACTATTTATTCCTATAGGACTGACAAAGATGCTGGCGAAAAAAATTTTAAAGTTCTGATCCCTCTCTGTTAGTTAAATAACTGTGTAGAAGCTTTCTTTTAATTCTTGCTGAATCTGTAAAAATTAATTAAAAAGCTATTACCATGTTGAGAATTTTACTTTGGTCTAACTCTAGATGGAGGATGAATCCATACTATTGTCTTAGCTCAGATCAGGTGTGTCCTTTTTGAGAAATTATTCCATACATCCCCACATACCATGTTTTGGACTCAAAATCTGGCTCATAAGGATGTTTCTGTCTACTAATCTAGTGTAATTGGGTTAATATAAAACTTACATTCCTTCTAGAAAGCAGAACCTGAAATCCCAGTTAGCTCTTCTCAGAAAGTCACGTTTTCTCTTGGTAGTTTGTCTGTTTCACTCAAATCATAATGTTGCAAAAGAATGGATTATTTTACAAAAAATAACTGTAAAAGAAAATTTTGTGCTTCTTGTAACTCTGGTTATGAAACTAAACCAATTCCGACAGGATCCTTCCCGTGAAAAGTCATTTGGAAGAGTGAATACTCATAAAAAGTGTATTTGGAAGTAACACTACCAATGGAACACTACAGAAATGTATTCCTTGTTCAGGAATATATCTGAGATATCTATTAGTTGTTAGTTCACAAGAAAATCAGTTAAAAGTGAAGTATGGGGAAGTTTAAAAAAGGAAGAGATTTTTTCTATTGTGATAGCAAAAAATATGCCTGTATAGAAGAATTCATTTTAATTAGCTTAAATTCATTTATAGTTTAAATGTGTAAACTAAATTTCCAAATGTTTGCACTTAACATTAAATATGTGTCTGATTTTTAGAAGTGAATATATGACCCTGATGTCAGTGTCCTCCTAAATTAAGTACATGAAATGGAGAATATGATAAAATACAGACATAGTTTATATATATATTTTATATATATATATATAAACATGTCATTCTGCGTAAACATTTGATTTAGTGCTATTTGGAATATTTTGTGGAGTTTAAATGCAAAGAGTTCTGTAAGTGATGTACCTGGGAGACTTGTTAGCTGATGAGGATGTTTTAATGGGTTACTGCTGGGTCCACACTTTGATCCAATGGACTTTAAAGTACTTTACTCCCCGAAGCTTGGAGTGAAAGTCATCTAGGACAGGGTCACACTTCAGCCCTTTCATTTCAACTGGAGATGATGCAGAAAAAAACAATAAAAACTTATAGTGCCAGAAGAAAAGTAGAAATGAGGAACCCTGAATTCGCTGAAGGTCATTTGGAGAAGTGGGGGAAATCACTGATTCTGTCCCTTGCTCCTGATACTGCATATGATTTTTTTTTTCCAGTGTCTACTTATTATCCTATATATTTTATGGCTAATCTTATACATTAGTTGGAGCATACACTTTAGCATTGACATATTAGTTGCAGAGCACCATCAAAATAGGGATAAAATGATGAAAAAGGCATATCAACATCTTTATGTTGCCTTTAAGACTACACCTATTACACAAACACTGAAAACTGGAGGTCTTGTCGTTATGTGTTCTTCGTTATCCACAGTCCATCCCAATACACTTCCTCTAAAGGAAAAAATGTTTCTTTCCTATCTTCCCCTTCTTACTGTGTTGGCTTCTGGATACCTTCCTTGTTTCCTTTTGGATCTTTTCTGATTACATCACTTTTGTGATCTTGTTCAGCTATTGAGAATATATCTTAGTTATTTCAGCTTGTTTAGTTTCTACATTTGTCTTCCTAGTGCTTTTGTTTGTTGATGTTGATTTGTTTTGCTTTTCTAACTTTTTCCCATTCCCCTATACATGGAAACCACCATGCATTAAAGTTCCCGTTTTGATTAGACCCCTTCTGGATAATGTCTGTGCACTTTACCTTCAGTTCTTCTCTCTTAACCTAATAAGGTTAAGTACACTTTGACTCAGATTTGTGCTTTTCATAACTTCACTTGAACCCATAGGTAACTGGATACTAACTTACCTGGAATATTCTGTCAAAACTCAATGTCTATCAAAACAAGTATATTAATTATACTGAATTTTACAGCCCTTCTGTAGAAAAATCAGTGGATAAAATACCAGATCTACTTACTGATATGTTCCTATTGATCAAAAGCTGTCTTCAGGGAATTCTGGTTCATTATTAGATTTGCGATTCCCCTTCAATAAGGGAAGGGATTCCCCCCATTTCCAAAATGCCAGGATTCCATATGAATATTAACATCATCTTGACACTTTGCATAATCATGTTGGTCAATTTTAATGTGAATTTTATTGTATGGAAAATTGTTTGTCTGCATTCTTAGTTTCCAGTGTAATTAAAACTTCAAGTATACTAGGCAGACATGGTTCAGAGCAGAGGGAATTGGTTCCTAAAATAAAACCAAAGGTCTTTATATTCTATGTATTACTGTAAATGCTTAAGTATATTTACTGTCAGAAGCACAAAAAAATGTGAATCAGGATGTTAACTTCTGTAAAAAAAGCTTCATTAGCTATGGATTTTTAACCTAGAAAATGCAGATAAGTAAATAAAATTAGGTTCCTTCTTCCTCAGATTACATATTGATTTATTATGTCACATTTCCAAAAAGAACTAAAAATAAAAGCATTACAGAATTTTTTGCAAGACCATAGAGGAAAAAAAAAAAAAAAATATATATATACCATTACTGAGAGGTACACAGCAAATTTCTAAAGAATGTTACTAGCAGGTTCCAAATATTCCTTCTGTTCTCTGTTGATAAGACAAAACTCCTAAGTCACAAAGCTCTAGTAGTGCTTTTTCACCTTTTAATGAAGTGGAACAAAGAAGCTTTCAGAATAGAGGAACAAAGCAAAAAAAAGAGCTACAGAGACATTAGAAACACAGCATTTTAAAATTGGATTTCATGCCCAGAAAAGCCCTTTATTTTGGATTGTTTTCTTGACAGATTTTTTTTGGTCATATAAAGGAGGTATATCAGAATAAAACAAACAATATAGATTTTTTTTATTACTATTTTTTTTCTCCTTTAAGCTCTAAATAAACTACTATCACAAGCAATATTAGAGAATACAGACTTAACCTACTCTGTTTGAAGTGAGGCATAAATAGAAGTAAATAGAATAATCTCCACTAATGTGTTTGTAGCAATTGCTTGAGATGGAAGATAATATCAGAGAAAAGGACACAATCCCTGAAAATCTTCATACGCTAAATATGAGGTTCAGTCTTTAGAACCCTATTAAGGGTCTGAACTGCACTTTTCAGAAAAACATCCCTGCCTCTCCCCTGCTTTGTCATACTATACCATAGGCACGTAGGGCAAGCAGATTTGTGAGCTTTTCAAATACCTCTCCTGGCACACAGTTTAGGGAGCAGGAGAGAGTTATCAGGCAGTAGTTCCTTTGTGTTAACCTTACGAACAATTGTGCCACAGCCAAGCACACATCCATCATGGGACTGGATTCTCATTCCCATCACCCATCCTGATACATAGATCAAGATTTCAGTTTTTTTTAAGAGGTCTAATGTGCATACATACATGTGTAAATACAAGTGTTTGAATATGCATATGAATAATTGAACACAAATATAAAGGTAGTGCTAATTTGCATCTATCCACAGTCTGATGCAAGAAGAGAATACCCTTAAAATTCTTAGGAACTTCCCAGTATGCAATCTTTTTGTCTCATTTTCTAATGGAATTTTCCTTTTGTGCGCCCTGAATTATCCAGATATTCCTCTCTTGGAGTGGAGCTGGGAGAAACTGAAATATACCCTCAAAACAGAAGGGCTTTCTTTTTTTCTGAAATTGGTTTTAATTTGCTGTGATTCTATACTTTTCCTATGTACCTAAAGACTGTAGACAGACATATTTACATAAAACACTGCATCTGTGTTGCTGAATTTTCTTTCTGCATTCATTAAAACTTGGAGCAATATTAAGGGGTATTATTGCTCCATGTGTTAAATGTAAAAAGACCTGGAACAAGAAAATTCTCTGAAACAGGATTTGGTCTTAAGAGTAGTTTTCCCTAAATAAACGTAAGAACTGAAAAATAAGGATTTTGTTTCTAAACACTCTGAATTTTAAAACATTGTTGCTGTCATGACTCTCTATGATTTATCTAGACATTTTAAAACATTTGAAAATATTTTCACATTTTGAAGTGTATGGTGAATTTTTCATAAAGACACAATACTGTTCTATAATCTTCTGAATTGTCACATTAAAAAATAGAAAAATAAATCTCTGAAGTAGTTAACTTAAGCAACAGATTTTAAGGATTCATGGGTAGTTTACATGATTCTCCATCTTCTTCACAGAAAATCAATGAAATGAAAAAAAGCAGCCAACCATGTTAAGAGGACTATCTTATGCCAGTAAACAGTGTTACATAACATTAGCCTGGAGCTATGTGAACTTCAAAATATAGATGTATGCATTTAGGTTTCTAAGACATTTGCAAAGATGTTTAAGTTTCTCAAATGTAAAAGCTTCTACTATTGCCTGACAGTGAAAATGTCTTTTTTTTTTTTTTTTTTTTCCTTGCAGAAAACAGAAGCTTGGTATATTGACATAATACTGTCTAAAAAAATCCTTACCTTTACTTTTCTGTGTATTTCTATGGACTACAAGATAGCTTGCATATTTAAGGATTTTCTATGTCCTTGAAAAGAGAATGCAAGCATGAGACATTTGTTTGTAAATCTAGTTCTTGGAAAATAATATACAGATCAATTTAGAAAGGGGAGGAGAATGGAAAAGGAAAAGTAAGTATTTTTAACAAAACATGTAAAAAAAATGTGGAGGAGGAACATGGGGAATTCTCAGTGTTTGTGATCAATAAAAACACAAGGGAAGAAAAAAAGTAGGTGAGGACTGTTACTGTTTTTTACTCATAAATATCCATATTCTGTCTTAGAAGAAAAGAACCTTTTTATCATTACTTATCATTGTCTTATGACAAACTAAAATAAACAAGTTATCCATTTAATTTGAAAATATCAGTGTTACAGGTAATATATACAAAGGCAAAATGTTGCTACTCTATTTCTTCCCTCACACTGGTAACTTCAGAAATACTTTTTTTAACTCCATCACAAAGTTATTTAATGATATCTTTAAGACTAGATGCTACACAGTAGTAAAAATAGGGTGTTGAGAGAGAGAAGGAAGAAATACTGTTGTATTTTTCAGGTAAAGAATAATATTAACGGTACTGCTAAGCCTGATTTCTGCAGTTCTTGTTTTTAAATACTTTAAGTTATCTAAATCAATCTTCTACGTATGTAAGGAAAGAAACTAAATTTGATTGCAATGAGTACTCTGTAAACTATAACAATTAACTTGTAGTAAAATTATATGGTAAAAAGGTAGCCAATCAGTTACATAAGTACCATTGATTTTTGATTCAAAATTTGAACATTATAATAATAAAATAATTCTGTAATTTTTCAGAATTTCAAGTTTATCGAGCAAATGTAGCATACAGCTATGGCTTGATTCAAACTCATTATTTAAGAATTCCTCATATGTTCTGAGTTTTACTGTCTGTTCTTCTATCAGCAAAGGTTTCTTTACTAATCTTTATAAAGTACACCTTCATGCCAAGTTACTATACTTCTTTCTAGGCTTCAGATTTCTATTAAATCTACCAGCCATGCTTTGATCTGTTAGCAACTGGTCTTTTAAACTTAATTTTCCTGCTGTTTTTTTTACTTTCAGCCTCAGGCTCTCAAAGAAGTTCCCTTTTACTTTTTTAAGAGCAAGGCTTAAGTACTTCATTTTTAATTAGCCTATCTTTAATGACTCTCCAGTTGTTGAATTTGTTTTTATTTATATATTTGTATTTCCTTCATGATTTTACTGCAAATTGTTTCAGGATATTGACATATTATTGACTCATAATACTGTCTGGTACTGTACAGAAAGTTAAAATTTCTTCAAGAGAGCAGAAGCTAGGGCTGAGCTTATAGTTAGTTTACTATAACTTATACCCTAAATAAAGATGTTTCATACAACTTTTGGACATGTTGATGTCTCCTTTCACCTTCATTATAGAGGCTCATGAGCTGCATCACTGTTAAGAATGAGGCGTCTGCAAAGTTTGATCAAATATTTTGTTGAAAACAAACTTTGTTGGTCTGGAACATTAAGTAGTTATTAAGAACAAAATCATCATTAATTGAAAAACTAGCGGTTTATTTATAACTTTGCGTTTTGTAACTTTTAAAAGAAAATGTTCTAAAAATTATTTTTCACAGCAAGTGTGAAAATTTTCCACATCTATTAAGAAAAATTGAATCTAAAACATCAGAAGTTTAACAGACACCAGGAGTTTGACTTCAATGACCACAAAAGAAAATAATTCCTGAAGAAGAAATATGACATAAAAAATCCAAGCACAGAAATCATTCCCAAAATAGATGCACTGACAGGTAGTATTTCTCAATATCAGCCTATCTGTTACATCTCTCTTCAGGACAAAAAATACAGAATTTCCTGTTCTGTTTTCACTCACTAACAACACTGGAAGCTGAAACAGAAGGCAGAAGATGGCAAGCATTTTAAGTTATTCATCTTTTTTTCCAGTGGTTTTGACCTGGTCATGGAATTGATTCTCTGTGGATTTATAATTTTTAAAAAAAAAACCTCTCTATGGAATTAACAGGGACAAGGAGAGATGTTTTTTTGGTTTCTCAGATAAAAACTGAGAATTTTGTTTACTCAGAGTAAACAAAAGTAATTAAGGAAAGAGAAGGTCTTCTCTAATAAAAGCACTTGTAAAAGAAGAAAATAGCTTAGACAATTATGGAATAGTAGAGTTTGGCATTCCATTAATGAATTCAGCTGCAGTAATTGAAAAAAAAGCATGCCTTTCTTCTAGAAAAGGCAGCACAGGACAGGTTTCCTTCTTTCCTATGACATTTTTTAATGAGATTACTCATGGACTATAGCAATATCAGAAGTGGTTATTATTTTTACAAAGTGTTCTTTAGCTAAGTTCAACTCTAATGAATCAATCATGTCATCGCTCACCTACAATGCCCAGAAGATAAGCAGGTACATGAATTTTGTTTCACACTTTACCTGCATTACTGCTTGCAATGAAAATTTAATCTCCGTTCTGTATTTTGTAAAGATACAGCTTTGGTTAATGAATATAGCGCCAAAAAATTAGGTTAACAAAATGGAAAAAAAAAAAAATTCAGTATGGAACAACAGCAATCTGCTGTCAAATACCATAGCTGCAATGGCAGTATTGTCTTTATCAACATCATCATATCACCTTTTTATTGTATCTTGTATATTTTTTTTCTTTCTTAGGTTTCTTTAGAGATACAATTACATTGCTTAGAGTGATGCAGAAATAATAAAAAAAAAAAGTGACATAAAATATAGTTCACACACATTCCTGAAGAGTGGTTGTTGGCTTGAAACACTATGTGTGTGGAAACTTAATTAAAAGAGTTTGCTTGGAGCTGGAATTTCTTTAATTACTTTCTCAGCAGAATTACAAGGTTGAATTCATCAGTGTCATGGTTTAACCCCAGCCAGCAACTAAGCACCACGCAGCCACTCACTTGCTTCCCACCCCCACCCAGTGGGATGGGGCA
>JAVJGG010000008.1:9679834-9695913 GCA_035590195.1 Aviceda cuculoides | reverse complement strand
AGAAAGCTGGAGGGGCACAAGAAGCTGGCACAGGACACAGCCAGGGCAGCTGACTCAAACTGGCCAAAGGGGTATTCTATACCATGGGACGTCATATAAACTGGGGGGAGTGGGGCGGGGAGTTGTTCGATGCTCGGGGACTAACGGGGTGTCAATCGGCGGGTGGTGAGCAATTGCAATGCACATCATTTGTACATTCTAATCCTTTTATTGTTACTGTTGTCATTTTATTAGTGTTACCATTATCATTATTAGTTTTTTTCTTTTCTGTTCTTAAACTGTTCTTATCCCAACGCATGAGTTTTACTTCTTTTCCTTATTTCCTCCCCCATCCCACTGCGGGGGGGGGAGCGAGTGAGTGGCTGCGTGGTGCTTAGCTGCTGGCTGGGGTTAAGCCACGACAAGTAGCAAACAGCATCTCTGTAGTCCTCCTGTGTCACCTAACCTTGCTTCCAATATCCATACATTTTCCTTTTCCACCTAAGTTCTGGAAGAGGATCCCTGCTCAGCCAAGCTGGCATTCTGTCCTGCTTGCTTGACTTCCAACACTTTGGAATTGCCGGCTTCTTTGCTCTTAAAAAATAGCTCTTAAAAAGTGACCAGCATTCATGGATGCCAATACTTCAGAAGCAGACTCCCAGGGAAGCTTACTATCCAGCTCCTTCAGCAGCCCAAATTCTGCTCTCCCCATATCCAGGGTTGAATTTTTGCTAGCAGTTCTGCTAACACCAATGACAACTACTTTGTGGTCACTGTGACCAAGACAACCACCTATCATCATTTTGCCCACTAGTCCTGCTCTGTTTACAAACAATGAATCTGGGAGGGCACTTTTCCTGGTCAAATCCCTAATACCTGCACCCAGAAGTTACTTTCAACGTGCTTCAGAAATTTCCTGAACCTGTTTGTGTCTGCTGTATGATATTCCCAGTTGGTGTCTGGGAAGTTAAAAATCACCCATAAGAGCAAGGGAAGTTGATCTAGAGATATGCCTTAATTCTTTATAGAATAATTCATTGGTGTCATCGTCGTGGCTGGGTGGTCTATAGTAGACACGCACAACATCTGCTTTATTTGCTTTCTCCTTTATCGTTACCCAGAGGCTCTCGACCGTGGCTCATTATCTCCCACACATGATGTTCCTACTTCAACATTCTCACCAGGTTGGCCAGCCTGTTGGCAAATATGCTGTTGCTTCATTTTCAGATGGATCCTAGCAGTTCTCAGTCCTCAAAGAAGGTCCCATGGTCATAAAAGACAAATTCCTGTTGTCAACATCAGCTGTACAGCTATGTGGTGACCCACAGGATCTTTCCACTAATTCTCAAGCTCTTTTCCCTCACTGGCAGTGTTGAGGAGAAACCACCTAGGCCCCTATTTCCTCTACCATCAATTTCAGAATGTTGTAGTCATGTTTGATGTGCTCCTCTCCTGCATGTGTCAGCGATGGCCACATTACAGTCAATATAGCTGGTTGCATGCTTAGTGTTAGTGAAACATATACTAAAGAGTCTTTACCCATCCACTGCAGCATTCCAGTCTGTCTCAATTTATTTCCTATGTTGTATGTTTGTATACAGGTACCTGAGATGGACCCCTAGTTGTATTGCTAGGGGAGTGCAAAAGTCTTCATCATGTTGTCCCCTGGATGCTTCTTCATAGCCCCCCTTGCCTTCACTTCTTTGAAGATTATGGCAACAATTCCCTGTTGTACACAGCTTAGTGCTCTCCTTAATAGGTTAGCAAGCCTATTTTTAAAGATATTCTTGCTCATCTTCGTCAGATGGTCCATGTCCCTGCCCAGTATTTTCTTGAAGGAGGTTGAGCAATTGTAAAGGTCAAAGCCCTGTGTGCAATTCCAGCCACACAGCCAAGTGTTGACCTGCTGATGCATTCACTCCTACCTGAACATTTTCTGTTCACTACGATTGAGGAGACCAACATCTGGGTTCCCTTCACTCTCAATGACAGAACTCTGTTGTCACTTGCAATATGCTCAAGGTCTCCCCAGAGTATCACTGGTACCTGCGTGGATGAGAAATAAGGGGTATAAGAAATAGTCTAAAGCTGTACAAGTTGTGGCTGTCTTTCCACAATACCTCAGATCAAAGTCTCCAGCAAGCAAGAAACTTCCCAAGACACCGAGTCAGGTAAGCAAATCGGTAAGACTGTCCCCTGCAAGTGGGAGTCTTCATCTGCCTCTCCCTCTTAGCATGCCGTACTTCACTGAGGCTCAGGTGGGTCTGCTGATGGCTCTGACTAGTCTCGCCTAACCTGTTGCCAGGACACTATAGCCCTTTGGTAACTGCAGATCTGTAGTCAAAGAAGGAACCTTTCTTCTGTTTCCAGCCTCCACAAGTTTCCAGCATAATCCACCTTGGGAATCTCCATGCTCTTTTCTTTGGAGTCTAGTCTCTCACTGTCTTCCTTCCCTGCACTGTATGATTCAGGCTCTTCCTCTGCAGCACGTCTGGGTAGTCCCCATCAGTCACCTGTTCTCCCTGCTTGGGTCTATGCTGCCTGTCCACGTCCTCCCACAGCTCCTACTCCTGGCCATCGTGTGCTCAGTTGGGCCACAGCTCACCTCCTACGGGTGAGGCCACCCTTGCCCCAGCATCAGGCATAGGCACTTGCCCTGCCTCTAGTCCAAGACCTAGGCAAAATCATCATCTCTCTAGAGCTCTGATAGGATCTTTGGCTTCAGATGTTTAGCCATCACCAGCCAGTAATGAGGGAACAAATTTTTTTTATTCCAAATATTTTTACAGGTAAAAAGGAATGCACGGTATTTATGGAACCTGGATTTATTGTTAGTCCAATTAATGTTTTCACAGTCTAATCGAAAGCACAATCAACAGCTATTACTAATCCAGGTACAAGGACAGTAACAGTCATATACAAATCAATACAGAAAAGCCTCGTTAATAACACATTTATAATTGTTCCTCAATGCCCTGTTCCCATCACCTTTCTCTTTTACTCTGGTGTTGTGGTTGCCCCTGCCAATGTCCTTCAGGGGCACAGGTTGACAGTTTCAGACTTTCCCCAGGTGAATGTGCCTGTTGGAAGGGGACAATACAAAAACTTGGTGTGCTATGGTCCCTGCTGGGAAGAGGAGGGTGCCCACAGCAGGTGCGGCCACCTCTTCTTGCTGCTCCTCTTTGGGTTCTGGATGTGCACTTCTCCCCTCGCCCTTGACACAAAGGGCTTTCCTCCCCCACCCCTGGGGTCTGTCAGACCATTTTCCCTGGCTGGCTGATTGTGCTCCCTGAGCGAGTGGCAGTCATGCGAGCATGGCTGTTCCAACCAACTGTTTCCAACCAGCTCCAACTACCCAAGGCTTTCCCATCCCTCTGAGGGAGACCTGCCCTGCCCCTGCTGGCACTGCGCCAACCGGGGTGGGGCGAAAGGGCATAGCAAAAACGAACATTACTTCCAAGGAAAAGATGACATCAATTAAAAAAAAACCTTGTAAAACTGAACCATTCTTAACCTGTGTTCCTGAGAAATATCTAAATGCATATTATGAAATTGCAGATGTCTTACTTTCATTTATTTGAAGCATAAGTTGGTTATAAAGATGAAAGGGTCTGAGAATTGTCAAAAAAATACTCTGCTTTTTGTTATTCTTTTAGTCAAGTAAACATACACTTTTGTATCATGACCAATACTTTTTCCCTTATCTCAAAACACTCTTGTCCTTCAGAGAAGAGTTGTCTATTGAGCTGTAGGTGCACCTGAAGAGTTCTAAGATGATTCATTTAATTTTGTGACTCAGACATAATTGTACTTTTCCATATACAGTTTTCCATATACAGCTCTTTCAGGGAAAAGGTTGGCCTCTTTTCAATTGCCATCAATCAAGATGATAACAAAAGTTATGTTAAAATATAAATGTCACCGTCTTCAACAAAAAAATCTCTCAAGGATGTTGTGATTCACTCAGTGATCCAGTTTTTCTCGCTAATTCTTAATGCCCCTTCCACAATGCTCTGCTTTTTTAATATATCTCTTCATTCACTGTAGGTGGCACAAAAAAAAAAGAAAAAAAAAAGAAATGAAATCTAGAAGTCCTAGAATATTACAACAATCAGGCTTTTTTGAAAAGAGGGGTCCATTATATGAGGATATTTCTCTACAGAAACAGCTTTCATAAAAATAAAAATTTTATTTTTCAGCTTCTTCTCATTGGAAATAACACTGTGCTTCCCAGTGTCTTACACCAGAGCTAAGGAGCAGAGCTGTGTGAAACATTCATTTCACACCTTGAACTTGTTAAAACGTAGCCTGATTTTGAGCTACCTTATGTTGCGCAAATTTCTACAATGAAAAGAAAAAATAATACACGCAGTAATTTTATCATCCCAGATGATGGTATCAAGGCATATGCTTTACCACCGAAGCCAGTAGTATTTCCTGGATTTGGGCATGTATAGCAACTGTCTCCTGATTTCAGATTGTGATGAAAAAACCCCACTATCTGATCTTTGTTTTCTAAAAGAAGGAAACCGGGTATATAGGTCAGGTAATAGCAGTAGTGTAGTTTAAAAATATGAGTTATTGGAAAAACCTAGAGCTGAGCGCAATTTGCCTCAGTAGGTAATCACACAGTATGATATTGGACCTCATCAAACCAAAAATATAATAGGACATGTGTATTAACTTAAATTCAATGTGTAGAATAGGTATTCTGAAGACAATACAGAAAATTAAGTGATTGCTCAAGATACTTGGGAATTGTAGTCCTAGTTCCAGGAAACAATCTCGATCTTTATCATTAACTTCAATGTACCAAGGGTTTGATGATTAGCAAGTAAGAATGTGTAACAAAATTAATGAAGCCCAGAACTTTTTTGCATATGGCAACTATGATACTAATTATTTGCTCAGATTTACCCTTTTGTGATGATACAGCAAAGTCTGACATTTATTAATGGTAGGATTGACTTTACCTAACTGTAACCATCTAAGAGTTAAATGGCTATTCTAAGATGATCAGCTAGGCTTCCCATCTTGACAGAGAAATTGATACAGATGCCTGCAGTGGTGATTAAACTGATTAAGCTAAGTGAACAACCTGACTTTCAGAGCTGTTTCTGTCCTACTGCTGTATAAGCAGAATGAGCAATTAGTTCTGGCTAGCTGATTTGCTTTCAGGTGGCTAACACTGGTGAAATCGGTCACACCTTTTTTCACTGTAGTTGAATGCAGAATGTGGTTCAGAACCTAGAATTTCTTTGTATATGAGGTATCACTCCAGCTGACAGGATTTAAGGTTTTCGTATCTACCTGTGCCTCCACTAATAGTTGTTGATCAGTTGAACAGGCATGAGGTCAAGACTTAAAAATTTACGAGCAATCTGTTAACCTCAATGAGCTTAAGAAATCAGAACGGAGAAAATAAATAAAGAAAGAAAATGGCATTTGCCATTATTATCTCATCACATTATAGAAGAGGACAATTATTAGTCACATAATCAGATACTAGAGTTCTGATGTGCAAACTGAAAAATAATATTTATAACAAAGTTTGTATTGATCAAGCTGTTTCAATATTCAATCACAAAGCTATTCTTTACTGTTTAGCCATGTTTTGAAACAATTGGTCTACATTACATATAACAAGTGGTTTACTAAAAAGATTCAGAAACAAGAAAGAACATTTCAACAATCCTAAATTTTTTTTTCACAATACATTTTCATAGTTTCTTGCCTCAAACTTTTCCTGTAACAGTTTATCTTTTATTGAATAAGAATCCTTCACAAAAGCAAAACTAACAGAGTCATTATTTAGGCTAAAAAAGTCCTTTCAGCTCTGGCTAGAATAAGCTTTGGCATCTGTAACTGTTAACTGTACTAGGCAGATGGTAACACAACAGGTCAGGGGAGGAAGCCAAGCCTATAGTGAAGTGACACCAGCTTTTGCTTCATGTTATGTGATCACCTCACCCTGAGACACTGTGGAGATTCCTCCATGGCAAATGGTCTCTGTGTCTGTGGTTCCTTGAATCATGAGTTAGAATTCATGGCAGACAAGAAACAAGTTTTATTAAGGGTAACTGAATCTGGAGGACTTCAGGACTTAGAGGATTTCTCCTTTCTAGTCCACTACAGTAGAAAATAAAGTAAAATTGGATGGACTTTAAGGAACAGCACGTTACTCCATCACAGCACAATGGATGCATATGTTTCTGTACTCCTAGGTGCAGTTGGTGGTGAGTCTGAGGATGTATTCCTGATGAACACACACATATACATGCAAGCACAGTAGTCATGGCAGGTCCCACAAATAACACAGAGAACAACACCATTACCAGCACCCATGTAAATGCAGATAGCACTCACATAAACACGAACAATGGGGGCCAAAGTTGTGCTTACTTTTAGGCTGATCAGGATTATCACCCTCATTTTTTTGATTCACAAGCACACCCACATTCATAAATGTCTCAGACACTAGAAGAAAATTTAAGTCTGTCCAATACCTATGCCCAGACCATAGGGCCTTATGCAATCACTGTGTCAAGTTTGCTAGCGGTGACACATAAAAGTTTGTGTCTACCCTGTAGCTGGTCTCCAGGCTGTGGTCCTCTTCAGTTTCCCCAGTCCCTGGTTTCCTACAGGGTAGTTGGACCCTTTGTCAGGGGGTCTGTCTCTCTCCAGATGTTGGTAATTGTGGTTCATATCCTACTCCCTGAATAGTCCAACATGAAGTTTGTTGTCCGTTAGACACACACACTCAGAGCAGGATGCTCAGCCATACAGAAAAAAGTTTGAAATATGATTCAGTGAGAAGACAGGACAAATTGTGCCAATCAAACATAGAGCTCTGTCAAACAAGTGTATTGATCAGACCCTGCTTACAGTCAATCCATTCCTCTTAACCCTTTTCCCTCTGTTTTCCTATGGTTGTTCTGCCTTGTTCCACTTTAATCAATCCTTTTCCCTTCCTTTGGTCCTTACCTGAGACATTCCATTTTAAGTTTTGTACAGTACCAAAATTCATTTCCTCACTGCATTTCATAATAAACCCTATAGCCCTTTAGACAGTAATCCCATTTAGTTTGCATGGCGTTTCAAAGACAAACTTTCTTTCCTTGACCCTTTGGTGAGCTTCACACCAGGGATAACAGTCTAAACCTTGTCCTTTGATGGTTTTAGGAGTAGCTGATTCAGTTCCTAGGGTTCATGGTCTGTCGTTGTTTGTCTGATCCTGGCTGGGTCTCTGTGTTTAACTGGATTAACTTTTAGTCACGAAACGTAACATTCTGTGTAGGGAGCCAAGTTACAATGAAATGACACCAGTGAACATTTACTTCATGTTACAGCAATACCTCATCCTGAGACACTGTGGAGACGCGTCTATATAAAATCGTCTGTGGTTGCCATACCTTCAGTCACAAGCTGGAATTCACCACAGACAAGAAACAATTGTTCTTCATAAAATGCATTTCATATTACAAGTTAGCACAGTGAACCAATACTAGCACGTTCTGTGACAATAAACTTTACCAAGGAAGACTTCTAGCAGGAATCATGTACAAGTAACCCAAACGAATCACAAGAAAAAGTCTGGGTGCTTCGGTGAAAGAAGGAAGGTGTTGGAAACTACTGTACTTCTATACAAGCAAATTCCTGCTTGGAGTGCAGGACTATCCATTAGATGTGACTATTAAAATCCATAACTGTGGGATTGGGTTGAGTTCATTATGATTTGGATCCTTCCACAAAGAAAGCAGGGTGAAATATATTTAACCATATGTGGGAGAGGAGAGGAGCCATCCACTGATCTGAGCACATAAGGCATGGCTTTTGTGAAAGGAAGAGTTGAATGTTTACCAAGAGCTATTTTTAAAAGCTGATAAAGAAAACTTCTGTGATTCTGATGGAATCCTGAGTAGCAGTCCCTGTACTCTAATAACTAACAATACACCTAAAGCATTTCAAGTCAAAGGAGATTTCTTGTGCCTATACTCCTTTTTCCTATGAGGGATGTTCTTTTGTTAAGTCATTCATTTGATTAAGGCTAATCAGAATAAACACAAAGACCAGGGAGGATCAAGGGAACAGTGACAGCTGAGAAATCCTACTAACCCAATCAGTGCAAACCCAGCACCTTGAATTAGCTGCTCCCTCAGGTGATTAAAGAAGAGGGGTTAGATCACTGTCCTTGATGTGAAACCTGTCAGGTTGACTCAACTAAACAAATTCTTTGGGAGGACACACAAACTAAAGGGCACTGTAACCTCAAGGGGTATAGGCCCATTGTGGTTTAAGATGAAATCTGCAGCGTGGAGACTCAATGGACCTTGACACCAAAGCACTTTGATCACAGATATTTACAAGTTTTAAGAATTACGCAGTCCCACTGTCCCACAGGGGAGATGGCAGGGTTCAGAAGGAAAACTGAGGGGATCAATGAGTTGGTTCCAACTGTGGGGTGCACAGTCCTTGCGACAGGCCCAGGGTCCCTGAGGTGTCTCTTGGGTGCTTCTGGAATCTCTTAGATCTTGCTCTCCTGCCCCTGACAGCTCTCCTGGAGTCACACTGGACACCATCAGGGCAAGGATGCAGCAGAGAATACCCAGTTCCTGATGGGCCTCCTCTGCATCACCCAGAACATAACTGGCTGTCGCTGTCACTCACACTCACCATCTGCCCGTCTGGGGGTTTCTTGTGAGTCTGCTGCTTTATAGTGATTGACAGGTTGTTTAAGGTCAAGATACTCCTCTATTCTTATAACTAAGTTAATCTCTTATCCAATAGGTTTAGGTAAAGTTCATATGCTAACACTGTTGTCAGCGAGGCTTAGCTGCCATGCCACATGGATTTACTACGTGATGCGGGGGCAGCACATAAGTTTGAGATTGCTAAAACTTATCACGGAATTTTTTAGGGATGTTCATATCATTTAATTTATATAACACATATTTGTCTATATCATATCCTATATAGTTTGTTTAACTATATTTACATGCGCAACATACAGTATATAAATATTTATAATTTATACAAATTATATAAAGTTATTTTAAGATTTTTATGGAATAACTATCATGCATTATTATGATTAGGCATTACAGTTGTGACATAGTCATCTCTTCATATGGAGCTAGTTGCATGTAGACAGCTGCATGTATGTGAGGTAATGGCTATGTAATTTGTAGATCCCAAGATATTTTGTAGATACATGGGTTGCTTAGGAGTGAGCTTGAAGTAGATTTCTTATGAAAATATTAACATTAAAAAAGTAGATCACTAAAAATTGTGGGGTTTGTAGAATGATATTAATAGATCTGATGTCACAGTGGCAGATAATTTGCTGGCAGTGTTGTTTTATTTGTATAGTGAGAACTGACAGAACCATTTTTCTTACACTCATCTGCTCATGACAACTGCTCATGAAAACTGTTATTTCCATTATTATCTGGAGGTGACAGTGCTAGTAGTATATCCTTCTGTCCTAACTTCTACCTAAGTGAATGTTTTGAGCATGTTTTTCTATTTTCAGCAGCTATATGTTGTGCTATTCTGTGTGATAGGCTTATAATGGGAAATGCTCAGTTTAAATCTTTTTGGTCAAGTCTTATAAAAAGATGTTTCCTGTTCATAACATAGCGGAAATTTCTGCAGAAAAATACTGAATAGAATAGAAACACACAGAAGATGGAAAACAAGTAGAACTGATGCATTCTTTAAACATACATAGTTTAATAAAAAATTTATTTTTTCCATACAGATATAAAGATATAAATGCTCTTTTAATTAAAAACAATTATTACATAAGGAAAATGTATTTTTTCTACAACATTTTATAAAACATTTTAATGAAAATGTGCACCAAATATCCCTATTTTGAACCAGCTCCAAAATCTTACACACTAAGATTGCCTCATCTAAATAGAGCGTAAAAGAATAATTTTAGCTATATGCTAGTTATGAAGGTGTTTGATATTTACAATAACAGCATAACACTAGTACTGGAAAAGAATTCAAACATTTTGTGCAGCTTTGTGGAAAACATGTTTTCTCATTTTAGAGCTTTTAATTTATTTTTCCTATAATTTCGTTCTTAAAATACTAAAAATGCATGGGACAGCTGTGTTTTAAATTTTTAGACTGAATGCTTCAAACTTGAAATTTAAGTCTTCAAATCCTCAAGACTACATCTCTAGACATGAAGATATTCTGACATTAATAGAAGAATTAAGTAGAACTTAAGTTTTGTGAAGCATCAGAGTGAGATCCAAGTAAAATGAAGTTCCTTAATGATCCCTAACTCTGAGTGTGTTGTGAGAAATTCCTTCTAAAGGGAATACCTAGGTTTCTACATATTCAGAGAATAATATATGTACTTATATATATGTGTATATGTATTATATTTAATGGATTCAATAGGAAATTCCATACACATACATTGCTACCCAAGTTAAGCAGCAGCCCCCCCCCCCCAGTCAATAACATTTATCTCTTTTCCACCAGCAATACGAACCAGCTAATTTAGCAGGAATGCTTCAATAGGTATCTAAAACATCAGCACAAATTGCCTAAATTAGACACCCCATTCTGTGAAATAGAATTTGTAACTCTAATATAGACCCCATAATAGTCTCCTTAGAGTAAACACGTGGTTTGAGATTGATGACATTCTGGGACTCAGTATGGCCAATCTATTACATAAAGTGAGATAGTTTAGTCAATACACAGGAAACGCAAAATCATCTTGGGTGTGTCTGTCATAACCAGTCTTCTGAAACCAGGACTGAAAATTTTAAAGCCCACTCTGAAGTTTGGCTTAGGATCAATATAGTAGAAAATGTTTACAGACTGATCAACTTACCAGCTATTAGGGGAAGGATTTAGCTGCCTGAATAGGTATTGCCGTTTTGAGCTCCCCTCGAGTATCTGAGAAACCTTTGCTGATCTGGTAGATATGACAAAGATGCTATAGAAAACCATCATGCTCCTGAAGCATCAGCTGACTGTCAGGTAAGTTGCCCAAGGGTATATCAAACTACTCCTAAGAGCTAGGAGTGCTGGATACCTTGGGTGATTGTCTGAGGAGGACATATATACAAGGATATTTAGTGAGGCAATACTTTCTCTCTTGTTTAAAACAGATTACTATGTAGGTAGCCGGCAGTAAGAAGGTGGAATTCCGAGCTTAAAAACACTTCCTGTTCTTAAAGTTCTCCATCATTTTTCTTGTGAAAAAAGTACACACAGAACACCTAAAAATATTGTGATGACAGTGCAGTAGAAGAGTAGCATAGCAGCATTGTAATAAAGACTAAGTAATATATAATTTTACAGTACAGCTATATTAAATTACCTAGGAAAGTTTAATATAGGCATTCCTAATTATTCAGTGCTTGATTTCTCAACTCTAGTGCTCTTTTCATCTTGCATGTACAAAAGCTATGTATGATTGTTATTCCTTGGCAATTATATTTTTGCCAGGATGATGAAAAGTCAGTTTACAGTTTCTAAATTTTTGTTGAAATAAAGGTGTTATTTATTCGACTACCACTAAGGACTTGAGACAAACAAAGAAACAAACAAGAAATGGTTTGAATGGCCAGGCACAGAAACATTTTCAGACCAACAAGTTTATGAAAAATTAAACATAAGTAAAACTTAAATAATAAAAAAAGAAAGAAAATCCCCTAGTAACAGAAAACAGTAGGAAACAGAAATTTAAATTAGAGCTACAAGCCTAAAATAACTTGTGATCTTTGTTTAGACAAAAAATAACTCATCTTGCTGTACATACTTGTTATACATATTTTTATATGTTCTACATATTTATAAATGTATTCACATGATTTATTTAAAGCACAGCGCCATACAATGGGAAATAAATATACAGTTATTAGATCAGCTATAGATATTTGTGGCATAGATGTGTAGCTGATGTGAGATGTGATGAATCACACAGCTTCTGAATAAAACACACTTCCAGCTTTTAAGATTTTCTTACATTCAGCAGATAGGCAGTGCTTAAAAAAATATTCAGATCTTTTAGCCTCTGTCTCATGTCTGCAGCCAGGGACAGGAACGCAGTCCTCTTTACCAGAGATGAGCAATTGATGAAAACAGTTCCAGTCTGCAGAGGCTGAAGTTTTGCTCCATGAAAAAGATATAACATTTTCCTCCTTTAAAGAGAAACATCCTGATGTGTAAGAATATGTTGTATGAAGGGTAAAGACAGAGAGGGAATGTGAAATACTGAGGGAATGACTGGGGAATAAAAAAATCTGTTCTTAGATGCCATGTACTTATAGATCTAGTTCACGATGCAGCTGCACAAGTGCTAGCAGTAGCAGAAGGGAGGCAGCAGTCTAAGAGGAACCTCCCTTTACCTGCATTTCTGTAAGGCTGAAGTGGGAATGGAATCACAGATATTGGATCCAGATCTGTACAAATAGGAATCAGTAGCTAAGTGTTTATCTGCTTTAATGGCAGCCCACATATTTAGATTTCAAAATGGTCCTTGAATAAATTTTAGGTTCCTATTTTTGAAAATTTAATTTGAATTAGTTATATCTTCTAATACTCCTATGAACAGTGAAAGTATTAAACCATTTTTGATGGTATAAGAGAGCTACATGAGAAATGACTGCCTAAAGATTTCATAGTCTCATCTGAAAATAAAACTAGATAACATAAAACCAGTGGGGAAAACTACACTGAATACCACAGCAACTCCCATGACAAGTTAGAAAATAATGAGATATGGTCAAGAAGAGCTGATAGCCTGTTTTTCTCAATATATATTTCTGGATGTTGGCCCAACATTGTTATTTATTTATACATATTACATCAAGATAACTGAACTGAGGCGCAGAAAAGATACAAGCAAAAAAAATAGAGATTACATTTTAAGCAATATACAAATAATTCAGTTCAATATAAAAAAAAAAAAAAACCCGCAGAAAAAGAAAAAGGTTTTAGAAAATTGCCTATAACACAATGGAGTTAGGGCAGAAATTTCAAAATATAGTAAGACAAGGATTTACATTTAAAAAATAAAAATAATAACTATTGAATATAAGTAAGAAGCATAACTATAAGGCTACAATAAAAGAACTAAACCAGAAAATAATTAAAACATTTGACTACTTTTATTTTGAATAAATTTTAGGTTTCATACACTGATTACTCTCTGAGTTGCATGAATGGTTTTCTCAAAACACCTCTGACCATAGGAACAAATTCAATTTCATGTACATAAACAGACTTTTTCATCTTCAGTGGAAATAAGGTTTTGAATGAGAACTTCTGAGAAATTAAAAAAGATCAAAACTGTCTAGTCTCTTATGAGCCTTTGTGTCTGTAAATATTGTAATTTTTTGGCAGAATGTACTTTGCAAATGGTGCTGCAGCAGCATAAGTTGAAAAGCACCACCATCTCAGGAGACATGGCAAAATCTTAACTGTAAATCTCAGATTACTTTAAACAGAAAAATACCCAGCTCAGCTACATTCCCTGAGAGACTCAATGCAGTATGCACATCCGATAACACTAACATCGTCGAATTTCAAGTAAAGAATTGAGCAGGAAGTTCCCCACAGGTATAGAAATTTTCCTTAAGACATGGCGGAGTGGAAGGTAGTATACACTTTTTGAATAACAGCTCAACGTTGAAAATATCTGCTCAAGGAGAATAACTCGTGATTTCTAAATCCTTCTCAGTTTGATGGCTCAGACCAACAACTCCTACTTTCTGAGGGGGTTTTCCTGAAAACCTTTTCTGGGGTTTCCCCTGAGGAGGAGAGCCTGGAACCTTGCTCTCCACTTTCCAAGTAAGTGCTCCAATCATTAAACTATGTAAAAGCACAGAACATTTCTAATGGGAGGGAGAGGTGGCAAATGAGCAAATGAATGAACAAAAGAACATCTTTAGGCAAGAAATCTCACTTTTGTGAATCCTATTATGACCACCAGAATTATAATTATAAGGCACTGGACTGCCAGTGCCAGCATAACACTTTATGAATTAAGATGAGAATCAACTTTCTGCAGTTTAACAAGGAACAGAACAGCCACTTCAGTTTTTTGAAATGTTGGCCTTACAGTCATCACTACAAATCTCTAAGTTGAATTGTTCTATATCTTCCATCATTCTTTCAGTCTTCTTTGCCTATCAACTTACCTACCATGACTGTGATGTACAGTCTTTCTGATATAAAAGGATGTTCCAGCATCCTTCTGACAAAAGCATTCTTTCTGAATCTGTCGTTTTTACACTATTCTAAGTTTGTTTCTGGTGTTCCTGTAAATACATAGTCTTTCATCTTTTATAAACTAGTAACTGTTTCCATAGAAACTAATGAGTCTAATACTACACAAAATGTTTCACATACTGAAGAAGTCCTAGTAGTTTTGAGACTGTCAACGTCAGTTCACAGTCCCAGAGAAATCTACACATCACGATATAAAAACAGAAAATTGGTCTAATTTGACAGGGACAAATGAAAAAAGAACAGTCAAAAATGTAAAAAGTTGGGAGACTTACAATTAATATTCTTATTAATTATTTAAAATATTTAATTTTGTGACTTTTTTGGGTAAATCTTCATTGGTTTACTTTGGAGCAATTTTTTCTGAAGTAAATGCACAGCTGGTACTTTGGATTAACTATCTAAACAACTATATATTTTTAAAGAAAAATGCTTTTTTCAAGATGACTAGAAATACTTTGAATCCCTTCAGAATCTTGATTTTTACACACTCCAGGGCAAAATTATATAAGTTACAGATTATTATAACGACCATTTTTAAAACTAATCAAAGTTATAGTAATTTATATAGTTAATTAAATGAATAAGAAATCTGTTTCAAACATTATATAAAATAGAATTTATTTTTATGTAAAATTTTGTAAGAATATGGGTTTTGTTTTTTTGCTTGTGTATGATAATTGCATTGTTCTTTTTCCACAAACCTAGTTGAACTTAGAGAAGTGTTTCAGCATCAGCTTTCATTAGCATACTTAAGCTACTCAGCTGTGAATAAATCTGGAATAAAAGAAATGTGCAGATACTTTAGCCTACTGTTAAATCAGAGGAAACAGTTTTATTTCCAACCTCTTTCATCACTAAGAAAGCTTAATTTACAGTAGACATTTAAATACATAAAGTGTTATATATATTTCTAAACTACTAAAAAGTAGTATAATTAATATTACTATAGTGTCATTTTTCAGTTTGGATTCATTGTTAATGAGTTTACTTAAGAAGCTCTCATCTAATGCTAGTGGCAGGAGACAGCATTCTAAAAAAGATGCCTGTTAAGCAGCATGAGAATCATTCTTTTGTTTTTGGTCTAGACTTACCTTATTTTCAACTGAAAACTACTTTTTTGTGCTACTCACATTATGCAAAAAATGAACAGGAAAATTATGTTTAACAACTTGTACAAGTCTCTCCCCCATTTACCTTTTTCAGGCAAGTATGAGCTATATTTTGTCTGTAACTGAGCCCAAATTTACCCGCTGCTGACATTTTTATGAAACTCCATACTTCTATCAGGTTTACAGGAGTACTGCAGGACGGATAGGTTCAAGGTCTATAGTTAGCCTCTGTCATGGTTTAATCCCTGTCAGCAACTAAAGAAAAGAAAAGTAAAAGAAGTAAAACTCGTGGGTTGAGATAAGAACGGTTTAGTAGAACAGAAAGGAAGAAACTAATAATGATCATGATAACACTAATAAAATCATAATAGTAATAGTGAAAGGACAAGAATATACAAGTGATGCACAGTGCAATTCCTCACCATTTGCTGATCGAAGCCCAGTTAGTCACTGAGAGGCGATCCCCCTGCCCCCACTCCCCCCAGTTTATATACTAGACGTGATGTCCCATGGTATGGAATAGCCCATTGGCCGGTTTGGATCAGCTGTCCTGGCTGCGTCCCCTCCCAACTTCTTGTGCACCTCCAGCCTTCTTGCTGGCTGGGCATGAGAAGCTGAAAAATCCTTGACTTTTGACTAAACACAACTTAGCAACAACTGAAAACATCAGAGTGTTATCAACATTCTTCACATACTGAACCCAAAAACAGTGCTATACCAGCT
>JAVJGG010000008.1:9657329-9675772 GCA_035590195.1 Aviceda cuculoides | reverse complement strand
TTACTTTCTTTTATGGCAAAACCAGCTTTCAGAAGGATTTGGATTATTTTCTTCCCTTTCTCAAAGACTTCTTCTGCTGTGTTGCCCCATACGATGATGTCATCAATGTACTGCAGGTGATCCGGAGCTCCAAGAACATACATACACTTATATAAACTTATACATAAACTTTTATATATGAAGTATCTCTGTTTGGCATGGGGTTTTGAGAGTGGAATAGGAAATAGCTGAATGACTTGAAAATCTCACTGCAATATTTAAAAAAGGTCACCTGAGAAATCATTCTGAGGATATAGAAATATAATGATTTTGTGGCATGACAGCTCCTTCGTGGTCTTTTAATTACTTGTTATCATCATCCCTTACGGTAAGTCTCCTATTCTATTGCTCTCTGAACACTTTGTTGCTTTGCTTCATATGTATCAAGGATAACCATGGCCATGGTGACGCAGAGTGGCTATTTAGAAACTGTCATTTTTCTTGCAAACCTACACATCAATAACTTGTTCCTTGGCTTACATGCAAATAAAAGGAGAGTTAAGAATTACTTAAAAGAAAACACAGTAGATTTTCTCAGTGTTAATTAAAATTATGAATTGTGGTAAGAAACTTTTTACATAGCACAAACTCTTTTAGTAACCTGAACATAAAAAGTAGTCATAGAAAAATATAAATAAGGTTATAGTAAATAAATAAACTTAAAGTAGCAGTCAAGCATGTAGAATAAAGTTTAGAGGTTCAAAGATGAGCTACAACTTGTGATGAACATAAAATCAACAGAAAAAATGTAGGTAAGAAGATAAAAGAAACTACAAGTACCTTAATTAACTGAAGTATGAAAATATGTAGGTGATACAGGAAAGATCATTGAATAAGCTATTATGTTCTTATCTCTAGAACATAATAGTTGAATTGTGACTGAACAGTAGGATATTAGCATAGACCTGAATAAGGCAGGAAGAAATTAGAGAATAACTACATAAATTAGATTGTAAGGTGCCTTGGTGAAATTCCAGCATGTAAAGACCTAACTAAAATAATCTTTGAACCACCAATGATGATTGTTCATCTCTTGCTATTGTTACAGGTTTAGAAGGAGAAGCATTAGACCTGTATGTAAAAGTGAGAAAAAGAGGACTCTGGAATTAATTAATAACAAGTTACTTCAGCTTCAACACTGTAGAAAATAAGAAAAAGCCTGTCAATATTCAGTTAAATATTTAAACTTAATGAAAGTATACAGAGAGGACAAAAATAGACTTGTCAGGAGTCATAAAGTAGGGATTTGCCAAGAATTGACTGTATGAAACTAATTTAATTTAGTCCTTTCACAGAAAACCTGGCAGAGCTCATAAAAGAAACAATAAAAATGATTCACTTCATAGTGGAACCTTACTTCCAAATGACATTTTCATAAAAACCCCTGATGAAGTAGATGAAATAAGTAAAACCTGGGTGTATAATCAACTGAGCAACTTTACTCGAAGTGTAGTTATGCTATCAGACTGCATTTCTAGTGGGGATTCACTGGGATCTGTGCTGGAACTTGTTCTGTTCAGTACTTTCAGCTGTAGTTTGGATAGAAGTAGAGAGTGCACTTAAAAATTTCCAAATTACATGAAGCAGTAGGGAGTGCAAGCACTCTGGAGTGTAGGTTTAGAATTCAAAATTATCTTAGTAATATGGAGAAATGGTCTGAAATCAACAAGGTGAAATCTAAAAAGGGCAAGAATAGGATAGGATAGGCTAGGATAAAACTATTTCAATTGGAAGGGATGTACAATTATCACCTAGTCCAACTGCCTGACTGGTTCAGGGCTGACCAAGTTAAAGCATGTTATTAAGGGCATTGAACAAATGCCTCTTAAACACTGACAGGCTTGGGACATCAACCGCCACCTCTCTAGGAAGCCTGTTCCAGTGTTTGACCACTCTCTCGGTAAAGAAATGCTCCCTCATGTCCAGTCTAAACTTCCCCTGGTGCAGCTTTGAACCGTTCCCAAGTGTCCTATCACTGGGTACCAGGGAGAAGAGCTCAGCACCTCCCTCTCCATGTCCCCTCCTCAGGAAGCTGTAGAGAGCAATGAGGTTGCCCCTCAGCCTCCTCTTCTCCAAACTAGACAAGCCCAAAGTCCTTAGATGCTCCTCACAGGACATTCCTTCCAGCTCTGTCACCAGGTTTGTTGCTCTCCTCTGGACGCGTTTGAGTACCTCAACATTCTTCTTAAATTGTGGGGCCCAGAACTGCACACAGTACTCAAGGTGAGGCCACCCCAGTGCTGAATACAGTGGGATAATCACCCCTCTTGACTGGCTGGTTATACTGTGTTTGATGCACCCCAGATTGTAGTTTGCAATATATACTCCTATTATTCAGTTGATTTTTTTACATTAGGAGGCAAAAAGTCAATAACTTTATGACAACTACTGTAATCCAAACTTCATAGATGGTTGAAACTTTATTAGAAAAATTACTGCAAAGTAACTACAATCTACATGCATTGTAGGATTTTGCAAACATAATCAGTAAGGTTCTCCTAAATTTTCTGCTAGTCATCCCAGTGATAGCAAACAAAAATATCAACATATTACCAAAATGTGATTAGTGATATTAAAAAAAATATAAAAACTGCTGTTGTATAACATGGAGAAAGAAAATCTACCTGACTGTCAGTAACACTGCTGAAGATCTGCCTGGTAATTATAAGGTATGCTACTCCATGCTAATTATTCAAAGCTTTCCTTACCTTGTCAAATGTTTAGAGAATATTTGAACCTTATCAGCATTCACTAAAATGTATCTGAAAGAATTATTAATGTACTTTTTTGCAAACTTTGCGTGTAGTCAGGTTCATAACTTTAAGTTGGTGAATCTCAGTGGTATATAGGAGGCTCACCCGTATGTTCTGATTGTCCTTTTCACATTAAACTCCAAGAATCTATAAAGTCTATAAGTTACAGGCTGCAACTACAGTAACTTTAATTAAAATGCTCTGTCCCATTCAGAACAAATGGACTATGTAAATGTATGAAAAATACTTGCACAAACTGTGCAAGACAAGATATTACTTGGACATTCATATGTTCATTACTAGAAAATTACTTTTTTATTTTAGTAGGGTTTTTTCAGGAATTTGATCCTGTGGTCTTACTGACAAGAATGAAACTTTTGTACATAAAATGTTCAGCATCATTGTCTTTTCATTGTCTCAGGATGCAGAACTTAGTACAGTAAGTATTCAGAAACGTGGAGTTCCTGTGTTTGATAAAGTTCTGAGTCCTGATACTTCCTAAACTTCCTAGCATGGTCATATTCTTGAAATTCTTTAATTTAAATTCCTCTATTTAGTTTTAGAAAAATACAGCTGTTTATTGTGTGTTATGTTAACACAACTTTTGAAGAACCCTGTTCCACCAAACTCAGTGCACACCAAAATCTCCAAACAGCATGACTAAATCTTACAAGATACTTCCTGATTTACCTATCTGCCCACATGGTTCCATTTTGGTTATCCACACTTGGTCAGAAGCCCAGTGTTTCAGAATAATTTGTATTTGCTTCTTGCCCAGTTTGGGGTGAAGGATGCATGCATATAGCTACTGAAAAAAAAAAAAAAAAGCAAGAAACTAGGAAGATAATAAACATAGCTGGAATGGGGAAGAAGAAGGGAGAGGGTGAGATACTCCACTTTTGTCACTGTAGTATTTTTGTCTTATGTTAGACCAACATTATGGTATGAAAATGATGCATTCCAGACACCATAACAGGGTTTAACTCTAGGTTTCCACTGAATCAGTAAGCTGAAAAATAGATTCCTCTATAAAAGTACTTCTGATTTATTAATAGCTCTACAGCTCGAGCTGAGTGCCTCTGAAAAGGCACCTTGAACAAAGAAATCCCTTGGCAACTATACCCTTACAATCTAAGTTCCCCACCCCTCATGCAACAGTTAAGACCAATAGTAATATTAAGGTCTGGGGTCTTCCTGTTCTTCATTGGGTCCTTTCATCATCTCTAGGTGGGCCATTTCTTTTCTTGTCTCCAAGGTTGCAGCTTCCGCTGATGATTATAGCTTCCTTATCTTCTGGTTTGATCTAGCTCTGGGGCCTCCTTTTACTTAACTAGTAGAAGTTCAACATATCTAGGTGAAAGTTCACAGCTTGCGGTCAAAGATTTCAGCAAATTTAGCTACTAATCTTAAGTAAGTTATGCTAAGCAAGTTCTATATAAGTAGTACAGCAAATTGCACAACAGTTAGATAAAAGAAGTAGGGATCAAACTTCACACTGTTCATTTTCCTTGATAAGCACAACATTTAGATTATAATTAGAATTTCCATGATTATTTTTCTCCAGCTCTTATGAAACATATAGTCTTATGTACCCAGGATTAAATTTAAAGGTGAACATTGGCAAGTGAACCTAGAGAGAAGGTCTCCTTGTGAAACACGTTGTGATCTGAAACGGACTATGAAGCTGCAACTCCCACTTCCTGAAAAAGTAATCTGAAAATAAATAATTACTATTCATCTAAATAGTTCTATTGAAAAGTTACTAAAAGGATGAACTCTAACACCATCACTGCAATGCTTAAACTAAGAAGAGGACTAGTTTCTAGATGGGTTCATCTATTGCATTCTATTGGTCATCTTTAAGCATCTAGTTCAAGGAGTGAGAACATTAAGGCAACTCATTTCCTTCCACCAACAGGGAGAATTTATACATATATTTAGAGCTTTGCATCAGTTTCTTTTAGTTTGGATGAGAACACAGTTTCTGAAGCAAATCTCCCACAATTTCTCATTTACTGTGCTACTGTGCTTTGATTTGCACTGCAGACTGATCTTGGAGCCTGCAAACTGCATTTCTTTCAGTTGAAAATGAACTAGGGTTAAACTGAATGGGTCCAGTCATTCTTCTATTTGGATCAAGCTAGTCTCAGATAAAACCGCTTGAAAGGCTTATACTCTACCAACCCACTGCTATCACACTGCACTATTTTCCAGTGTAAACAGAGCCTTGATCATACCATATATTTTAACAATCTCCTGCCCAGCTTAAAGATACTTAACTGACCTGAAGCAGGCTATTCAGAAAATAGTATTTCCATATGAAACATGCTACAGGAAAGATCAATCTGCTTTAGAATGGGACATTTTCAAATACTGCAATCCTGGGGCCACAAAAGTACCTAACATGGATATTTAAATGCTTTCACACCTTAAAATGAGAACAGGCATGCTTAAGATACTGAATTGGGGACCCTACAGCTTAGTACCTTCATTAAATATCAGTTAAGTTAAATGGAAAAAAAATATATCCAACCCTACCTTCTTTAATATTGTGGATTCCAAACCATTTAAATTAATATTAGATGTTTCTGGTACCTTTTACCTGCACAAGCTGAGTACATTCTGGATGTGCCAGTCCATCACAACAGGTATTTCATGAGATTCCCTACAACCACAATGCAGCCACTGGTTCAATGGCATTTATTACACACTAGGATTAGAAATATGTAGAGGTCAATTTGATAGGCTTTGAAGTCCAGAGAAGAGATGATATTTCCTGCACTTTTTTGGTAGGTTTTAATAAGATTTAGGAATCTTGTGTCCATATCGCTATAAATACCAATTCAATTTCCTTGCAGTGTTGACAACCTGGTGAAAAGATTGTACTGAAAAGGAGGCCAGAGCCATTCATAGGGGTAGAAAATGAATTATATTCACAGCAGTCATGTACTTCAGTAGATGACAAGAATTTTCAAAAATTACCCATAAATTACCCACTTGACTAGACAATATAAATGAACCTTTGACATTTTAAAGATGAAACTGAATAAAGTCCTGAGCAACCTAGTCTGATCTCATAGCTAAACTTCTTTGAGCAGGAGGTTGGACTTTGGCTTACTAAAACCTGAAATACAGAAAGGAAATGCAGAAACTAAGGCTCCTTCTATTTGAAACAAAATGAAAGGGTCTAACCTGCCATTTACTTCTAACACAGTGTTGCGAAATATTATCTCTCTCTGACATTTAATCCTAACTGCGCAAAGAAGTGTCATATGAATATTTTGTAATGTTAAAATTACAAAAAGTGTTTGATGCACAGCTTTTATCTTAATAAAATTTTAGATTACATTTTTATTTAGCAAACTGTTAGTATGTGAAAGCAGAGAAATAAAGGGATTTTTTTTTTGTTTTCCTGCCTTTGGTGTCTATCTCTTATCTCTTCATAAACTCCCAAAGTCCAATAAAAATGTAAAAGTGGCAGTAAGTTATATGCTAATATTCCATTATTGGACATACTGTGGGCAGGCTCTGTGGTGTTACACGTTACCATCACCTGTTCTGAGTACTTACAGGTATATAAACTTAAATATTTATTTTTAAAGTTTTATAAGAAGGGAGAAACATTTTGTACTGCGAGATAATATTTTTCATTCCTTTCTGAGAAATACGTGGAACTATTCAGTACCTACAGTCCCCATGCTGAAATAGTTACTCACGATATGTTTTCTTGAAGGGATACCAAAGGCAGAACAGGTAACAGTGTTCAAGAAAAAGTAACAAAAATTATCTTCAGAGATCCTTTCTTCAAAAAAAATAAACAAACCCAAACCCTCAAGCTTTCATGAATGAGCTTTATTTTTTCAGTTTTGTTATACATAAAATCCTTCTACTTAAAAAAAGGCAAGTTCACTACATTAGTAGACACTTTTCTATGTTAATATTCTAATTATTCATATTTTTACTGCATAAAATGATACTTCTGTTCTGCTCATTATCAGGGGTGAGTTCATGAACTCAGCCACCTTCTTACCCACAGCTCGTCATCGTTACCTCAATTCTTGGCTGTCTTCAGGAAATCTCCAACTAACTCCCCAGAATGAATCTGCCTTACAGGTACTTATTAACGGAATGAGTGCAAGCTGAACAGGGCCATTTAACCTCAGGGTCAGAGTACGGTCCTAGGCTGTCTTTTATTTAGCACTATTGACATAGCTTAATAAAATGTTTTAGTATTTTACAATTCATTATAATTTATCCATTTTTCTTTGGTTTTCTTTGTTTTAGGAAGATTTTACATCATCAATGAAAGATATAGAAAATGGGCTTCTGTATGAAACTGTTCATATGGTCCAAACAGGGTAAATAATTCTTCTCGTTAAGACAGACATGTAATAGCAAAAGTGAAAAAAAAAAAAAAGAAAAAAAGAAAGTCCAATAAATGTAGAGGTTCAAGCTCGAAAAGAAAAAAAAAAAAAAGAAAAAGAAGAAATATATTGGTTCTGACAGTAAAGAACTAACAGAAATCTCTATGCTAAATCAAGACATGGGTGTAAAAATTACAAAATGCCAAAAGTCTTTCCCAGTTCTGCTGTGCTTTAGCAGGATGAACTTCCACTGCAGTTTGCCTGCATTAGCACTTCATGCATTTTCCTTCCTTGGCTTCTTCATATTTGTCTGAACAGAAGAAAGTTAAACCATACAGTTTTGAAGACTCCAATTCTCCCTCCAAAGTGCTTTCAGCACTAGATGTGCACAGTATACAAGGATCCTAATTATGAGAGTGAACAAGAAGTCCCTAGAGAAGCTGAAAAATAAAATCAGGTTAGACTATGTGTAACATATTCCAGCTGCATTCAAATACATATAAAGGCAAATTCCAGTCTTATGTGACCCAGGAGATTAGATGCCTTGCTCAGGAAAGTGGAGACATAGCTTTGAACCTGTTATACTGGGAAAGGATGTGTAATCTATAACATTTTAAAGAGCAATTTATCCTTTTGGGAGTACAAGAATTATATGAAAAAATCAGAAGGCAGAGACATGAAAGGATTTGACTTTGGCTTCTGCACATGGTTTGAAGGTTAACAGATGGGATAGTAGTGTACTGGTTTGGGCTGTGATAGAGTTAATTTTCTTCATAGTAGCTTGTATGGTGCTATGCTTTGGATTTGTGACCAAAACACACGTTTTCATCACTGCTGAGCAGTGCTTACAAAGAGACAATGCCTTCTCTGTTTCCCACTCAGCCCTCACCAGTGAGCAGGCTGGGGGGGCACAAGGAGTGGGTAGGGGACACAGCTGGGACAGCTGACCCCAACTGACCCAAGGGAAGTCCCATACCATATGATGTCATTCTCAGCATATAAAGCTGGGTGAGGAAGACAGAAAGGGGAATGTTCAGAGTGATGGCATTTGTCTTCCCAAGTCACCATTACGTGTGCTGGAGCCCTGCTATCCTGGAGATGGCTGAACACCTGGGAAGTGGTGAATGAATTCCTTGTTTTGCTTTGCTTGTGTGCACGGTTTTTGTTTTACCTATTAAACTGTCTTTATCTCAACCCACAAGTTTTCTCACTTTTACCCTTCCAGTTCTCTTCCCCATTCCATGGAAGGGAGTGAACGAGTTGCTGTGCGGGGCTTAGTTGCCTACCAGTGTTAAACCACAAAATCTATTTATATTAGACCACCAGAAAATAATTTCAGTGATACAAAAGTCTTTCCATTATAGTGAGCAGGACTTCAGAGAAATATAGGTTCCCACAAAGACAGGAAGCAGAAATCTAAGTAGTATCCTCTGGAGGTACAGAGGAGCTGCAGCTGTTTTCCACTAAATGCATCAAAAATTTAGGCAGTTTGGATCATTCTTCTGAAGGCAAGTACTTAACTTTTGGGCTTTTTTCAAGATCTATTTAGAAATCTAGATCTTGTCAAGTGACAGTTGTTATGGAAACATAGAGATGCAATAAAGGCAGCCATCCTTCGAATAGAATTATGGGAAGTAAAGACAAGGTGTTAAATGTGGAGTAAGCTAAGCAAGTAACTGATATAAATTTGACTTGGAACATAATGGGAAACTACTGAAATGTTTCAAATGGTATGGGAAGGGAGGTGGGCAGAACAACAGATAAAATAAATTATTTTGGCAGCAGCTTTTTGGACTGCAAAGATTTGGTAGTATGTTTAAAGAAAGAAAAAAAAGATAATTTGGAATAAATACAAGAGTATGTATTACAAAATGAAGATATATTTATAATCAGAAAAAAGTACAATAATGTTTAGACTGCTATTGTGTACAGATCATTCCTTCTTTCACTGACCAATATTGCAGTATACTTTCTGAGTATTCCCCTGTCTTTCTGAGTGCATCTGTTATCTCTAGTACTATATTTAACTCATAAATGTCACAAGGCAGGAATCATCCATCTGTTTTCTGCTTGCATGGCTGTTTTTACTGTAAGATCCTGATACAAGATTGGGTTTTTTTAGTGTTATAGTAATACTTAAACTGATAGATTTGTCAAGAACAAGTCAAGGCAAACAATTTTAAATTCTTTTTTTAAAATGATTTCATGAATGATTCCGATAATACAATGAAAAGGGTGCATATAAGATCTATTGGTGACTCAGAGCTGGAAACATTTGCATTTTCTGAGGACAAAACTAGACTTTAAATCATCTTGATAAATTGGAGGGATGGTTTAAAATCAATAAGATGAAATTCAGTAAAGACAAGGGCAAAGTACTGTGTTTAAGGAGGAAAAATCAAAGCCATAATTGGGAAATGGGAAATACCTGACTGGAAGAAATGCTCAAGGAATATGATGTGTGGTAAACTGAATCAAGTCAACAACTTTCAGTTAGGTATAACTGCTTTCTTTCATTCTACTCTGACAAATTAGTTCCACTTCTTGTTTTGTTAAAAAAAAAAGCCAAGTTATTGTTATTAACAAATTTTCATTTATTTAAGTTGGAAGTGCAGTGAAATTTTGTGTAAACAATTTGAAACATTTTACAGCAATTTTTTACTGAAAGAACAGATTATCTACAGCAATTACAATAACAGGAAATAGAAGAATGTCCACAAAAATAAATATGAAATGCAAGCCTCCCAATAGAACTAAGTATTTATATAATCTACTGGTTAAATAAGTAGGCTAAGGTTCTTAGGCACTGGTAAAAGTCTAGTATGCATTAAGGTGCGTAAATCTGAATTTAAAGGAAGTTATTGCATAAAGAAAAAATGAATAATGAATGTCTTCATATGGCCCTATATCCCCGAGGAATGTCTGTCTAAACCTGGAGTAGCAGTTCTGGAGCAGAAGATGGATACACTAATTGTATAAATCTGTACATTTTGCCTAGTAGAGCTGGCAACAGAGAAAAGAGTATCAAGAGAACAGACTGATACACAAGGAAGGATAATCAGTATTTTGAAAAATGAGGTGATAACCTTAAATAATTAAAAAAAGGAAGTAAAAAAACTTATGAGCAGTATCAATCATAAAATAATTTTATGTGGTTTTTCCAATCTCAGATAAGCTGCATAGAGTAAATCTAAAGAAAAAGATTAATTTAAGCAGATGTGACTGAGAAAGCAGTCATTATTATGTATTAGTAACTGGATGATTCTTAATACCATTGTTTCAGGATCAATTTTTCATGTCTTCGTTCTTTAAAAAATTCTCCTTGAAAAGATGAAAAACAAACATAATTCACTTTTTTTTTTTTTTTTTTTTTAAACTAAAGGTAGCTGTTCAGTCAAAAATGCACTCTGGTTTCATTCTTAATAAATGTTCTTTAAAGCAATATGATCAACTAAATAGATGGATGTTGGAAAAAAGCTGCATATTTTGCAATGTGACTTATGCCATTTACACAAGAAAAAGCAAATTACAAAGAAAAAAAACACCTTCTAAAATAACCCCAGATTTATAAAAAAATCAAAATTAAATTTACTTGTGAATATCCATTGCAAAATTTAGTATATGACGTTAATTTCTGAAGGCATTTATATACCTGAGGTGGAATTGTTGAGAAGAACCCAGGGAAGGGAATATCTTCAATTTAAATTAAACTGTTCTTCTTTAGGCAGAACCAGCAGAACAAGTCTGACATTGTGATGCAGGATTTTCTAATACTGGGACTACAAAATTACATAATCTTAAAAGAGTAGTTCCTCTAAAGAAAACAATCTCAATAATCTTTTAAAGGGTAACTTTATTTTGCTTTATTAATTGTCTTAGTTAATTCTTGTTATCAGTAGTTTACCTTTAGTAAGAAATTAAATTGTACTTTGAAAAACATCCCCATTTGCCCCAGGACTGTCAATGATATGGGTGCTGATGGCCAGGCCCGACCTGACACAAGTGATCCCCAACCAATTCTGAACAGGACCAAGCCACTTCCTTGGCCTCCCTGGCTCTGGTTTTCTGGGGGTTTTACAACTTTCCTTCTTGTATTTTCCCTCACGAATCCTTGAGGTACTAATTAACAATCCCGTCTCACCAGTCCCGCCACCACCAGTACCTGTGACTTTCTCATCTTCATGCAGACTTTCTCACTGCTTGCTCTCAGCAGCCCGAGCCCCCATTATGTAGCTGGGCCATACCAGAGCTGGGCCTGGTACAGCCCAGATAGTAACGAATCAATCTTTTGTTCTTTTAGAAGTCCCAGGTCCCTAAGTTTCTCAAGACAGTGCCAGTCATCCAGCCTTACTTGTAAGTCTGGTCAGGAAACCAAACCTAAGTTCCTGAAGATTGGTTTTGTCTGATTTTACAAAATCACCATAATTTGAATTGGAAGGAACCTCAGGATATTATCTACTCCCGTCTTGTCCTTAAGGCAGAGTCAATTCTGGGTTCCTCTATGTTGTCTTTGCAGTAAAATGGAGAGAAATGCATTCAGGGAATGATTCATCTGATGGTTAGAGTTAAGTCTAACTTAGAAAGAGAAGAACTGCTGCCTAGTAGTCCTTATTTCACTAGCTGTGACTACTCAAATTGTTCACATTTCATCAGATGATCTGAGTGTTTGAGAAAATGGACTGAAATGGTTGGCGACCACCAAGTAAGCACTCTCAGAATATGCATAACGTATGCAAATGGGATGGAAATCTCCATAAAAGTGAGCTGAGGTAAGGTAGCTTGACAACTGGAACATCCAACTTTTCAGTAAGTAGGAAACCTTCTTTAGGTAGGGATAAGAGAGAGAGTTGTGTAGAGAAGAGGAATAGCAATCATGGAAATGTGGGAAGGGTGTGCCACCACTTCCAGTTAGTCCTGTAACCCGTATATTGATAATCATTAACAAGGTCTGAACATGTGTCCTTGCTCTGTATTTAAGAATCTGGAGTAGGCAAACTCACAATATTTTTAAAGCAGCACTGATCCAACAATGCAGCACTGTGCTGTGTAGTTGAATGTCATAATGCTGAGTAGGACATGCATCCCTGTGAAGTTGTTTCTTGAGTAGAAGTGAATTAAAACACACATTTAAGTGATATCTGACTAGATTCGCTTAACATTCTACAGCCATTCACAAGGATTTTACACACAGATGATTAAAAAAAAAGGCTTTGGTTTCCATTGGAAAGAGGTAATACTGAAGGTAGAATGCAGTATCCATTTCATGAAAAGCAATGACACTCCACAGTCAGTTCAGTGAAAAAAAATGTAGTATTATTTATTATTAATTATTTTTAATATCCATGATTTAAATGTTAATTTAAAAAATTTAATTGAGGTCATCTAACCAAGTAGGTCCCAGTACTTCTGTTAAAAACAACAGAAGCATTTATTATTTTTAAAAAATAATTCTGTCTTGCCTATAAGAAACCAAAGTATGCTTAAACATTAAGAAACAGACTTATTTGAATTTGTTTTAAGTGAAAACAGTACCTGTAGATTTAGATAGAATATATTTATATTTTATTATTTATGCCTTTCTCATTCGCTTTCTCATAATTCAACCTTTTTCTTTACTGGGCTTTATGGTTTTCTGATAACAATTCTGTAGAAGTCTGTAGCAAGCCTTATGCATAAATGCCTGAATAGTTTTAGGACTTCTGGATCAACACTTTCTGTTATTTCATCCATTAGTTCACTGCATATTTTTACAGCTGTACTTTATTAGTATTGCATATTAAAATGCTAATCACACTGCTGTGCATTATTATTCCTCTGTTACTTTATTAGGTTTATCCCAAAAGACAAATATCACAAAATCAGGGGTATGTTATATATGTGTGCACAGAGACAAAAAAAACCATGCTAAATCTCTAATTTTGTTTTCCTCACTATATCATTTTATTTCAATCTTCCTTCGAGATAATAAGATACACTCACAACAAAATTCTTGGTAATATAGCTGTGTGCCTCCCAGTACTGTTGTCATAAACTGCACATTTTTTATTTTTTTTTTTAATATTAACCGCTAAGGCCTAATTTCAACTTTAAAAAAAAAAAGGAAGAAACAGCTGTGGATTTTGGTTTTCTTTTAACCTGGCATATTCTGTAAAGATGCTAAGCATTCTTTAGGGTTGTGGAATAGGTGATCTCAGTAAAGACTTTAGGGATGAGTCTTATAGTATTTATTAGCAATACTGAATTTCTTTTCCAAATTTTAAATGCAATGTCAATCTACTTCCTTATAATACCAGTATGAAATGGATTAGACCGATTTCAGAAGTGGCTAAATCATCTGAAAGGGAAGGACAAACCAATCCCAGAAGGGGACCCAACCATCCCAGAAGTGTGAAGGCAAATCAAACTGACTCCAAAATTGCGTGCAAAGCAGGAACAGTAAGATAACAGACAGAGTCTCACTTCAAAGATGATCTGTGTCACAGAGTCTGGAGTCAGCCATGTGTCCTCAGAGAGAGTCCAAGATCTTGTAGATAGTTCATGTGGAGAATTCAGCCTGTTTAGATGAGGGAAATTATGTGCAGCATGGGAAGTTCTGGGAGCAAGAGGCTCCATTTTGGATAAAACTCCTTTTTATATGTTAGAGACATAAAAGGGTGTAGGACGTCACCACTTTGAGCAGCTGATAGATGCTGGTAATTGCTATTTTTCACCTGTATCAGCGAATAGATGGTGATGTTTTCTGTTCTTTCAGACCAATTTTATTTTCCCAGACTGTTTTATACTTTTTTAGGTGATAAGCTGCCATTACAGTTTCCTGGTTTTCCACTTACTGATAGCCTCTCAGGATGTCTCTGGTTTCTGGATACCCTGGCTGTACTTCATAGAGGTCTGCTGTGCTTCTCAAGGGTACTTCTGATTCCAAGGTCTAGTTCCCAGGTTCACAGCTCCCAGTCTGGCAGGCAATTTCTCTGTCAGTATTCTTCAACAGACATTTTCTTTTCCTCACTAATTTTCCCTTCCAACCAAGTTGCCTTTCTCGCTGCTCACATCATAAATGTATGAAATATACTTATAAAAATACCAAACTTCTGTGAAACTTTATGAAATTATATTATTATACTTGTTTTACAGTCAAGGACACATAACATCAATTAGGAAATCTGCTTCACAGCAAGGACTAAAGAGACAGATTTCCCAAGTCTCAATCTTGTATGTCAAAGAAAGTTCCGTGTTTTCAGAAAGTTTCTCAAAAGCCAATTAATTTTTTAATTTCCTTTTATGACTTTATACCTAAAAGTCTATATGTAAGAGTCAGTTTATATGTGGTGTCATTTCAAAACAGAAGACTATTACATAGATAGCTAGAAGACTATGTCACTAAAAACAACATAAGGAATGGTGTTAATGTCATGAGGAATAGTAGTAACTTTGAGAATATTCCTTGAAATATTCCTGCAAATTTGTATCAAAAATATATTTGCCAAAGCTGGTTCATTTATTATCCCTAATTATCCTTAAATGCTCAAATGCCTGCTGTCTTGATGAAGCTAAATATTTGGTGATATGTTATTCACGTATTACTTCCATTAAATGCTACATCTCAGGCTTAAATACTTGTGAAGTCCCTGGGTAAGATTTTCAAAGGCACAAATAGTGTTTATTACACTTTGCCATCTTGCTTTGACAACTCAATAATTTCAAAGGGCAAACCCTCCTATTGTTGAAGGCAGCTAATTTGCTATCCTTAAAATCCTATTTCTTTCCTGGTATATGCTGATATTCTTTTCCTCATCATTTTTGTAATAATGTTGCATACCTTAGAGCATTTTCTTCTTATGATAACCCACATCTTCTTTACTCTTTTTGCTATTTTTTTAATTTATTTCTGGGAAGTTGCATTTTATTATTAAGTCTGTCCATCGATGACATGCTGTCAGAGCAATGTAACATACATCTGTAATTTTTCTTTAATGGATTGCCTGTGTTACTTTTTCACAGAAGTTTCCTATATGAATTCTATTCAGGTCCTTGACAAGGAATGTATGTATTGTGATCTGTATTTGTATACTTTTCAAGATTGTCAGAAAAAAAAAAAATACCATTAATGAAGTATTTTAACAACTCACCCACACTTACATGAACACTCCTACTTCACAAGGAAATGAAAGTGATCATTCACAGAATATGGTGCAAAATGGATCGAAAGCTAAATACTAGTAATTCAAACTGAAGTACTTGAAATCTAAAACCAGCTTGCTAGGGTGTTTAATATTTAGAAATAATTGATAATTATGATAGAAGCATGATTACATAATTCTATCCTATAAGACACACACACTAAAACCCAGAAGCAAGATAGCTGTGAAAGTAAACAATTAAAGGAAGATACTTTCTTGACTTTGGCCTGTTCATGTGTTTAATATAAATCATTTTAGGGACCTGAATTTTGAACCTTCACACAAAAAAAGTCTTAGTTTATAAAACATGCTTATGGAAAGTCGCAAATTTTTGGGACCTACAACCTTTTCCCAATTCTCTGCCGTATTAGAAACTTACTGTGTTTATGGAAATGTAAATGCGTATGCTGATTGAGAAAATGAAAAGTTTACCATTTCAACATATTACCACATGATATATATTACCTCTTTATAGTATATAAACTCTAATAATTTTATCAGTAAAAAAAGTGACATATATTCATTCTAGTTACACCCATTCATATTACTTCAATATAGCAGCAAGAGAAATAGAAATAGAGAGAAAATGAAATTATGAAATAAAATATTAAAACATTTTATGTTCTTGGAGGAACAATAAGCTAGCCTAAAATGTGTGGTGGAGAGTGTAATTTCTGATAGTGCTATGTAACCTGAAGTTAAGGAGCTTTGGTAGGAGAGGTTGACTCACTCCTTCAGGCCGAGGGGGAACTGACAACCTGGATGCTGATAGCTGGTACGAACACTCCTGACAGCAGGTTATTATTAAAAAGATGGACACCTTCTCTTAATGTTCTTATTTGTAAGATCATCTGAGTGAAGCAAGTGTGGAGAAAATGTGCCTAGAAATAATACTCTTTTGTAAGGGCCCTGTGAACATTCCTCCTCATCATGGAGGTTTGGCTCCTTGGGACACCAAAGGGAAAGGGGGGCAGCCCTCAGCTCCACCATCTCTGTGCTGGCTCCAGGCCCCACCAGCCAAACCCCCAGGAGGTGGGGATGTAACCAGGGCCCTGACAGCAGCCAACCCTTTCAACAAAGGTTGTCCTCACATCTTACACAGATCTAGTGTGGGAGGCACTTCATATGAAACACCTTGGTTGTAGCAGGACCACACATGTTGTCTTCTGGTTCCCTTGGCAACTCAGAAGTCACCATAGGATATTTCAGGGGCTGCAGAGCAATTTGGTTTGGGACCACCACAAAGGAGTCCCCAGTCACCATGGAATGAGCTCAGGTTTCACCGGAGAGGCTGGGGGTTAGCCCTCAGTGACACGACTGCTGAGTTGGCTCTGAGAGCAGACAAAAAAATCTCCAGGAGCAGAGGTGTTTTCAGAATCCCCCTACCTTTCCTGCTTGAAATATTTGGGGTTATTTTTTCATTCTGTGTCACCTTAGGGTCCTAGGTCAGATATATAGTTAAACTGACACTGATGACAGACCTCCTACTTTCAGAGAGGAGGACAATGGGGCTCTCAGTCTGGAAGTGTTAACATGACTTGGCAGTGGTGCCTCCACAGTTTACCTGCACATACACTTGCATGTTAAAGTGTGGCTATGTATCTTCATGTAGGTAGCTTAACTGCAACTGATTGATGAGAACAGAGGTAGGTGGGTAAGGTGATGACAATGATTCCTGACTTGTCGTGTTTGAAATTTTGTTTCAGGAAGTATGAATTTGTGTTAAAAAAAGATGGAACCAAAGGGGCTGGATTCACAACTCCTCTTTGTGGCTAGTGGGTTCTTCGGGTTTCCCCCTCCCCAAGTACTCACTGTAGTCAAGGTACATGGACAACCATTATTTATGATGTATGTAGCTACTGCCAACAGTATGCAGTAATCTCAGCAAAGACAGACATCCTACTGTCTAATAGCAAAGTTTGGCAATATATGAAAGAAATTATCCTGAAAGCCTAGATGCACAGTAAAACTCAGTTGTGCAAGCATGTTAGGTAGGATTTTCTGTATCTATGTAACTGTTAACACAATCCTTATTCAAGACTGGGATCTAAGAAAGACACTTACAAGCAAACAATCAGATGGAAACGGCTGTAAAATCTATATTTAGCAGTATCTAAGAGCTGAAAATATTTTCCAGTAATTAAAATGGAATACAGTACTTTTTATATGTATATAATAAATACTGGATTGTATTCCTCTCATCGGTAAACAGAGTCCCACCAGAAAAAATTGGATCACTTATGACAGAGGATATTGAGGATATTGCTGAATTAAAATATAAATAGGTAAAAATCTTTACAATATAATTGTGAAATAGGTCTGTCATCTGTCTTGTTGGTGTCACATAGCAAATATGCATATGAATTAGAACTCAGGTTTTCCCGAGTCCTTCTTCCAAATGTGTAACGAGTGTATCAGAACAGCTAGATTATCTCACCCGAAGAAGGGATTTTCAATATCCAAGACAGGCCTACTAGTACTTTATTTGTGTTCAGACATGATTTCCATGTCACAAAAAGACAGTATGCCCTTCTCTTACCTCCTATCTGTTCCATTCGTTTCATCTTGGTTATGTTCTCTGTTCTTTGTAGTCTTGCTCACTGCAACAGAATTATGAAGTTTTCAGGAAACAACAGATCAGGCAAACAAATTTAAAAGTGATTTTAAAAGCTTTTTAAGTATTTCAGAAATTTTACTGATTTGATATTTTTGCATCTAGAAATCAAAATAGTTGGGGCTTGTGCTTTCTTGTTTTTTTAAAATTCTACAGAGTTATAGTTAAAAACCTTGAAATATTGGATCCAGTGGATCTTTGTTTTTTTGTTCTTCTGACTAGAAGTGTAATTTTGTCTGTGGTTTGGGTTTTTTTTGGGGGGGGGGTGGTTGTTTTTCGCATTTAAAGCTGTTAAAGGGAATACATCTCCCATTAATAAGTAAATTGAATACTGAAACTCAAATTGTGCTGGTTTTGAATTTTTACCTTTAGTTCTTAGTAAGAAATAGTTACCTATACTGTACATTGACAAAATTAATAGAGAGAGTATTTTTTGGTTTTCTTTGTTCTTTTTTTTTTTTTTTTCAGAAGAACAGAGTTGATATGTTTTTGTGGT
>JAVJGG010000008.1:9559408-9590210 GCA_035590195.1 Aviceda cuculoides | reverse complement strand
CCCGCGGCCCTGGGGACGGGGATACAGGGGCCGGTGTCGGGCCCAACCTGCCTCTTCTTCGGTTCCGACCCAAGCCGGTAAAGCGCAGCGCTGCGGGCGTTGTCCGTAGGGAGCCGTTTCCTCACAGGAGAGCCCGCTGGTGGCGGCCCTGCTTTTTCGCGGTCCCCTTTCCCAGAGGGAAAAAATCTGGAAAGCAAAGCAGCCCCCCACCGCCCCGAGTAGGGTTTTCCTGACTAAGAAACGCGCTGAAAGATGTCCAGTAAGGCATCGGGGAGTGGGGGGGTTACGCCAGAATCCCTTATGAAGAGAAGCGGTGACAGTGGCTGGGTTTCTCTGCCGGGTCACCCCACCATCTTGGGTGGGTGGAACTGAACCTTTCTGTACTTTGACTGTAGCCCTGCAGCGAGCAAGCAGCAAGTCTGTGGAATAGGAATGCTGCTACTGGCTTCTGACTGCAACCCTCCCTTAGTAAAAGGGCTCACCGGTTGTTTTGCAGCTGAAAATACTGATGGCATATCAGAGGTGTTTTGCAGCTGAAAATACTGATGGCATATCAGAGGTGTTTCCTATTCCTGTAGCCAGTGACAAAATCCTGATTTAGATGAGGCGTTCTGAATGTCACGCTTAGAATTCGCTTAAAGGCAAGAAAGAAATTTTATGTGACTGGGCTCTGGATGATATTGTATGCGTTACAGGTAGCTGTGTCATTGGAGTATATGACACGTATGTGTCAAGATCTATCCATTCAATGCAGTTGCCTAAAGTGATTTCTTCCTAAGATTTTACCAGCCTTCCTCAGAGAATTTGTACTCCAGCCAGGAATAAAAGCAATTTGGTGATAGTTTTATTCATTGTAATGCAATACTTCAGCAAAGTACACTGGCTACTTGATCTAGCATGCTATTTCAAATGCTAATACCACTTGATGAAGTGGAGAGGGGTGGAAAAGGAGGAAAACCTGCTGACAGCCTGCTGAAGGTGGTTTATTAGCCCACCCGTAGCATTTCTGGGAGAACGTGCTAAGTGTAGATTGGCATTTGCAAATGGAAGTTTGAATAACGGAGGCAGATCCTCAATATACTGTAAGTTGCTGTATTTGTGCTGAGTTTGGCACTCTGCAGGTCTGCAGCAGCTGAATGTTTGGCTTCTCTATACAATACTTTTAAGGGCCTTTTCAATGAGCAGCAAGCATAAATATTCAGTAGTATCTATGTTTTATTATTTTCTGCTTAAGAATGTGTGAAGTGAGATCAGTGTCTATGGGTCCTTGAATTACCAAAAATATTGCAGATTATTTTGGCTGTGCTTGTCAGTTTTTTTTATGTCAGGTCTTTTTGAAAACAGTTTTACTCTATTATCTGGGGAAAAAAACTAGTATTAATTCTATAACCAGGGGTCAAAGCATGGCATTCAAAAATGATAAACCACCATGGGCATCAACTTGAGAGGATGGGGAAGGAGAAATTAAGACAATGCTGGAAAATTACTGCTGGCATCAGCTGACTGTTCAAATGGAGGTTGAAGTCTTGTGTTGCAATAGTAACACAAGATCTCTGTTTCCTGTAAATGCAGCCTTTCCATTTTCCAAATCAAGAACTATTTTCTACAGATAGAGCTAATATTAAAGTTCAACCATGAATGATTAGTATTACTTAATTTCTACACAATGTGACTTAAACTTAGCTTTTATCTGGATCTAAGTATATTAACTGTTGTATACCTCATTAATCCTGACTTACAAAGTCTGCAGGCTCAGTGTGCTTCTGTTGTCTAAATTTTTCCCCCCAAGTATGACTTTGTCCCTTTATCTTCCAGACACACATGGGTACTGGTGTTACACATTGTCATCCAAAGCCGCTACAGACCAGTAGATTACTAGGTGATTCCCCTGGAGATATGTTTAGAGTCACTATGCTTCACGTCTTGTGTTTTGATACCATAATACTTTCTTTGAGTTCCTGAGCCCTGAAAATTCCTACCGACGTTTTTCCCTTATGCTTTTAAATTGCTTGTTTGTGAGCTGAGGCTGTGTTCCTAGTTACTGCTTTAAAAAGAGTAAAAGAATTACAGGAAAACCTAGTTGATGTCTCTGGTTACTTTGGTGTTGACCATAAAATGTTGCATGCTATTGCTGGCCAAGTAATAGTCCCTCTTTTTCTTTCTCTCTCCAGTTTAAAACAAACAAACAAAAAACCCAAACAAACACACAAACAAAAAAACCCCCAACTACACGCAACAACCCAATCCTACATTGCCTAGAGCTGAAGCAGATTTTATTTAGTCCATAGTTGTATCATTGGTTACAAAGAAAAGTGGGGGATTTTAGACTTGGAAATATTGAGGTATTGTTGAACAATAGTATCCACATGATTTTTTTTTTTAGATGGGAACTGTACCAAGGAAAATAGACGATGTAGTCAGCTGGAATATCATGCTCGTTCACTCTTACTCACCATCTTAAAATGTGACTTCTTTAGCCTTCCAGCTGGGCAGAGAGAAATGGGGACCTGCTCCAGCAGAGGAAATGGAATGAATCTAAACTTTTCAACCTCTTCTTCCTGTACAGATTAAGCCAGTAATCACCTAAAGGTCCAACACGCAAAGCTGGCTTAGACTGGATCTTCTGGTTGTCATTGTTGTACCTTCTTTTATGTTCTGAAAAAGTTTTTTTTGTTCTTTTTGTGTTCGCTCCTTCCTCCCCTTTGAAAGTGGGCAGCTAAGCTTATATTAAATTCTTGGGTTTGATCATATCTTGTGGCAGTGAGTTCTACAATCTCATAAATATTTTTGGTTTGGTTACTTTTTTTCATCTATGCATTTATTTCTCCTGTTTTTGTCAAATTCTCAAGTTAAGTGCCCCCACTTTTTAGAAGGATTGACCATTTGCTGCTAGCTTTTTAGACTCGCATATATTATACAGCTGATGTAACAAACTTTGTCTTATAAAGTCCATCTTTACTGAAATGATACACTTACTCTGAAAACCAGTACGATGTATATGGATAAATCCTGAAAGTCCTAGTCTAACAGACTTTAACTATCACTTAACCAAATGGCAGATGAAGATCAGTTTTAGCTGCTGAACTTATTTTCTTGGTTCATCAGCTTGATTACTCCTCTGAGATTATGTAACAGTAAATTTCAGTGTCACTGCTCACTCTTGTCAGAAATAGTTTGTCTGACAGTGATCTAATATGTGCATGGTGCCTGTTGACAGTTCTTTAATTTTGTCATAGTTTACAGCATTTGGGAGAGTCCGTTGTGGGTGTCTTAAAATGTTCAAATCAGAAGTAATCAGAAAGTACTAAAACTAGTATGGGAAGCTGCCATCATGGCCATGTTTTTATAGCGCTGGTCTTTCTGCATTAGCTGTCCAACATCTGTTTAATCCTGAGAAGAACAATTTTGAAGACAATCGCTACCCCAGTTAAGCAAGACTCATACTGCTAAACAGTTAAATGAACTAAAGTGTCTGCCGAAAATAGACCCATTGCAGATGCTTAAGAGAGAAGCGGTGTTCCTAGAGGGGATCTCTGTAATGTGGAAGTCTTATCTCTGTCCTTCTTAATCCGTTGAAGAGTGCTCGTATTGTAAGGATTCTCATGTCCAAGTTAAAATGTTGGTGCGCTGGTGAGTTTCAGCTGACCAGTCTGTCCAACTAACTCTTTCTGCCAGATGGCAGAAAAGGCACTAGAACAGGTTGCTCGGAGAGGTTGTGGATGCCCCATCCCTGGAAGCATTCAAGGCCAGGTTGGATGGGGCTGTGAGCAACCTGGTCTGGTGGAAGGTGACCCTGCCTATGGCAGGGGGGTTGGAACTAGGTGATCTTTAAGGTCCCTTCCAACCCAAACCGTTCCATGATTCTGCGGCACCCCAAGAAAAATGCCGAAATTTGCGGAGTGAAGAGGCGGTGTTCTCCGTGCTCTGTCCCATCTTTAGGATGCTATGAGCTATGTTCCCTTACTGGAGTGGTTTATTGTTGTTTAAGACTATGTAAAGGATCGGTGGTCTGACTGTCTATGCTGCTGGTCTGCATTCTGTGCCCTAAGCATGGAGAGCAGTCCTGTTGTTGGGATGGTCGGGTGTGATGAGGGATAGAAAGGTTATGGAAAAAGGTATTAGTGTTACAGAGAGAATGCGGTGCCTTTATTACAATAGTTTATTGTAACTGGACAAAAGCTTTCAGGTTTGCAAGTTTCCTTTAACAGCCTGAAGAATGACTTGCCTATGGTAGCAAAGAAACTGCATCTTCCAAGAAGTTCAGTTAGTGGGACAAACGTTTGGTCCTTCTGATTAGTACACTATATCATTATTTTGTTTCTCACTATGAAAGTAATACCTTAAAAAGCAGCTCTTCAGAAAAAAACCTGAAATGGTATTTCTGGCTAAATGCAGGTAACATTGGTAAGGACTTCTAAAAAGGCAATTCTATTATGTGAGTTTCCTCTAGATCCTTGAAATCTTGAGGGTTTTGTTATCATAAGATAAATTTGCATCACCTGGTAGATATTCAGACAATCACCATAATAAGTAGTTTAAACAATGTTAAAATTTAATCAGTTGGAGGGGCTCTGGCTGTTCTAAAGAAGCTGTAAATACTTCAGGTAATTGAACATAAAATCTCCAAATGTGGCTTAACTTGCTTTAAAACGTAAAGATGAAGTTTTCCATTATAGGAAAAGTCAACCTGAACTTAATTTCCTTTTACTGGAATCCAGTGCCAATATGTGTGTTGTGATTCCAACCAGGTGTTTCATTATACCAAAGTGCTGTAAAAGAGTACTTCTATCTGCTAGGGGCATTAGATCTTTCTCAAAGACTTTCGTGCAGACTTACTCCTGGTTCAGCTCTTCAAATCAGCCATCAAATACCTCACATAATAAACTGAAGATTCCATAATACCCTGACTTTCAAGACTGCTCTGAAAAGTTAAGTGTAATGATGAAATGCTTGTTCCAAACTTGTGCTCAGTATTTTAGCTATTACCTTTAGGGACAAGAGATTAGGCAGTGGTGAGGCTAGTAGAGGAGCTGATGTGTTTTATTGAGCCCAAGTTACTAATATGTTTCTGCATATAAAACTGAGCTTGGCTTACAAATCTAGCAATAGTTGTTTTATGAAATTGCACACCTTTTGTATCTTGAGCTAAGACTCTTCAACTATTCAGAAGTGACTCTGCTGAACTGTAGTAAAATTTGCTGCTATAATTGCTTACAGCTTTGCGTTCATCTCATTTTGATGTTTGTCATCTCGAAGGTTAGAGCAACAAGAAGTATTTCAAGTAATGATGTCAAATACACCTGAAAGGAGAGTGACTTTTATGTAATAAAAGTAAGGGTGGATTTTAGCTTCGCTGTGCTGTTGGTGAGGTTAATGAAAATGTTGCTTATCCAGAGGAAATGACTGAGCATTGTAAGAAGCAGATGGCTGCAGAACTTTTCAGCCCTAGCAGCTAGACGACAGGATCAGGATAAGAAAGGAAGGCCACTGTGGGACACAGAAATGAATATTGTATTAATGTACTGTGTTATGGCTTGGATCTCAGTTGCGTTAGATCTTTTGTGTGAAAGTCTATCAAGCCAAAGAAGGGGCAGGATGTGTAGTGGGCTGAAAGGAACGTCAGATTTTTCGCAGCAGGAAACTTGTGAAGCAGTGTAGCAAGTAAGAAATAAGGGGAGGCTCATCTGTTTCCACCTCTAGAGCTCCTCTGGAGAAGCCTTCTGGACCGAGAGGAAAAAATTGGTGTAGAAAACCCTATTATGGAAAACTGTAGCATGTACTAGTCAGCTGATGAAGATTTTTTTTTTCACATGAACAGTGTGGTTTTTCTCTAGTAACAGGAGTATTTTAATTGATAAAACTAGGATTTTTATCAATTCTAGATATAGTGTGACAGCTGCATTTGAACTCAAAAGGATGGTTATCTACTGAGCTGATCAAATCTTTAGTGGGTCAAAGCAGTTAAGCAATAAATGCCTTGCCAGCCTTTCTGTCTAGTTTTAGCGCTGCTGCTAACTTTTCCGTCATGTTCAGACACAACTTTTTTTCTGGTCCTGTTCTGGGCTAACTGAAGGAATCTCCCAAGCTTCTGAATAAAAGCTTTGGTGCTTGAATAACAATTTGTGGCGGTGGTACTTCTTTCATGAACAAAATTCACGCCCCATCTTTGCGGTAGGGGAGAGTCTCTTGTGCTGTATATATGTATTAAATATATTTAGCTTTATATGTGTGCAAGGCATGATGCGTGCTTGAAGTATCAAGCTTGTATGTATTGGCATACCCATAGGTAAGTCCCCATCTGTTTTGAGGAAGAAGGCAGTAGGAGCTCGTGATAGGCTTCATGAATTGCCATGTTGCACAGTCTCACTTTGTAGCCGTTGTGTGCTGCGCTGACATGGGCAGCATAATTCTATTTCCTATCTTTTCTCTTGAATACACCTGGCTTTACCTGTACATGTGCTGAGTAGCAAGCCTCACGTGAGAGGAATGGGCTTTATAGTACCCGAGAGACAAGTTGTGTGAAGGATGCACTGTCTTGGATGGTTGCAGATGGATCCACAGGATGTAGCTGGGCATCACTTAAGCAGATTCCAGGCCTGTCGAGAGCAGAGGTGGCTTCAAAGTGCCCTGTGGCAACTGGAATTGAATGAATAATGAAATGGAAGAATGTCCGTGTTTCTCAAAACAATTATAGTTCTAGCTCAGAGCTTATGGCAAGAAAGTTGGTACAGTTAGCTTCTTGACATCTGTGTGAAGAAAAGACTTAAGCCATTATCATTGTATTGAGCACAGGAGGCGGTTCTTGCCTCGTTTCCTCGGTGTACAGATGATACAAAGTTGGAAGGTGTTTGATGTAACAGAGGGCTGTGCTGCTGTGCAGAGGGATCTCAACAGGCTGGAAAAATAGGCTGACAGGAATCTCATTAAGTTCAACAAAGGGAAATGCCAAGTCCTGCACTGGGGAGGAATAACCATGTGCCCTGCTGCAGGCTGGGAACTGACTGGCTGTAAAGTGGCTTTGCTGAAAAGGACTCGAGGTCCTGGTGGACACCAAGTTGAACATGAGCTGGCAACGTGTCCTTGTGGCAAAGGCAGCCAGCACTATCCTGGCCTGCATTAGGAAGAATGCTGCCAGCAGGCTCAGGGAGGTCTTTTTTCCCCTCGGTTAAGCTCTGGGGAAACCACATCTGGAGTGCTGTGTCTGGTTGTGGGTTCTCCAGTAGAAGGAAGACATGACTTAATGGAGTGGGTGCAGAAAAGGGCTACAAAGACTGTTAAGGGTTTGGAGATATGAGGAGAGGATGAGAGAGCTGGGATTACATAGCCTCAGGAAGAGAAGGCTCTGAGAATCTTATTGTAAAGTATATAAATACCTAATGAGATGGAGCAAAGAGGATGGAGCCAGACTGTTCTCAGTGGTATCTGCTGAAGTAACAAGAAACAACGGGCACAAACTGAAATACAGGGAATTCCCTTTAAACATAAGAAAACACTTTTTACTGTAAGGGTGTCTGAACACTGGCACAGGTTGCCCAGAGAGCTGGGGAGTCTTCGTCCTTGGAGGTAGTCAAAACCCAGCTGGACATGGTCCTGAGCAGCCTGCTCTAGCTTGCTTGGAGCAGGGCGTTGGAACTCGGTGATCTCCAGAGGTGCCTTCCAACCTCAGCAGTTCTGTTTGGCGACTGAGAAATCTGCCCTGCTGTGTTATAGTAAAATTATAACTCTGCATAGTATGAAGGAGCGGATTTCCTGAGAATACTATTTGGCTTCCCTTCCAAGTGACCTGTGTTAGAGTTCTGGGCATGCTGTTTCTTCTGGGACAATATCCCAAATTCCAGATGCAGAAATGCTGCTGAACTTCTGCATTCGTCTAGTAACTTAGGCACTGTATTTTTTTTTAGTACTTCCTCTTAAAAGTATCATCGGTTGGAAGGGGAAGTGTAAACTGACCAAGTTACAGGAAATCTATGGTAGTGATTATCCGTTATTTACGAGGGCCTTGCAACTCATCCTCATACAGCTGGACGCTGGGATTTATGCACTGTACCAAGGTCTGCTCAGGTGAACATAGTAAATGTTGGCAGTCTTGATTCTAAAGCATGGCTCAAATGTGACGCTAAGCTGATTGCCCAGTGTGGGTTGTGGTCTTTACTATCCTGTAGCCTCTAGGTTTTTACCAAGAAAAGGAGGAGGGATTTTCTTTGGAAAACTTTGGCTATGTTTTAGTGTATATGCCTGTTAGGCTTTCCCGGATATCAAATGTAAGGGCTTATATTCTGACTCCATTTTTCTTCCCTAGGAAGTCAAAACACATGAGTCTGTTTCAGATATAGTAAAATCTATGACTTTAGTTCAAAGCTACTCCAGCAGAATGAATCCTAGCACTGGTGACTTACTACTGTAATGCTGCTGCTTCTGAATTGCTGGTCTTGTGCTATTTACTACAATTTTGGTTAGTGTACTTGAGCTTTTGTGCTAATTTGATGTGTTGCTAATCCTAGAACTTGCAAAGATAGTCTTGAGAAGTTGTGAAGGCTGCAGGGAACTCTTCAACTCGTGCGTCTTTTTGGGGGAGAGACTGCATAGCTGCTTGTCTTCCGTACGACATACAGGACAACTTCAGTGCCTGTCGATCTTCAACAACAGATTCTAGCCGCTGTCATTCAAGGTGGCACATCGGTCCGCTTCGCTAAGGTGTTGGATGTTGTGCAGTTGCATCAATGCCTCCGCTAACTGGGGGAAGGGGTTCTTGTTTCAGCAGAAGTAAGCCCCACAAGACTCTCTAGTGTGACAAGAATCAATACCTGTTCTACATACTCAAGCAATTAGTATTACGGTGTCTTCAGCGCCTCCCTGTGCAGTCTGTTGTTAAACTGTTGTTCTGTTAAGCTCTTCCAGAACAGAGCATGCACTGACATGGGTAGATTACACCGGAGGACTGGTGGGTAAACGGATTCCAGCAGAAAGCCTGCACCTCCCTTCAAGGATTTTTACGTGGTAGTACGTACCACTGGGGACATTGGGATTATTGGTTTCGTAGGAGGCCCTTAATGCGAACGCCGAACGCTTCTTTTAATTTCTTCTGCTCGGTCCTGTGCGGTAAGGAGGGCACAGATGGGAGTTCAGCTGGGCTCTAGGTAGCTTGATTTGCTATTGCGGCATTCCTCGGTGCTAGTGGGAGAGAGGCAGACTGATGACTCATCAAGTCAGGTGGTTATGCCTCTGCTGTGTGTCAGAAATTTCTTTCCCCTCTGCAGCAGGCTTTCTCATCCCTCTGTGTAGGGGCACTAGAAGGACAATTATTTCGTAAGTGGTGGTGCTTAACTGCTGAATTCTGGCTTTGCTTCACTGGGCCTGTGGATTTTTGTTACTCCCTGCTTCTGCAAAATAAGGTAAGAATCTGTTTATATGATAAAATAGTCATGGATTTGCTTCCTTGCTGCAAGAAGGCTCCTTCAAAAAATCTCACTGGAGTCTTAATTTTGAAGAGATCTTTGTGGTAAGGCAGTTCATCGTGTAAATTCTGGGTCTGATCAAATGTTTGAAGGAAAACCAAGGAACTGTAATAGAAAACAGGTTTCTCCAGGGTTGAGAGCAGGACAGTTACATTTTAGGGGTTACTGTGTAGCCAAATTGCTGTGCTGGGGAGAAACCAAGATAGAAAACTCAGGTCATTGGCGCTTTTGTGTTTAGTTATGACTATAAAATTACTTTAATAAATCACCTTTCAGTCAGAGATGGTTCTGCAGCAAGTAATATTTTGATTTCTGGTGCTGCTAGGCAGAATATGACCATGTTAGAGCTTAAGAGCATGTTTAAAATCAATTGGTGAACTGTTTAAAGGCAAGGAGGATTCCTGCGTGTAAATTGTAAAGGATAAAAGATGCATCTTTGCTAATAAGGGAATTAAAATTAAGCTAATATCCTGTGTAGGTGTGCTAGTGGACTTTTGTAGGAGTGGATTGCATATAGTGCCTAATATCCTGTGTTGGCAAGAGGCCTCTGAAAGGCTGTAGGAGCTCAGTAGGTTTCTAAAATGGCTAGCTACCATGGTTTCTGGGGTAAGTACATGCTGCCTGTACGCACAAGATGTTATGTTCAGCAAATCCTGATGTGCTTTAGGGAATTTCATTTTATCTAACAAGGAAAACATTTAACAGTGTAGGTAGATAAGGCAACGTTTCTGTCCTCAAGGACTTTTCCATATAAAAGGAAAATCTGTAGTGCCAATACACGAGCACAAGAAAACTATGCAGAGATAAATAACAGCATTTTTTAAATTAATTTGTATTCAATGTTAAAAGATGTGTAGCCCCTTAAAAAAGAGGTCAGCTTGGCTGGGTGAGCGCTGGCTTTTTAGACTGTATATACTTTGGAGGTATGTAGGAGATGGATGAAAGAAAGGTGAGGGAGAATTCACCATGTTTTGTACACTTGGAATAGTTAATAGGTATGTGTTTAAAAGCAGTTGGTGCAGATGCTAAAGATCAGGACAAAGACAGGGTTTATTGGCGTGTTGCTAGGTGGTCTAGCAGAGGAATCCCCTTCTCTTTTAGTTGGCTTGCCCAGTAATTTGGGAAGGTGGCTGTAGGAAGAGAGAGGGAGCAGAGCAGCCCCAGGAACAGGGGAGGCAGGTGTTGCCATTTTAACTGCAGAATGGCTGTTCTGAGGTTCTTGTTTGCCTCCCTAAAAGATAAACAGTCACTTCAAGTGGCTGTCAGCTGACCTGCAGGTTTTGGATATGAAGAAAAGTGAATTTAAATTGCAACTGGCCAGTATTCGTTCTGCTTTTCCTTGCCTTTGTAAATTGACTCTTTCGTATGGGACCCTGTGCTGTCTAATTGCCAAACAGTGCTACTAATTCAGTTATGAGGATTTGGTTTAACTCTGTTGTGCTTCTGTAGAAGATTTTGTTAGTAAGACTCTACAGATTGTTCTATATGGTATGTTGAAGTAAATGTTGTGGGTGGATTTAGAAGACCGACTGCTTTTTTCAGTATGAGTGGTAATTGTGCTTGGGTTTTGCAATGTTTTAATTGTTAAAAGCGAAAAGGATGAGGTGGTTATGTTAGTCTGATCAGAACCAGCTCTTACCAGCTGCTCAGGAACTGCAGATTGCTTTGCAAGGACCTCCCCTCTGCCATTTGTCAGAGGAGACTTTTGAGGAATAAGCAGTGAAATTAAAATTATCCTCTGGGCCTAAACAACATGCAGCTTAAAGGAAAAACTATCATTATGGAGGATAGAGGGATCTAACAGATATCTGACTTGGCCTTTGAGCTCGAGAGCAGTTAGCAGTTCCGTTCCGGGCTGGTGATGACTGAGTCATGAGCAACTATTGGGGTGGCTGTTGTGAAATGAATCAATGGTAGCCATGTTACACAAGCCACTCCAGCAAGACATGGAGCCCAGAAGAAGCTATCCCTTCAGGATGAATGGGAGTTTGGAATCATTGGAGATCCTTTTCTTATAGAGCAGAGCCGCCGATTTAAAACATTTAGACTGGTAAAGAGGCTGAGGGGCAGAGGACTTGCATAGTATTAAAAAGCTGGAAAACAGTCATAAGATTTTAAGAACAGCAGATGTCAGCTACCTACTGCTCCTGAAAAACAGGCAGCAGAGCACCCTTTAATGATGGTGGAAGGGATAGCAATGTAGTTGTCTTCCTCATTGTACACGGGGCAGATTTTCAAGCCTGAGTATGCTTCTGTATTTGCTGCCTTCCAGAAGGTGCCTTGTTAGGTTAAGCTTCTCGCAAAGACTGAGTGTCAACAGTTGCCTCGCACAGTTCACGTCACCGAACTACGGGCTTTTGCTGGATAGGCCCTGTTGATACGCAGAGAGCATTGTATGCTGGGGCTGCCATACTGCACATTTCAGCAGTGCTGTATTGTAAATGTGTCAATACAGTAGAAATGGGTAGAGAGTTGCCTTATGGTTCTCTAATGCTAACCAGTTTCCAAGGTAACGTAAAGCATGATAAGGGCTGACAAAGCAAAACCATGAAATACTCTTGTTGGTACTAGAAGCAGGATAGCCCAACTATCGATTACAGGACAAACATGGATGGAGGTCTGTTTCTAAAACAGTTTCTCCTGTGCCGGTTTAGATTGTCCAAACAGTAACTGGCAAGAGATGTCAGCCTGTTGTTTAACTGCTGCAAGTTGGGTTTTCTGGCCGTTATTCAGCACAATTCTTCTGTAATGCTCCACATGTTTCACTGAGAGCAAAGGCTGCGTAATACCTAGCTGTGAGGCATATAGAAAGTACTCGTGTTTGTGTGCAGGTGTTTGTGAAAATGTGTGTTTCTTCCTCTGAACACTGATGCAGCGGCTTAAGACAGCAAAAATAGAATTTTCACAATTAGTATTTGTAGTATTGCTTTTTAGAGGCTGGTGGCAGTAAAGCAGCCCCAGAACGTTCTTTTGCTCACTCAGAATCATGGAGAACTCCATATTTTGAAGGAGGGTAGATGAGATGTGGAAGACAGAAGAGATTCTCCATTGTTTAAATATACTGTTATTGGGCTTGAAAACAGTCCAGGTGTTATGGCCTTTTTGGAGTGTTACTGTTTCACTTGGTGTTTTGTGGAGCACATTAGGGAGTGATGTTTCACCCCTGTGTTTCTGCAATGGGAGATGTTAGTCCTTTTGTTTGTTTAAATGAGTTACTTTTTAACTTTTTATAGCTTTAAAATCAGTGTTGTTAAGGTGCTTCAGGCTATATGAGTTCAGAATTCTTCAGTTCAGAATTCTTTCTAACTGGTAACATAAGAGCAGAGGGGAGGAAGAGGAGGAACTTACTACATATATGTATTCTTCAGGACTGACTCTTTTTTTCCCCTCTGTACAGTTGAGCAGGCAAAATGGACTTTTCCAAGCTACCCAAAATCCGTGATGAGGACAGAGAGGCTTTTGTTGGCTATGTCCATGGAGTCTCAGGACCTGGTAAGTATTATTTTGTAAAGGAAATCATAGGTTCTCTTTCATCTAGTGTCTTGTTAATCTTGTGCATTTGGAAGTGAACTTGGAAGTGGAGAAGTATAGTAGAGCTCTGGGTAGGGCTTTTTCTTTTTTGGGGTGGGGGGGCTTCGTAAGAAGGGTCAGTGACTTATAGTCTGATAAAATATCAAGAAATATACTAACAAGGTGTTACTACTAATTAATCTTGCTTAAAGATGTAATGAGCAGAAGCAGGCTGAATAATAATAATAAAACCAAAAGGCAGTAAGCTTTCTGGATGAGATAAAGCCACTTGGTCAGAAATCTGCAGGCCCAGTGTATTAAGCTTCTCTAAAAGCGTGAGACGCATAGTCCGTTCTCACTGAAATGCAATTTGACCCTGTGCTCTCCAGAATACTCAGTCCCCTGCCAGTGTCAAGCTGTTCTGTGTTACACCACGGGCTGGAGGAGCTCAGCAAGGAGCTGCAAGGGTCGGGGAAGGTGGCAGAGCGTAGTGGTAGTGCAGCTGGGAGAAGGAGGACTCTCCCTCCTCCTTTAGCAGCTTAAATAATTTCTTTAGGCTCTGATGGTAACAGCTTTTGAATACGTGCAGACTCTACTGGCTTTTCTGCTCCCTCCTGCATTCTCTTCAAGAGGTGAAGGAAAGGATGGGAACGTGAGAACAGAAAAATAGAATGTAATTTTGTTAATGCAGCTTATTTGATGAATAAGAACCTCCCTTGGCTCATGTCTACCTGAATAAATACCTGTTCTTTAACTGCCAATTCCTTAACTGCAGAAGTGATACTTAAAAACAATTTTAAACTGATACAGCTTTCTTTCCTAAGAACTGGAAAATGTATTTGTCTGTAAATATGTGAACCCTGTGTACAAGATTAATATTATAATATAAAAGACATAATTTTCTCCTCAAGCAGCTAGACCTCACCTACGACCTGCTGAAATCTAACTCAAAACAGTAGGAGGTTTCAGGCCAAAACATGCTGTAAAACAGTCTTCATCTCTTGAAAGTTAATTTAGATGCCCTGAGATATACATCACTTTTCTACAAAATAAAACATCAAAATAGTGTTTCCTTAAAAGCTTTGTAGGCACCACCTGTTCTAGATACAAGGGTGTGTATTGCCTTTAGCAGGCACCTTGGCTTGATCTGTGCATGGAAATAGTTTATGTGAGCATCCAGATGCTACCAAGGTTTGAGTGACTGGAAAATGCTGGTGCCCAACCACAGGGTTTTTTTAACTACCACATGAGCTTTTGCCATTTTCTTGTATGTTTTAATTTAGTCAGATGGGAATGTGGCCCAGCTAACTGAAAGGGAGAAGTGCCTATGTAACTTGTCTGTCAAAGTTCACTGTGTCTCTAAAACCCTAAACATTTCCCATCTGTCAAGACAGATAAGAGAAATTATGGCGTGAATTGTCTGTGAACTACTACATTCTATATCAGGATTTGTCGTAGCCAAGTTATCCCTTTTGTGAAATCAAGAATGCGCTTCTGATTTGGATAAATACCAGGCTTATGCTGTGCAGTTTTTACTAACTTCTGATGAGTGAATTTCCTGAGCTACAGGAAAAATACTCACCTGCGTGCCTGTCTTTTACAGTGGTCACGGCGTGCAACATGGCGGGTGCTGCTATGTACGAGCTGGTACGAGTAGGCCACAGTGAACTGGTGGGAGAGATTATCCGACTGGAAGGTGATTTGGCAACTGTCCAGGTGTACGAAGAAACATGTATCCTTTGCACTGATCCCTCTGGGCCTGCCAGATTGTGCAGTCCAAAACACAGCGGTGATGAACAAAGGTGACTGGGACCAGTGCTTGGTACTTCTGGTGCCAGCAGGACATCTGTTCTGCACATCCTTTGTAAATTCTGATGGTTTTAAGGTAAATTGTACCTTGCTTGGTTGTGTACTGAGGAAACCTTTTTTTTATTTTAAGTGGAAGTCAAATAATGTGTACCTTAGAATTTAAGTTCATTTTAGTTTGACTATTACAGCTCTTTGTTCAGGAAGTTGTTTGTCAAATGTCAACGATAAATGGCAAAACTACCAAGCAGTATTTGTTGCATTTTTTTCTTTGCTTTTGAAAACTATGCTTGAATAACACTTACATAGGAAATGTAAAGTGGGCAGCATGCCGCCTTCTGGGCAGAGTGTTTTTCTGGACGTAATAGATTACATTTTTGCTTCTGCAGTGTGCTTATAGAATCTCAGTCCAGCTAGGATGCAGCATGTATTCTAAAATCTAGTTAACATAAAATGTATTTTCTATTACACATATATGAGAGAATGTCAGAAAAGAAGTCATAAAACTTGAAGCCAGACCTTCTTTTTTTTTTTTTTTTTGTCATATTGTTTTAAACTTAAGAGTTGGCTCTGTGTATCTGTAGAGGCTAGGAAGAAGCTTGAGCTGGCTCCCAAAGCTTTGTTCTGAGGAGTTAGATGGTAAATTGGTGACTAGCTCCTGTCTGTACCTAATAATTTATCATTTCAGATGGCATCATCCTTGTCATATCTAGTGGTCTTCCATCAGTACATGGAACAAGTTTGAGTATAGTTTACTCTTAGGTTGTTGATGGGAGGGCTCTGTCATAGGGCTCTCTGAAGTCAACTTCTATTTACTCTCTTGAGTCTTGCATAGGGTTTTGGAGGTTTCTTTTGTATTCTAGTATTCTTTTGCCAAACTGCTGGCCCTTTGCTGAGAAGTCCATTTTATATCTTTGGAGCTTAGATAGTGCAAAGACTGGGTGACCTGATACCAGAGAGGAGGGAAATAATGCTAGTCTTGGACAAACAGCCTTTAAAATTAGGCTGCTGTCAAAAAGGCTGTGCAAGGCTCAAGGTCAAAACAGTTGTGCTCTCTAACAAATTCTGAAGCAAAAAATCATATGTTTCATAACATTGTCTTAACCTGTTTTCCAGGTTTGAAGATTTAAGAAATGCCTGACGTTTTGTCATCCTGCTGTCTGGCACTCCAGTAAACTCACCCATATAGTTGACTCAAACTAACGATCACAAAGCAGAATATTTACCCCTACTTCGCCTCTCTGGAGGATGAGCAACTTTGTGGCTGTAGCAACTTCAGCTTGAGTTTAGTATAAAGCCTACATGCTTCTCAAGTGATGATGTGTAATATAGTAATAAAAACATTACCTTAAAGTCATAAAGGTGGTTTAAGAGTATGATGTTGTGAATGTGATGCCTTCTGCCCTGTCTCTTTCCCTTTCTCTGGATGAACTTTTCCTCAGCAAATCTTTAGCTGGTGTCTCTGTAGGAGATCCTGTACTCCGTACTGGCAAACCCCTGTCAGTGGAACTAGGGCCTGGCATTATGGGATCTATTTTTGATGGTATCCAGAGGCCTCTCTCGGACATCAGCGCTCTGACTAAAAGTATCTACATCCCTAGAGGTGTCAACGTGTCAGCTTTGAGCCGAGATGTCAAATGGGACTTCACACCTTCCAAAAACCTGCGGGTAGGTCCTGAAAAGCCTGTTTTCCCTTCGTGCTGCTCTACCCCCAGAGCTTAGGGCTGGAGCAGAATGCCAAGGCTGTGACTGATGGCAGCTCTGGTTAATGCAGTATTTAAGTTTGCAAACAGGGGTGCTAGGAGGCGGTAGCGATATACGAGACTGGATGGGGATCACAGAAACTTACTCGCTGTGTGTTGCTGCTGCATATGAGAAACTTGCAAAGTTTTAATGTATTTGCAAAACCGTAAAGAAGCTGGTGGAATTGCACTGAGCATTAGCAGGAGCAGGTGTCACCTGAGCAAAAAGAGTGACTGCAGCACACATTTCACGAATGGTGAAGATAGCCTTAGAGCTGGAAAATGTCATGGCTTTAGCCCTTGGCAGCATCTTTTTTCCAACCCTGCAGGTTAGCATATGCTATCCTTTTTCTACTTAACACATTAAGCTGACAGGTATAAAAGAAACAAGGAAAATTCCTTGCATCAGTCAGTAATTGCTACTGTCTGAGCCTTGAAAGGCACCTGAACCCAGATAGTGTTGCTAGCAATGTGCTGTTAACACATTACACTATGTAAATGGGCTACTGTGCTGTAACAATGCATTTATAAAGGGAGTAATCACAGTGCTAGACTTAATAGCTATAGTTATTTTACACAGTTCTTTGTCAGGTTCTTTTTTAAAACTGGAGTTCTCACTTATGACTAATAGACCTGTTCTGATTTTAGGTTGGCAGCCACATCACTGGTGGAGATATTTATGGTGTGGTGAATGAAAACTCCCTTATCAAACACAAAATCATGCTGCCCCCACGGAACAGGGGTACAGTTACATACATTGCTCCGCCAGGAAACTATGACACATCAGTAAGTCTCCCAAACAGCAGTTGCTGGTACATTCATTCTATGTCTCTTTCGTAAGGTCGATGTACTCTCTGTTCTGCATGATGCCAGCTAGGAAGTGTTTCATGCGACAAGATGTCCGAGTTAACGATCGCTTCTGCTACCCGGCCGGCAGGGGTTACATGATTATCTTGTGCAGTTACTTTCTATGTATATGGCTTCCCAATGGCACTTCAGTATGCCATATTTGCTGACCCCTGTGGGGATCTACAATATCTTACAAATATGTAAAATTCAGTTGCTCTTCAAAAGCATACTTTTAGTTGAAGCTTCATCTTGCACTTCTTTTCCCCAGTAGCACTGTAAATAAGGGAAAGAGCCTTCTTTCAGGACAGTGTATTGAGATTCTGAGAAATCTATGGTGGTATCAAAGACCTAGCTGTGCAGCGTAGTTGAGATGAGAATTTGTGTGCTGGTCCAGTGTGCAGCTGTTTGCTCACTTCAGATGTCTGGTGGTGTCTGTTAGGATGTTGTCTTAGAGCTGGAGTTTGAAGGTGTGAAGGAGAAGTTCACTATGGTTCAGGTCTGGCCTGTACGTCAAGTCCGTCCTGTTACTGAGAAGTTACCAGCCAATCATCCTTTATTAACTGGCCAAAGGGTCCTGGATGCCCTCTTCCCGTAAGTACTACCTTTTATTTTCTGGTATGTAAGAAATCTCTCTTTTGCGGGGGGGAAGCAGAGGGAGGAGGCCTTACATTTTTTTTTAAGGGCAAACAGACCCCAAGCTTTCATTATGTATCACAGCATAATCTCAAAAAATATTTAGCTGAATTCCTCATATTTCTGTATTTGGCAGGAGAACCTACTAGTGGAAAAAGGAAGAGAAGTTTAACAAGATAGTTCTAGTGCATTAATCTAGAAGAGAATGGGCAAGCATAAACTTAACATAATCATGCCATATCTACAGAAAGGCTAGAGCTTTCAAGCTCGATATCTCCATTTGAACACATAAGTAGGATCTCTTTCCATGGTCTTGAAGATGTATAGTTTCCAATGATTTTTGGGGTCACCACTTATGAAAACTGTTGCGCTTAACTGTAACACCAAACACTTATTTAAGCAGCTGACTTTCAAGACACTAAATTCAGTAATTTTGGTCCTAAAATATTGTGCTGCTTATTCTTATAATGCACAGCTAAATACAATTGTTCTTTTCTTAGCATTTGCATTTCATTGGTGCTTCCAGCTGTGAAAACTGCTATGTTTCAAGCCTGAAAGTCTAGCTGTTGTACCAGCATAACTCATGTATTTCAAGGGCAGTAGAAGAAAAGGATAGTTTATTCCCTCAGTCTTTTGGTTTAGTGAAATACCTCTGTGTTTCTCACCCAGAACACTGAATATGACTCCTGTTGCTCTGTTTTTAATTAGGGAATTTTATTGGAAAACATATTCTGAGATGGGAGAGAGCTGTTTTTGAGTTCCTTGCAAATCAGAGTCCTTTTTCTTTACTTAGGTGTGTGCAAGGGGGTACAACAGCGATTCCCGGGGCATTTGGTTGTGGGAAGACTGTGATCTCACAGTCTCTCTCGAAATACTCCAACAGTGATGTCATCATTTATGTAGGCTGTGGAGAACGAGGAAATGAAATGTCTGAAGTACTGAGAGATTTCCCTGAGGTTAGTATGGAGAATTCATGGAGAGTAAACCTTGGGAAGACTTGCTATTGGTATTATAACTGAATAAAATATCATATTGGTAGAGTGACTCAAAATGATCTTCTTGCCTTCTTCCTGCTCTAAGTTCTGGCTGTAGGAGCAGAAATCCTTTTTGGCTTGTTCAGGAATGATTTCAGTGGCCCCTCAATAAACATCTGGACTAGTTTTTGGGTGTATCTTCTAACTTGTTTGAAATAAAGCCAAAATTAATGGCAGGGTGTAATTTAGCACAGTTATAAGTAGCTTACCTTTCACTGGTAATGTCTGTAACTTTTTGAACTTGACCATGCGTAGCAAATGCAGCATCTGTATTTACAGGGTGCGGGGTGGTGACACAACAGTTACCAGATAGTAGTTTGACATGTTAGGCTTTGGAATACCTTCTGAAGGAAGTAGAAAATGCCTGTTTAAAAAAAAAAAAAAAAAGGCAACAGGTTTACTAGTTCTTCTACCTGTTGTTATATGTTAGTGAATTAGTTGTGGCACAGTCTTCTGTAAAATATGGGAAAGAAGCCAGATCATCTGAACTGTTCGGTTGGAAATCCACTGTCAGAAATGAGTGAAAGGCTTGGATGTGTTGATTGATTACAAGATGACAAAGTCAAGCTGAGGTGGCCATAAAAAAGGTAAATCCCAGGGTATTTGTAAGTGAAATTCTGTACAAATGTCAGGATATGCATTCTATTGTTTGGGTGCTTATGAGGCTTCACCAGGGTTATGTGTGTGGTTTTATGTCAAGTTGTCAAAGATGAACTTGGATTGGTGTAAATGGGGGGGAAAAAGCTCTCTGATGCCTAATGGACTTGCAACAGAAGGCTAAGATTTTTTGGCTCTTCCCGCCTAGTATGCTGAGAGAGGATAATGTACTTCTTGTTGTATTGGATTTCTCATTACTCGTTTGAATGGGATCAGTAGAGATTTGCCAGTTGCAGAAGATGAGATGAGGCTGAGGCATGTACGTTAAAGAGTTAAGCTGTGTGCAAGCTGGAAGGCAAACCAGCATACCTGAAATCTTGAATCTAGTCTCTGCTCTTGGTAGAGTAGCTGTGAGGAGAGTATCCTGATACAAGGCGAGTAATACAGTAAAAAAACAAACAACAGAAAGTAAATTAAAAAACCTTGCTACTGTTGCATTTTTTCCTTTTCTTTTGCATTTTAGTTAACAATGGAAGTTGATGGCAAGGTAGAAAGCATCATGAAGAGAACAGCTCTGGTAGCAAATACCTCCAACATGCCTGTGGCTGCCAGAGAAGCCTCTATCTATACTGGTAAGATTTACAGGAGGCTGGAAAAGGCTGTGTATGTAGAGCAAGCTATCGTGCTCTAGTATTTTCAGTTCCTGAGGTGGTCAGTACTGAAAAACCTGCTTAGTTTCAGAAGTCAACCCTTTCAGGCCTTGCCTGCATGAAGTCCTAGTATCTTAATTGAATTTGGCTTGCTTGTATATAATTATGATTTCCGAATATTGAGTAAATTTTGCTTATAAGGTGCACTTACTGCACCAGCTCTCATGTAGTTTTTCTCCATTTGTTAATTATGTCAGCTTTTGTTTGTGAGTAGCTTTTTGCTGACAAGTACAGCCACCTGATGGGCAGGAAAAGTACTCAGAGTTTAAAGTTAGTACTTAGAGAAAGAGTCTTTCTTTTGCAGCCTCTTAGAGGGTTTTTTTTAAATTCTTTTTTTATGAAAAGTTGTCAGATAATTAAGATAAAACATGACCTTTTCTCACTGTTATATTCTGGTAGTTTGAAAGAGAGGGAGATGTTTTACAGTAAGAAGAGACTTCGTTCATGGCTTCAGTGAGGCAAAGAGTATCATCAGTGACGTTGCTGTGTCTCTTCAAAGAGATACATGGGAATGTGAGATGAGCCAGAGTGGTTCATAAGCAGAAATGGGGAGCGTGAGAAAAAATAAAAAAAAGACAGCAAGGACACGATCTAGTGGGAGGAAAGAATAACTTTCAGTGTCTTATTTCCATCAAAACCTAAACTTCAATAATTGGGCTTATTTGCATCTTAGTGACAAAGTGCAAGCATAGAATTCCTTTCTGAACTGTACCCTGGAACACGCGGTTGTCTTTGCTCTAGGAATCACCCTGTCTGAGTATTTCCGGGACATGGGCTACCATGTCAGTATGATGGCAGACTCTACTTCCCGATGGGCTGAGGCCCTCAGAGAAATTTCAGGGCGACTGGCTGAAATGCCAGCTGGTGAGTAGTCTTTTCTCAGTCTAGTCTTGTAAATGCATCCTTTAAACCCTGAGCCTTTGACTCAATTTCTGTGTGTTGGTGTTTGCAGACAGTGGTTATCCAGCCTACCTCGGTGCCCGTCTAGCCTCTTTCTATGAGCGAGCTGGCAGAGTCAAGTGTCTGGGAAATCCTGAAAGGGAAGGCAGCGTCAGCATTGTTGGAGCGTGAGTGTTGCATTTCTCTGCTTTGCCCTGGCTGCAGTTTTTCCTCTGTATTTTTGTATATCGAAGTATCTGCTTTTCAGACAAAAAGGTCGTCTTGTTCTGTGCAGCTGCAGAACTAAAAATATGTGAATGAGTAGGTAGATATTTAGTCTCTGCTCACCCAGAACCGCTGCTAAATTGTGCATGGGGGCAGAAAGAATGAATGTGGACAGGTAGTTCTGTGAGGTGTGGAATTGCAGTCACTTGCAGCAATTGGAGCAAATGGCTCAGGGAAGAATGTCATTAGAGCTGTCACTGAAAAGTATGTCAAACTGTGCTCAGAGCAGGAAAGAAGGGGCAGTTAGAGCGGCAGTGTGTGCACTTGGGGGCATAATGAATTGTGGTTCTTTTGCTTAAATAGAGTAGATTTACAGCATATCTCAAGCTGTGATGGGCTGTGAAAAGCATGTGGTCCCCAGACATTCTTCTAGGCTATGACTTGTGTGTCATACTGTGGGCAAAGTGAATTTCCTCCCGACACATTTTCAGGTGAGCCTCTAGCGTCTGCAAGAACACCTAGAGTCCATTGTTTGCTCTGCTTAGTTCTGCTGTCCACAGCATACGTACACAAATGCATTGTGCTTTTGAGGTTGGAAGACCTTTTTTTTTTTTTTTTTTTTTGTAATATCTGGGAGGCACATATTAATGTGTCAACCCCAAAGGAAGTGGTTATTGTATAGGTGGATATCCGAAATAATTTCAAACTGGGATATTGTTTTCTGTAAAGTAATCATCGCACTGTGTTTCATGGTGTCCTATCGGCACGCTTGCCGAATGTGTTCCAGTTGAGATAGGCTTGATAATCCAAGCTGGAGTTACCACCTGGAGCTAAAGTGACTGAAATCATACCCTGATACTGTCAATCAGTTACTGATATATTTCATGGTATGCTTGACGTTACACCTGTGTGGGTATGCATCAGACGCTTTCTGCAGTGGAAGCTTGCAATCCGTTACTTGAAATCGTATTGACTTTTCTGGTTTCTGTGATCACTGAGCTGTGCAGTCTTATGTTCGGTGCTTCAGTTTAAACTGTGAAAGCAATTCTGATAACTTCTCCTTATCGTTTCCTGCTCAGTGTCTCTCCCCCAGGTGGTGATTTCTCTGATCCTGTCACATCTGCTACACTGGGCATTGTTCAGGTACGTCCCACAATGTTGCAGCTCTTCCGTCCACTTCGTTAGGCTCAAAATGATTGTGCCTCAGTGCATTTGTGCCAGTGGCTGGGGTCTCAGAACTTTGATTTGACACAGGCAGCTTTGTAGGGTGCTTTGGAAAATGTTCTAACAGTGTAAAAGGCGACCTTATGAGATGGTCTCTGAACTGACGTGTTTGAGATCCCTTTGGAAGAGGGAGCAAAGGTAGCAGTTCCTTCCAACACTGACTGCTCAGGAATATCTGTGTGCTTCCTGATTGCTGCCCATTGAGCTGCACTCAAAAGTGGCTGCTCTCAGCTGAGATGGAAAGTGAACCAATCTTAATAGGTGCATTGAAACCACAAAAAAATCCTCAGAGCAGCTGACTGGGAGAAGAATGTCTTGCAACTGATTGCAGCCCTGTTTTGGGAAAAGAAGTGGGTACTTATTAGATCTAACTCAATTAGACTCCAGAGTTGACTTGTCTTGGTTATGGCTGACTTCTCCCCCATGAGGAGTCTCAAGCTGAATAAGTCTGAACTCAGCTTAAAAGATGCATCATTTTTTTTGAAAAGTGTATTTGAAAGTCCCTGCTGTAGTTAAATTAACATAAGGAAGGCTTTCTTTTTCTCTCAGGCTTTCATTTGTGATACCCTTTGCCATGTTGCATTTGCTCAGACTTGCTTTCTGTATTGTTTGTGGTTTGTTTTTTTTTTTTTAAATTGCCTTCAATTGTTTTGGTTCATTTCTGCTTTGGAACACGGTTGATCTTTCTGCCTTCTGACAGGTTTTCTGGGGCCTGGATAAGAAGCTGGCGCAACGCAAGCACTTCCCCTCTGTCAACTGGCTGATCAGTTACAGCAAATACACACATGCCCTGGACGAGTACTATGACAAGCATTTTACAGAGTTTGTCCCTCTCAGGACAAAGGCCAAAGAGATCCTACAGGAGGAAGAGGACCTTGCAGAGATTGTGCAGCTTGTGGGGAAGGTGAGTAACAAGCTGTGAGGAAATGTGGTGTCAATGAACAATCCTCTGTTTCCTTACTGCTAGTGCAGGCTTTTGACCATGTCTTTGGCCAGACTTCACAGATACTGCATTGTGCAAAAAAGGCAAGTGGTCACAGGGAGGTGTTGGACTCTCCTGCCTCTAACTGTGCTTTATTCCAACTTTCTTACATGTTGTTGGACTTCTAATGACAAATGCTTTTCTAGATTTGATAAACCTTGGCTTGATGCTACTTTTCTCATGTAAATTAGATTGCAGGGCATCTAATGCTGGAGTTAAGAAACTTCACTTGCTTCAGTGTTCTGCTGAAATGCCCTTTACTGCCACTCACAAAGATTACTTCCAGTGGAGTACTATTGTAAGAGAAATGATGCAAACTGATCTTTACTGTTGAAGCCCTCTGAAGGGTTACAGGTTATTAGAAACCATGTTGCCAGCTGCCGAAAGGAGGTGTTGGCATTTACAAGCTGGCCTGTAGAAACAGAAGTGATGTCTGCTTTTTTGAAAAACTGGCGATTACCTGGTTTCTCCGTGGAAACCTGTGACATGACATATGGCTCCATTTTACAGGCATTCCTTAATTTCCTTCATTCACTTCACTGTTTTGGAGAGAAAGCTGTACTTAAACAGGAAAATTTCCCTTGAGAGCTTGCAAAAGGGACCCAGTGAAAACTCTGTTTCAGCTTAGCCCTGTAAATATGATAACTGACAGCTGCTTAGCACCTACTTGACAGTAATTTCATTCCATGATGTTCGGATGAGCTATGCTGATTAACAAGGTGGTAGTAGTGTGTGGTAACAGGTATTAACTACAGTTATTTGGAGGAAGTTTGCTCCTGGTGCTGTCCCTATTCACTGATGTTCTAGCCTGGCCAAAATGAGGCCTTTCACCACCAGATCTTGCCTAGCAGATCTCTGTTCTCTAGATGTGTCTTTGAAGAAAAGGAGATGTGATATTAGGGCCTTCTGCAGTTTTCTGTTTACAAAACCATGTTCTAAAAGACTAGTCTACAGAGCAGGATAGAATCACTGCCTTGATGTGGAAGGGATTGATAAGCCAGTGCTTGTAACTAGGCATTATTCCCATGATAGAAGTACTGGAACTGGTGATCTTGTTCTCAAAGATGTTATCTTTAACAGTTTCTTTCAGTCTGGGCTTGGCCAAGAACTGCAACAAACCTTTAGAAAGGGGGAATTGTGGAAAAACAGATACTTTTTTTTTTTTTTTTTTTTTCCCCTTTTCTTTTTAGCTCTGAATTCTGTTAGTCTCCTCATGAAAGGTCCAAACTTCCTGTCTGAAAAGCAAGCTGGGGTACTTAAAACTCAACCTGCCCCCTTTAGCAAAAGGACAGTGAAGGTAGAGAAGTGACCTGCGGTGCCAACAGCAGAAGCGTGCAGCAGGAATGTGCAGAGTATGACAGGCAGTGTCATCAGCTCCTTTGGTTTTCTTGAATGCCAGACAGGGAAAGCTCATTGGTAGCTGTGGAGGCTAGTATCAAATCCTTAAGATTACTTACTGATCTAGCATGCTGAGATCTAGTTTTTCGTCCATGGACATAAGGATTGAGGAAGGTAAAAATGAATTTACCCCTTTATATAGGAAGGTGATGTTTCAACGTATCTCACAGCAGAGCTGTGTGTGTTTTCTCTGTCTGGTGGCTTTTCTGTTATCTTAAAGGAAACTTCCTTATCTTGGTTTATCATCAACCAGCAAGGAGGGGCTGGTGGGGAATGTGAAGCTCAAGGGCAGCCTTGGCTGCAGTGACCATGAAATGGTGGAGTTCCAAGATCCTTAGGGCAGCGAGGAGGGCACACAGCAAGCTCGCTACCCTGGACTTCAGGAGAGCAGACTTCGGTCTCTTTGGGGATCTACTTGGCAGAGTACCATGGGATACAGCCCTGGAAGGAAGAGGGGCCCAAGAAAGCTGGTTAATGTTCAAGGGTCACCTCCTCGAAGCTCAGGAACAATGCATCCCAACAAAGAGGAAGTCAGGCAAAAATGCCAGGAGGCCTGCGTGGATGAACAAGGAGCTGCTGGACAAACTCAAACACAAAAAGGAAGCCTACAGAGGGTGGAAGCAAGGACAGGTAGCCTGGGAGGAATACAAAGAAATTGTCCAAGCAGCCAGGGATCAGGTTAGGAAAGCTAAAGCCCTGATAGAATTAAATCCGGCCAGGTATGTCAAGGGCAATAAGAAAAGCTTCTATAGGTACATTGGTGATTAAAGGAAAACTAGGGAAAATGTGGGCCCTGTCCGGATGGGAACAGGAGACCTGGTTACATGGGACATGGAGAAGGCTGAGGTACTCAACAACTTTTTTGCCTCAGTTTTCACTGTCAAGTGCTCTGGCCACACCGCCCAAGTCACCGAAGGCAAAGGCAGGGACTGGGAGGATGAAGAACCGCCCACTGTAGGAGAAGATCAGGTTTGAGACCATCTAAGGAGCCTGAAGGTACACAAGTCCATTGCACCTGATGAGATGCATCTGCATTCCCTCAGTTCTGAGAGAACTGGCAGATGAAGTGGCTAAGGCACTATCCATCTTATTTGAGAAGACATGGCAGTCTGGGGAAGTTCCCACTGACTGGAAAAGGGGAAACATAACCCCTATTTTTAAAAAGGGCAAAAAGGAAGACCTGGGGAACTACAGGCCAGTCAGTCTCACCTCTGTGCCCAGGAAGATCATGGAGTGGATCATCCTGGAATCTATGCTAAGGCACATGGAAAATAAGGAGGTGATTGGTGACAGCCAACATGGCTTCACTAAGGGCAAATTGTGCCTAACAAATTTGGTGGCCTTCTATGACAAGGTTACACCACTGGTGGATAAAGGAAGAGCAAGTGATATCATCTACCTGAACTTGTGTAAAGCATTTGACACTGTCCCACACAACATCCTTGTCTCTAAATTGGAGAGACATGGATTCGACAGACAGACCACTCGGTGGATAAGGAATTGCCTGGATGGTTGCCCTCAAAGAGTTGCAGTCAACAGCTCGATGTCCAAGTGGAGACCAGTGACGAGTGGTGTTCCTCAGGGGGTTGGTATTGGGACCAGAATTATTTAATATCTTTGTTAGTGACATGGACAGTGGGATTGAGTGCACCCTCAGCAAGTTTGCCGACGACACCAAGCTGTGTGGCGCGCTCGACACGCTGGAGGGAAGGGATGCCATCCAGAGGGACCTTGACAGGTTTGAAACATGGGCCTGTGTGAATGAACCTCATGAAGTTCAACAAGGCCAAGTGCAAGGTCCTGCACATGGGTCAGAACAATCCCAAACACAAATACAGGCTGGGTGGTCTGTGGATTGAGAGCAGCCCTGTGGAGAAGGACTTGGGGGTATTAGTGGATGAAAAACTGAATATGAGCCAGCAATGTCTGCTCACAGCCCAGAAAGCCAATCGCATTCTGGGCTGCATCAAAACAAGTGTGGCCGGCAGGTTGAGGGAGGTGATTCTCCCCCTCCACTTTGCTCTCATGAGACCCCACCTGCAGTACTGCCTTCAGCTCTGGGACCCCCAACATAAGAAGGTCAAGGACCTGTTGGAGCGGGTCCAGAGGAGGGCCATGAAGATGATCAGGGGGCTGGAGCACCTCTCTTACGAAGAAAGGCTGAGAGAGTTGGGGTTGTTCAGCCTGGAGAATAGAAGGCCCTGGGAAGACCTTATAGCAGCCTTCTGGTACCTAAAGGGGGTCTACGGGAAAGATGGGGAGGGACTCTTTATCAAGGAGTGTAGTGATAGGATGAGGGGTAATGGTTTTAAACTGAAAGAGGATAGATGTAGGTTAGATATTAGGAAAAAAATTCTTTACTGTGAGGCACTGGGACAGGTTGCCCAGAGAGGCTATGGATGCCCCATCCCTGGAAGTGTTCAAGGCCGGGCTGGATGGGGCTTTGAGCAACCTGGTCTCATGAAAGGTGTCCCTGCCCATGGCAGGGGGGTTGGAATTAGATAATCTTCAAGGTCCCTTCCAACCCAAACCATTCTATGATTCTATCTGAGAATCTGCTAGTGACTTGTGGTCACCATGCTTGAAGAAAGAAGTCCCTCTGTCCATCCTGTGTTTCTAAAACAGGCATACATCCTTCTCCCTGCACCCTCTTTCCCCTCAAGTGTTTGGAAGACTCGTGACAACCTTGGGGGTTTTTTCAAAGTAAATTGCATATTCCTGACTTCCCCCTTCTCTCCTGAAACACTGGCTGACAGCATTAAGGTAATTTGTGATGCTGACTAAGTTCTCTTCCTCCCCTCCCCCCCCCCAATATTAATATTGCTTAAGTGAAAACCGTTCACAGCTAATTTCTCGCCAATACAGTTACAGCTGATGCTGCTTTAATGTTGCTGCAACTGTATCTTGGGTGATCTGATGAACCTAGTAATGATGCTGGGAGTTACCTGACTGAGAGCCAAATATTGCTTTTGGAAATATGAAAATGATCAGTGCTCCTAAGGAAGGAAAACAAACACCCTGCCAAGCAGTGGTAAAACTCTCTAAACAAATGCATTCTGCCATAATGGGACACTGCTGCAGATAAATGCAGCAGTCCTGATTTCTAAATTGCTTGGAAAACATGGCATGCTGCTGTTTTAGGCTGAGAATAAGTATGTGGGAATCTGCATGGGTTTATGCCTGACTGAGTTTTTGGAGGTCATCTGTGAGGATGAAGCCTCTAAACCCCAACTGGGGAAAGGTACCGTGTCACCCCCCCAGCCCTATCTGCTGCTACCAAGTGTAGCAGATCACTTAACACTGAGGTCAGCTCACAGCTCTCACTCCTACCTGTGGGGCTGTTGAAGAGCCATACAGGGCAACACCTTTGCAAGCAATTTATAAAGTGCTTTAATTCCCAGGGCCTTTAGAAAGGACTGTTTATTGGAGCAACTTTGATTGGGGAATGAACTTGAAGCACCAGAACTATTGCTCTTGCTTGCAGGCTCCTAAATGCTACTTGCTGTTAGAGCCTGCATTTTCCCATGGTGGTTTTTTTGGTTGGTTGGTTTTTTTTTTTAACTCTTCAAGTGGAATCATTTATGTGAAATACTCCTATAGATCTAGATTACTGATCACCCACTGCAATTATTAAATTTGGGACTGCTGAATGATCGTACTCCTGAAAACTTCTACCTTCCCAGTACTAATGCAGCAGAGAGATTATATGCACAGTCCCTGTAAAGTAGGTCAATTGTAATAACCCCTTCTGTCTTGTGTTCGCTCAGCCTGTTCTATAGGCCAGCCCATTTTGCTCTATTCAAGTAGTAACATTCACTAGAGCTATTTAAGGGAAGTAAGAGCCTCTGCTGGAGTTTTTCATGCCATCATCACTGTGTTTTGTTTCACAGCAATCTGTCTTACCCCTGGCTCACCTCCACTGAAGCAGGTCTTCAGCATGAGCCCAAAGTAATGGTCAGAGCTTAGGAGTCTCTGACAGTGGATTCTAAGGAGCAATTCACGTTTGCTTACTGCCTTTAGCTAAAAGTACACACAGCTGAAGTTACAGTAGGCCAGAGTGGGGCACTGGTGGTTATGCGTGGCTTTTGCACAACGCTCTTCTCGGAGATGCTGCTCCCTTGAATAAAGGCATCCCAACTGATTCCTGAAAGTAGCTGCCAGGACAAACAAACTTCAGATATCCACTCCCTCCTTACCTTCCCATGACTCTCCCATCACTGCAGGCAAGGGCAGCGCAGCCTGCAGCACCTTCTGCATGTCCAGGAAAGGAGAGTTACCAGCACTGAACCTGCCTTGTCTCCTATACCCATCTGCACCTCCTCCTACATCATCTCAGCAGTACTTGCACCGAATGCTGAGTTCATGAAACTTGAATGGGGAAGAAAAGCAAGCCTGGAGGTTATGCTGTGCTGCTCCTTATTCCCTTCTGCATGTGAAAGCTGGTCCAGGAGAACTGCCTCTCTGCTGTATCACTCATTATGCCCCTCTCCCATCCCCTCAGGCAGAAGTTACTTTGGGCATTTCTGGCAAATAGATGCATCTTGGAGCCCTGAAGCCATTTATAAATAGATTTTTATTTATAAAGTCAATTTACATAAAATATGATACTCTTTTAAAAACTGCATATGTACAACTTAAGAAATCCTAGCAAGTGCATACAAAAATGCCTTCAATACTTTTTTTTTTTTTTTTAAAAAAACAACTTCAGTTTTCAGAGAAGTGGACCTTCACACCAGGCAAACTCGGACACCACGTTAAGACACAGAATAACTTTATAGTCTTTTACTAAAGTGTTTGGAGAGAAAAAACCCCACCTTTTTATCTAAACCGTGTATGCTCCTGAAACGTTCTAGCTGGCAGTGTTCAAGAACAAGGGAATAGGACTTGCTAAAAATAGAACCATCTCCTCACCCCTTTTCTCTAAGGTTTTTCATACAAAAATAAGTCTTCATACACCAGTGTTCCCATAGGCAGTTCAAGTTACATATAAAATAGAATCTGACATGATAAAAAATTCCCTCCCCCTCCAGAAACAAGGAAGCATCAGGTGGTTTTCGTTTCTTCCCCCACCACCACCACTCCAACACCAGAAAGCGGCCGGTGGCAGGGACGTGGGGTGCGGGGTCTCCGGGGCCTCCTCTCCGTCGGCAGCTCCCGGCGGGCTGATGGAGCCGCTGCCCCGCAGCGGGCAGCGGAGCCCCGTCGGTCACTTACACCATTGCACTTTCCACAGCCCGAAGACGACGGGTGAACCCGACGAGAAAAGCAGCCGGGGGGTCCCGCCGCGGGGGGAGTTGTGGGAGCGTTGTGGCGGGGCGGGGGGGGGAGATGCTGGCTGCTGCGGCGAGCGAGGGCGCTGAGGTAACTGCGGGCCGAGCGCGGCTGCGGAGAGATCGGCAAAGAGCCCCGATGGGTACGTGCCCCGCTCCCCCCCCCGGGCGCCGGGGCGCGGGGGAAGCGGCGCCCCCGCCTCCCCTCGGCTGCCCCCTCACCTCCCGCCGGGTCAGTAGCTCCCGAGCCAGCTGGTGAAGTCCAGCAGCTCCCGCTCCTCGGGGCTGAGCGCCGCGTCGTAGCCGCTCTCCTCGGAGGAGCAGGGCGAGCCGGGCACGGAGGAGGCGAAGGAAGGCGAAGCGGAGGAATAACCGCCGCCGCCGCCGTCCCCGCCGCCGTCACCTCCTCCGCTTCCCCGCCGGGCTGACAGCCCGAGGACGTCGCGGCCGCCGGCGCCGCCGCCGGTGACGCCTCTTCTTCCTCCTCG
>JAVJGG010000008.1:9520424-9559398 GCA_035590195.1 Aviceda cuculoides | reverse complement strand
TGCCCCGACGGCCGCCCGCCCGGGGGCGGGGGGGAAGGCGGCGGCGGCGTCGTGCTCGTCGAGGAGCCGCTGCAAGGCGCGGATGTACTCGACGGCGGAGCGGAGGGTCTCCACCTTGCTCATCTTCTTGCTGGCGGCGCCGTGCGGGACGTGCTGGCGGAGGGCGGCGAAGCCCAGGTTGACCAGCCGGACGCGGTTGCGCTCCCGCTCGTTACGACGGGCCACGGCGGCCGCCGCCGCCGCGCCGGTACCCGGCAGCGGGGCGGCGAAGGCCAGGCTTGCCCCGCCGAGCCTTGGAGGCAGCGGGTCCCTCCGGCCTGGGCATCCCGGCGGTGCTGGCGGGGCTCCCGGCGGCTGCCCGCGGCACCGGCTTTTTCCTTGCCGAGGAGCCTGGCTCGTGGCAGTGACAGCAAGCAGGGGTCGTCTGGGGTCGGCGGTGCTTTGTGCGCGGGGCTGGAGGGGAAGGGGAAACCGGGTGCTTTCCCGTTTTACCTTCAGAGGGAGGCCCCCCGCGCTGGGCGGCTGCGGGGAGGTCTCGGTGCGGGGCCCCTGCTCCTGCCGAGCTGCGGGAGCCTGTGGAGTCCGGTGCCCCTGTCTGCGCTGCTTCCCCTTTCCCGGTAGGGGTGTCTTGCCTCCCTTTGGCTGGCGACGGCTGATGCAAATCGAGGCATTAGGACCGCTGCTTCGCTAATACTTGCCCTGAGATGGAATAATGAGAGCGGTAGCAGGCCGGAGGGATTTAATGGCATAGCAGAGCCTGGCTGGCAGTACGGCAATTACTACATATGAAACTAAACTTCCAGGTATTTCGGGGTTCTTTTATGCGATTCCCCCGCCTAACAGCTATTAGTTTTTCTGTTGATTAGTGTATCTCCTCTACCTTCAAGAAGAGAAAGTAAAAGAGAATGTATCTTGTGGAGAGTGGGGAGGAGGCAAAACTGTGCAATATCTTTGTTATCTCTGTCAAAAAGAGGAATTGCGTAGAGCCCTGTAATAATAACAGGATCTCAGCATTGATGTTGCAGACGAACTAGCAGATCATTTTTCCTTTCACGTGTAAAGTCATCAAGCTCCATAGATCAATTGACTTCTGATTTGGCTCACCATCTGGAGAGCATTTTGGGGTGGTTTGTTTATTTTATTTTCTGTGTGGCTTTATCTGTGTCTCTGCTGCCTTAGGAAACAAATTCTGGCAAATGTTTAGTGTACATAGATGAGGTTTTGTTGTCATCAGTGTACCCAGTTAGAAGACAGATGGATGTGCTGCTATTGCAGTAAAATGAGCTTAATTCCATGAAGAGAACTGGAGAAAAAGTGGGGAGACAGTGAAGGAGATAAGGTGGGAAAGATTTAACATAATTATGTTATGATTTTGGGCATAAAGCCATGAAAATAGCTTCTAATGGTTTTAGATACTTTCTGCTTTTCTGATAACTCCAATTCACTAATGTGGAATACAGACTACCTGATAACATCTACTTACCTGATTCATTGTGGTCTGTTTGTAAGGGAGTTGGGCCAGTTTTAGTCTTTGGCCTTTTTCCATACCTGAGGATGTGCATGTACACACATTTGTTTATCTGTGAACATGCATACACACAGCAATCATCAAAACCAGTCAAAATACAGTAAGAGCTTACTTTAAACTCTGAAGATGCGGAAGATGTAAATTTATAGCCAAAAAACCAAATTTATTTTCCACTCTCACTGAAAGGACACCAAGTCACATGAGGTATCAGCACAGAGTAGAGCTGCTGCTGTGCTTTTATGTTCCTCCTCTGACATCAGAACAGTAGCACAGGCCAGCACAGTACGTGCCGTGTATACACCACCATATATTCTCTAGTTATTTCAAAAGTTCTTGGTTTCAGGCATCAGTTTGTACTTTCCAATTCGTTGTAAAGTTTGATCCTATTTATGCAGTGTTGGTCCAAAGGGGTGTCAGCCCTTGCGTACGTTCCCGCAAAGTGCCTCCGTGAGGAGGGAAGCACTGTACAGTTGGGAAGCCGAGGCACAGAGAGATGAAGGGGAATGTGGAAGGTCTCCCAGGAGATCTCTGGGAAAGGAGGAGACAAGGCTTGAGGTATGATTTCAAGATTGCCTGAAATGCCAAAAGAGGTGTCCCTGGTACTACCCACCACACACTCTTTCTCAGCTTCTCTCTTTAGTTGATACTAGCAGTTGTATGGGTATGTGGTGAGTCACATCATCCCACTGATCCATCTGGAAATTATTTTTGTATGGCTTTAGTGGTGTTAGTTTTCAGTGCTGACACAAGGGCAAGATTTGGGAGAGCTGGGAATTTGGGAGGTTGGCGTGGGGCCAACCACTTCAGTTGTACACTTCAACTGGCCATGAAATAATCCTCTTGGACATTGGAAATAATTCTCTTGGAGTGCCAGCCCTGACTCTGGTACTATAAGCCAGTCCTCGCTTTGTTTGAACATGAGGGTTCATTACAGGCAAGGTTTGAGTCTTCAATTTGAATTTTTTATTTCAGCTGCTCCCAAGAAAGTATTCTGTCTTTTATAGGGACTTTGTGATGTGTTGGACCAAGTAATATTTCAACTATTTGAAAGAAAGTGCAATACTGGAACCGAGTGAATAGTCATCTCATAGTTAAAGTCCGTATCTGTGAGTGAGTGGGTGGGTTCTGGGAGGGACTGGCAGCTTGGAAGAGAAGTTTGACATTTGGTCCATTTGACTCTCTGGCCATTACAAGAAGACACAGTTTTTGGCACTGGCCTTGACTAACTTGGAATAGGAGTCAAATAATTCCTAACAGAACTAAGCCCAGAATAATCCCAACCCTAACATATTTCTGGAGATTTGGCTGGCAGGAAGCAAAATGCTCTTACTCTGGTGTAGAGCCAGCCACGTGCTGCCTGTTACTTTTTGATTTGGGATGTACATGTGAATTGCACCTGTGTCCTGATTGACCAGATGTATTGTCAAATCACCTGCAGGAATGTGGTCTGTGACTCTGGGTATGTCTGGAAGAAATGTGCACATCATCAGGTGTGGACAGAGTTTGCTCTCGTATTTACAGAACAACCAGAATCACGCTGCTCAGCAAAGTGCTCTGGAGTTCTCCCTCAACAACTTGTCCAAATCAGGGTCATGGCAGCTTATTGCTCCTTTCCAGGTCATGTGCCCAGCTTTCCTTTCCACGGAAAAAGAATATGCAAGGAGAGTGCTTGTCTATGTCTCACTCTGATGAGCTTGGCATGCCGGAGTTGAGATACAGCCACAGTGATAGACTGTGCTTGAAACAACTGGGAGTTAAACACCCTCTAAGATCTAAGCCTTTGTAACTTGCCCAAGACAGTGTTGGAATCTTGTAGGAAAGTAGGGACTTGACTTAAACTGAGGCCTCAAGTCCTGTGCAGTGCCTTCACTGGTCCTCTAGAGAAAGTAAATCCAGGCTCTGATTTTTGTTCCGAGAAATGCATAACTTTGGGGTTTTGGCTGGGAATTTACTCAAGAAAATAGGATGGGAATTCATGACAGTGACCTTGGGTTGGATTGATGTAGGAGCTAACAAATAGTTAAGAAAAAGGCTTTCAAAAGTTCTTAATGATTAATGATTTTCAGTTTCCAACCCAAAGTGAGTTGAAATATTAAGAGGTTTGAATGTGATGGTCACGTGACATTAGTGGCTTTACAATGTGTTGACCATTTACTAATAAACAGAAGTAGCTCTTTGAAAAATGATAGAATGCTAGTTATTATGGGCTTCTGTATTTAATTCATCATTACTATGGTTGCGGTACAGACATGAAGGGCTAAGCTTAATTTTGAAGAAATCCATCTAGGGAATCTTCATCTGAAGTACTTCCTTCTCTCCCCTACATTTTTATCATTTTTTTTAGAATGTGATCTCTGATACTGTTTTTCATGGTAAAGTATATGTCAATAGTAAAATTCCATTAATTGCTGTAGAGGGAGCTGGTGTTCAATACTGCAAACAAAACTGAATTGCTTCAGAGTCAAGAAAATAAATGTTTGATACGTAATAAAAAAGTGGCAGTAAGCACTTACCTAGGAGTCTTTAAAATATTGTCATTTACTTTTTTGTAAATGAGGAATAATTCTCTTGAAGGTGCTACAGTCTGATTCCTAATTATAGTCTGGTCTCTCTCAAGCTTTGTGTCTTCTAAACAGAAGCCAAGGGCAGATCAGGGGACTAGATGGATCAGGTCTGTAAAATTGTCATAGTTTCAGTGTCAGCAGCAGAGCTGCAGTGATTTATTTGAACTGAACACTGACCCATCAATTTTTGGCTTCCTTTCACAATTTCACAAGTTGTACGGAGAAGTTCTTAGGAAAGTTGACTTGTTTTGTGCTTATTGTCCTGGTTTCGGCTGGGATAGAGTTAATTGCTTTCCTAGTAGCTGGTATGGTGCTGTGTTTTGCGTTCAGTATGAGAAGAATGTTGATAACACCCTGATGTTTTCAGTTGTTGCCAAGTAGTGTTTAGACCAAGTCAAGGATTTTTCAGCTACTTGTACCCAGCCAGCAAGAAGGCTGGAGGGGCACAAGAAGTTGGGAGGGGACACAGCCAGGGCAGCTGACCCAAACTGGCCAAAGGGGTATTCCATACCATGGGACACCATGTCCACTATATAAACTGGGGGGACTAGGGGTGGGGGGATTACTGTTCGGGGGCTAACTGGGCGTTGGTTAGCAAGTGGTGAGCAATTGCATTGTGCGTAATTTGGTTTGTATATTCCAGTCCTTTTATTATTGTTGTTATTTTATTATTGTTATTATTATCATTATTATTTTTTTCCCTTCTGTTCTATTAAACTGTTCTCATCTCAACCCACAAGTTTTACCTTTTCTTTCCGATTCTCTCCCCCATCCCACTGCGTGAGAGGAAAGTGAGTGAGCGGCTGTGTGGTGTGTAGTTGCTGGCTGGGGTTAAACCACGATATTCTTACACCCGCTGCTATTATTCATACTGGAGGTCATGCCATATATAGAAATCCTACAGCCACCTGCTACTAGTCCAGGTAACACTATTTCTTTAGAAAATAGGGTGGGAAGCTATAGTGGGATGAAGAAAAGCTTTAGGAATGTGGCTGCGAGGCATCCCAGGGAGACGTGGTGGTACCCCAGAGTACAGAGGCAGTTCACAGGGGACTGGGACCGGCTGCGTCCCCTTCCCCTACACCTCCTCCTCCTCAGCTGCGAAGCCAAGGCAGCCGAGTACGGCGTAGCCCCTCGCGCTGTCAGCATCTGGACGCTGGCACTAGTACTACAGTTAAAGGCTATAGCGTGGGTGAGACCTAAATTTTACGTTGGGTCAACAGGAATTTCACGGAGCGGTGGTGTCTTCTCACGTCGTTATAGTTCAGACACCTTCACGCTACGCCATAAACGATGTCGAAGGGGCTTGCCTAATCATCCAGTGACACATTCTTTGGCTTCAAATATGCTTTTGCTGCTAGTGGAGCAGCTTGAGCCCTGTTCACAGTATGTCTATACTGAAATGATCAATCTGTCTTGAATGAGATCCTACATGATTATCCCAGTTATGTCTGGTACCTCTATCTTACAGCTTATTTAAGCAAATCAGTGTCTACATTACAAGTTTAAATGAACTGCAAGGACTCACCTTTAGGAATAGCACCACTAATTTATGAAGGCAAAAGGGACAGTGTAATGCAGACCTAGTGCATTGACTCATAGCAACCTTTACCAGAATGTGGCCTGGCACTTCCAGGATTTGCTGTGAGAAGTTCAAAAAAGGGAATCAAGGGTGGTGTAACTTCTCAGAGGTTGCACTGCCATGGTCACTAGTTGTGCAAGTAAGTGAATAAGAGAACTAGTATAGGCTAGAAATTTCCAAAATTATGTGTTTCATGGTGCAATCATTGCCTGCTACATTTGCTGTGTATTATTGCTCGCTGGGTCAGCAACTGCTGTTGGGGTGAACATGGGAAGGTAGGCTTGGGGAAAAAGAGGCACAAGAGGCTATAATGATAGTGGTGCAGAATTATGGGATCCCAAGATTTATGGCTGTAGGACTGCTAACAGGATTTAGATCAAGCTACCTATTCCAGGCCATTCGCTAAGATTCTCACCGCTTTACTGTACTTAAAATATCCCAGTAGAGGGAAAAGGAGCAGGTCCTGCACTTGTAAGGTATTTTCAGACCCTCAGCAAAAAGGAGCACATCATTGGCACCTGCCTCCCGTTAGCTCATCTTAGCACAGCCCATGAACAAAGTTACATCTTAAAAGCTGGCTTAGAGAAAAGGAAGCCTGGACTCTGTATTTTGTCATAATTTTTTATATTTCTTTAGAACAAAAGAAGCATGTGGCTAAGGCCAAAACTGCTTTCAGTTGCAAATATACAGCTTGCAGGTGTGGGCAGAGTTTAGCCTAAAATAACTGGAAGCAAAAGAAAGAAAAAAGCAGCTTAAAAATGTGATGTCAGCAGGAGAAAATAGACTCTGTGGGGCACTGGATTTCTAAAGCCTTGTTCTGTAATCAACACAGCTCGTTACTGTAGCTGCGCACGATGTTGCAAATGGCATTTGGATGAACGCGTTTTGTCTTTCCATCATGCTTGCTAGTTAACAAATTGTCTGCCCAAATTGCTGAACCACACGTATTGTGTCAAAGAAGAGGAAAGCAGCAGATTCCCTTCGTCAGACTGGACAGCCTGTGCCAAGCTCTCAGCCATGGACTTTCAACCTTCTGTTTAGACCCCTACGAATTCTCCTGTGGAGGTACAGGACTTTGCATAGACGCGTCTTCCCCCTGCAGTAATAATCATGTTGCTTTCCTTTCCCTCCCAGTATCCAGTGTACACCTGACTCCTAGATCTGCAGACCACATTTTGAAAATTGGTCTCCCAAGCAATTTAATTTTGTGCATTGACAGTTTCACTTTATTCTTTTTTAAAAAAAGGTCACTTTCTTGTAATATCTCAGTTCAGTCCTTAAATAGTACTGATGTTGCTATTGCAATGCATGGGAAGGTCCATCCTGCAGTCACGGTTATAGAAGCAAGTGACCGTGTGGCTGACATCAGCTAGCAGCGTGTGACCGCACATCACGTTGCAAGGCACATCACAAGTCCTGGCTCCCATCTGAATTCACTTTGGAGTCTCTACATGGGATTAAAGGCAGCTGGACCTCTGCACTTCTTTCCTGCCACAGATGCTTCAAAGTGTTTGGGGCGAAATAAGACGTAGGCTGTAAGCTGTTGTATAGACCTCGTTTTGAGGCTTGATGCAGGCTGACGATGCAGTCCTATATGCTGACACTACATTATGCCTTCCAGAGATAAAAGGGGTTACAGGTCATTTTTGACCCATTCTGATTGTGGGCTTTCCAGTATAATGCTACCTGTATTAGAGCAGTCATTAGAGCAATAAATTAGATTAATCAGGAGTTATGTGACTGCATACTTTTCTCATGCTTTTCAGCTGTTCAGCTGTATCCACTGGAGTTGTCAGGGGAAATGAAAAGGGTCCCACGATGCTTCTTCATGTTAGGAAAATTCCCCTTAACTGTCTGTGGGGCTGTTGTGTCTCCTTTGTGCCATCCAGAAGCAAGGAGGGGTCAAGGACATGTGAAAATTTCACTTCATTCTCACTTCAGGAGGAGGAAGAAATGAGAAACTGAATGGGCCTATAAGTGATATTCCAAAGGTAAAGGAAAAAGGTGATTGAAAGAGGACTGACTTTAGGGTGTGAATATCTTTTACTTAATATGTAATTTTTTGGTGGTCAAACACTGTCACAAGTTGCCCAGAGAGGCTGTGGAGTCTCCATCCTTGGAGATATTCAAAACCTAACTGGACACAGTGCTGGGCAACTTGCTCTGGGTCATGCTGCTAGAGCAGGCAGGTTGGACCAGATGATCTCCAAAAGTCCTTTCCAACCTCAGCCACTCTGCGGTTCTGTGATTTAGATATTTTCTTCTTATTTTTCTGGAGGGAAGAATGAGCTGAAATAACAAAAGTGAAATTTAACAAAATCTTTCCCTTTTTCAGCCTAATAGCATGAACTTCTATTAACCTTTCTAACCATTGCCAACCTTATCAACATGAGCCATCCCATCAGATGGGCTGGATTTTACCAGCACCAAAGGTAACTCTTCAGTACATCCAGGCTACTTCAGTGCTTCTTCCTTAATGTGGAAATGAGGGGGCAAGGAGGAAGCACTGAATCACATTCCAGTTGTGTCTCCCCATGGGGTCAGGATTTGGCCAAAGTGCACATCTCACCCAGAAACTAGGAAATGCTGCTGGGATGTTTTATGTAGATGGCAGATTATACATGCATGAGTGAGTAACCTGTAGTATACTCATAGAGAAATGTATGTGGGAAGAGGTTTAGGTGCCATGCTGAACAGCTGCTTATATTTAAGAGAAAGACAGGATGAGGTTTTAAATGGAGCCTGCACATAATGCAGGTTAGCCCATAAAAAGTATGTATGTGTTTGTAGGGCTGGGTTTTAGGAGTCCTGGGCATCAGGCCCTTTGGCTACATCCGTGAATAGACACACTACTGCCTCTATCATTTAAGGTGCTCTCTTACCCAGTGCAATTTTTCAGAATCAAGTTAGGCACCTGAAGGTGATGTCCATAAGTAGAGCTGGCTCAAGGCACAGGCAAAATAAGCAAATGCCTGGGTTAGAGCTTGCTGGGGAACAGCTGATACCCTCCCAATTCTTTTTACCTGTCTGTGCCCCCCTAAAATTTCACAGAATACTGCTAGCCCTATTTCTCTCTCCCTGTTTGTGCTGCTAGATTTAATTTTGCATTTCTGAGGCAGTGAAACTCAGTTTTGCCTGACAGCTGAGAATCCCTAAGCTGTCTGTGGAGACAGGCTGGACCAGCTCAGAAAGGGGTCTGCTCAGCATCAGCGCTGGCACGAGGAGAAGGAGGACTATGTGTCCAGGGACAGGAGCAGGGAGAGGACACTGCCTGCAACAGGACCTTTCAGTAGCCGCTCAAATCGATGTTTAACTTCATCTGTAGACCCATGCTGGTCTCTACCTGGAAGCACTCAGGAGTTAGGTAAGGCTTTATAAAATTATTTGAGGCTAGGGTGAGTAAAGGACTGAGGTTCCTAAAGTTTTAGGCAGTGCTTGAGCATGGAAGTGCAAGACTGCAATTCTGAAAAGACTTGATACTTTGTTCCCTGATCCAGGAGGTTCCCAAATTTCAGACATACACTACCTTTTCACTTCAGAATCATTCAGTGGCCTCTACTCATGCTCCTCTGGGGTCTGCTCCCTTCCTGGTGGGACGGGCAGAGATTTCTCACTCACCATCTTGTAGTAGTCTGAGATTCCCACAGAAGCGAAATCCCTAAACTGGTGGCGGGCGAAGTGCCTCCTTCCTCAGAGAAGACATCCTTGCCTGAGATGCAGAAAACCTGATAGCAGAAATGATGGCCTCACATAGCAATTCATGCTGTTAAAACACTATTAACCTGATGACCTCTTCTCTCCATGCTATCAAATGTACGACACTAGAATTAATGTATCGATTTCTAGCTGGTAATAAAATATCACATGTATCAATGTACACAACATGTGAATGTGACTGGCAAAGTCCTATCACACATGTCCCAGCAGTTTATAGTACAGTTAGTCAGAGGAAAACTGAAAGCGAAGAAAAAGGAACATCTCCAGGCAGAGGAGGAAATGGGCAGGACAAGATGAGCAATAAAAAAGGCCTAATATTTCTTCCCCCTCCCCAGACATAAGCATATAAACAGTGAGAGAGTGATTTCCCCTGATCACCGGCTGCCACTTGTTTGCTGCATCTTTCTGGGACCACGCACCATCCCTCCAAGATGTGGGCAAAGGTACCGTCTTGTTTCTTTGCACTGTAAGATGCACTTTTCTGGTTAAGCTTTTGTATCCTGGCTCTGCATGTTTCAGTAGGCGAGCATCACACCATGGAATAAGTGCTTCACCTGCTTTAAATGACTTGTGTACCTCAAGGTAGTCTTAATGCTTTAGTACAAAGCTGAGTGAGAACTTGTCTGAAATACAATTCTGGTCACCACTGCCAGAAAAGAGAAATCCTATCAGAACAGTGCAATGAAAAGCTACTAGCATAGTAGGGGTGAGTCTGCATTATAAAGGAGGGAGCAGCACAGTTTGGTTTGTTTAACTTAGCAAATTAGGTCAAGAGGAAATACCATCACTCTGTGTGGCTATGTGCAGGGGAGTAGAGGAAAGAGAAGGATAGGGGGGAATAGAAGGAGACAGTTTCCAAAGAGAGAGAAGAGCTATGTTCAGTAATGCCTACATAAAAAAGCAAGGGTGTGTATAGACTGGTTGTAAATAACATATGCCTCTACAGGGAGAAGTTTCTAGTGGTCGGAGAAGGGAAGTTCTACATTAGTTTCTAACAGAGATATCAACAGCAGCTAGCACCATCAGCCAAGAAGAAGCAGGCTGAGTTTGCGTAATGGGTCAATGCTCAATAGGAAAGAAAAAAAAAAATTAGAAATATAATTCCCAGATCAGCAGGAGCCAGGAACAAGGAGCCACTGCTTTTCAAAGAGGTGAGATCGTGTCTCAGAGAAAAGCTGGGAGTCCAGCTAAGCATGAATTCAAGGGGAGCTGGGAGCCAGGAGCGGCGGGTGCAAGGTAGGGCTGCCAAGTCCCATCTCCCACTGAGCTCCAAGCTCAGCAAGACTTGAGATAGTGATTCTACTGCTCAGGGAGATTACATCTTGCCTCCTTGTGCGGTAGTGGCTGCACTGGATTGGAATGCCACTTTCCCACTGATTTCAATAGCAATAAGAAGGTGCTATGGAAAGCCAGATGTTTTTTGCTTCTATTTGTTTTATATATATATGTGTGTGTATACAGATGATATAGATATAGATACCTTGCAAAGTTACATTACCTGCAGTGCTTACCCTCAAGGACTCAAGTCAGGGATGAAGCAGCAGAAATACAGAACAGACAAGGACACTGATGAAAGTATAAATAAAATATAAATAACACTGTGGCATTTCTGGGGGAAAAAAAGGGGGAAGAATTCAAACTTCCGTTTTGCTGATGCAATTCATGTAAGCAAGGGCAGGGCAACAGGAATGGCCAGCATGCTAAGCAGTAGCCCAAAACTGAAAGTAAAATAAAAGAAAGGAAAAAAAATGTGGTTTATTTAACTGAACAGAAATATCTACTTCTCTTTTTTTTTTCCCCTCTCAGACAATTACAGGAAATTTTGCCAATGTGATTCATGGTTTGAATGCAAACCACTTGACAGACCAAGTCATTCAGAGAAGCAAGCGAATGATTCTGGATACTCTTGGAGTGGGGCTTCTGGGTACCAGCACCGAGGTCTGCCACAAAGTGACACAGTACAGCAAGGTAAGATGTCTGGCATTAATAAACCCTAAGGTTTAGCTATAAGAAAAACATAGGAAAATTTGGGCTATAAGGGGAAACTCTGTCATGGTAAAATTCTTTTGGGGATGGAAAGAGAGACACGGTGTTCTTCCCACTGGAGACAGGGAAACCTCATTGCTCAAGTTACTTTTAATTCTGGATGAGCAGAAGTCTGTGTAACACTGTACGCTCAGACACATCACCACAAACACAGTTAATTAAGAATCCCTTCCTTTCTTTCACCTATGAGATCTTATTAAAAAGTTAAAAACATCAGCAAAGCAAACATCACTTGACACTGGACTTCCCAAAATAAGGGATTGTAAAAGGGAAGGAGAGTTAGTAGTGGGTTACTTCCAGTCCATAAAGCATAATTGTTGTCTGAGGTACATTGGTCTTGTTTCTCCTCTGGTCTTGCTCTCCCTAAACTAGAGGAGTACTTGACCTTGAGGAGGACCCTTCCCAACACAGAACAGCATCAATGAGGAGGAGTTTAGCCCACTGTTCTATCAGTCAGACCTGGCTAGTTGGACTCAGGCTCCAGAGCTCTGTGGGCCAATAAGTCTCTTCACACAGAGATCCTCCCCTTCCCAAACCGTGGTAGTTTATGCCCTTTTATTTGATTCCATAAAGATCTCTTCATTGGCTAAAAAGATCTGCACAGCAAAATGAAAAGAGCAGAGCCCTTCACAGCACAGGGACACCAGCACCAGTATGCCATATATCATTTACCCACGGTATTGCTAAAATGTAGAAAATCTTTAACTGGAGATGTTCCCCAACAAGATGATGACAGTCCTGAGAGAACCGCTGATGGGTGGTGAGAAGGGATGTCAATGGCCAGAGGCTGGGTGAAGGTATCGGATGGCCAGACGGAGGGTGTTGGTCTGCCCCCCGAGGTCTGTTTGAGTGGAAAGAGCCCTTGACATAAACCAGCAGGAAACTGAGTTTCTTTTCGTACTTTCTGATAGAACAATATTTTTCTCATGAAAGGGAGGAGCTGGGTCCCAAGAGGGTATGGTCTGATCTCGGTTACATCAGAGGTACGGGGCACATTTACCATTGGTTTCAGGACTTTGAATTAATTTACGTCAATTTGTTTCAGATCTACAGCTCAGATATATCCAGTACCATCTGGGGCCACTTGGATTTCCGACTGCCTCCTCTGTATGCAGCTTTTGTGAATGGAGTGGCTGTAAGTGATGCTCTTTTATTTGCTCTTAAATCACACTAATTGATGCCATTCTTGCTCTAGAGAGAACAGAATGCTCCTAAAATCTTAGTTCACTTTATTCTTCTGCCTGAAGCCTGCTACAAAACTTTCCCAGACTGTTCTCCTAATGTGCTTCAACTTTCTTCCAATGAGACCAAGTTCAAAGTATAATATATATCTGATCCAACTCAACAGCATCCCTTACCTTTAATGTGGGATTTGGGGCTGTTTTCAAAGGTCAGAACTCTGCAGTCTGTTACAACTATGCTACAGCCGCATTACAAAGAGTCACTCTAGCTCTCACTGATTTCACCAGGATCCAAATTTCATGCCAACTGGCAAAGTATAGTTACAGAAAAACACAAATACAGACAGATGCACATATACATACATACATATAATATCACAAGGCAATTTAATCTTCAGTTACACAGCTCGCAAAAGCCAATTATATATTTTGGACACATACTTCATCATTAAAGCAATAACTGACTCCCCAGACATTTCTAAATTCAGATTGAGGCTGAAACCATTTGAAATCGAAATATGCACAAGAGGTGGGGTAGAAAAATTAGGCAATTATGCAAAACTAGGGAAGGTGACCAACCAAGGAAATGGTAATATTAAGCCTATCTAAATTAGCGTGACAACAAGATCAGAGGTCCAATTTGACACCTCATTTCCAATGTAAAGAAAATTACCTTGGAAATGAGATCTGGTACCCCCTCAGCTCCTAGCAGCCCGTGTGATATTCAAATCTGGCTGTTAGCATATGTATGATCATTTCAGATTACATCCCGGTCACAGGTCAATTCTAAGTGCTTATTGGAGATGTCAGGAACACTGCTTACTGGGTATTGGGCACAACTTTCCTTATTCTGCACTGGCATCAGAGTTTTTTAAGGCAGGGACTGGGTTTTCCTCTCTCTGTTCAGAAACGCAGTCCTCAGAAGTGCATATTCCCAGTATTACAGAGCAAGACCTGAGCACTGGGGAGCCTGACCACCTTCCCAGTTTGCTGTAAAGTAAGACACAGGTGAATACGCTTGGAAGTTCAGCTTTTAAGGCATTCTTTTGTTACTAAAAATGCTGTCCCTGATGCTCTCAAGTCCTTGGGGGTTCTCAAAACTTTGGGGGTTTTCTGACAAGCAGTACATTGCAAACACTGAGTGCACTGCTGGGAGCAGTTTGCTACCAGAACAGCAGCCATATGCCATGCTGGGAATGCCCCAAATCTTCCTGAGCAGATGGGCTCTGGGCATGGGAGAGAGGAGGCACCTCTCTGGATACTCTCAAGGGCTAAGCAGCTCATCCCAGTTTTAAGCCTGTAGCTTTCTCCTACTTCCAGCAACCCCAGGAAATCAGGTTCCTCATGTGACAGGTCTTGTTTTAACGTGCTGAAAATTCAGGCTGAAGTCTGATCTACATTTGTGGGCTTGTGCCTGTTGCCTGTGGATGGTTGCACCAGAGAAGTGCTGGTACAACTTTCAGTTAGCTGTATGGATTCTTCTGCTACAGCTTTAATGGGGTGAGCCCTAATGGCAGCATCAGTCGCAGCACAGGGAAAGTAATTTCATTGTGTTTATATACTGTTTTGGGGGAAGTGAAGATTCACCACTCGCATCATGGACCTAGAACTGCTGCTTTAATTATACCAGTCTAATTAAAACAGCAAAAACCTATTGTAGGAAAGAAGATTCATTGTCATACTGGTTCTAGACTGGTGCAACTTCAATTAGAATTAAACTCCTCTGAGGCAAGATTTGTATTGCACTGCCACTTCTCACCAAGCCATGTTGGGAGTAAACATCTGTCCTGGTTTTGGCTGGGATAGAGTTAATTGTCTTCCTAGTGGCTGATATAGTACTGTTTTGGATTTAGTATGAGAAGAATGTTGATAACACACTGATGTTTTCAGTTGTTGCTAAGTAGTGTTTAGTCTAAAATCAAGGACTTTTCAGGTTCTCATGCCCAGCCAGCAAGAAGGCTGGAGGGGCACAAAGATTTGGGAGGGGACACAGCCAGGACGGCTGACCCAAAGTGGCCAAAGGGATATTCCATACCATGTGATGTCATGCCCAGTATATAAACTGGGGGGAGTGGGGGTGGAGGAGGATTGCTGCTCCAGAACTAACTGGGCATCAGTCGGCCAGTGGTGAGCAATTGCATTGTGCATCACTTGTTTTGTGTATTCCAATTGTTTTACTATTATGATTGTCATTTTATTATTGCTATTATTATCATTATTATTATTCTTCCTTTCTGTTCTATTAAACTGTTCTTATCTCAACCTGCAAGTTTTACCTTTTTCCTTATGATTCTTTCCTCCACCCCACTGGCTAGGGGGGAAGTGAGTGAGTGGCTGCGTGGTGCTTAGTTACTGGCTGGTGTTAAACCACGACAACATTCAATCACAAAAATGGAATCATTACAATATCAATTTGTTAATTATGAAGTATATTTATCTTTGCTATAATCTATATCTGTTCTGAGAAACTCCTGGAATTCAAACATGCCTAATAGTTTATAAGCAGCAAAAATTCCATTTAAGTTCTCTATTCCCTCCAAAAAAAGGGAAAATACATTAAGAAGTAGAAGAAGAAGAAGAAGAAGAAGAAGAAGAAGAAGAAGAAGGAGAAGAAGGAGAAAGAAAGAAAGGAAGAGGTATAATTGAAGGGGAAAGCACATGTCATTTTAAGCATGCTTTGATACCTCCTCTTTTTCCAGTTCTTCAATCACAGAATCATAGAACAGTTTGAGTTGGAAAGGACCTTTAAAGGTAATCTAGTCCACCCCCCCTGCAATGACTAGGGACATCTTCAACCAGATCAGGCTGCTCAGAGCCCCGTCCAACCTGACCTTGAGTGTTTCCAGGGATGGGGCAGGGATGGGGCATTCTTCCTTTGGACTATCTCAGCTCTCAATTGAAATGAATACTGCTTTATTTAAAATTGTTATATTAAAAACTGTTTCATTTAAAGCGTCTGTATTTAAGCCTATCACAGTACTTGAAAGTGCTTGTCATTTCCATCTCATTGACTCTAAAAAAGCAATAAGTTCTTTAATCTCACTGGCAGATATCAGGAAACAGGACTGTATGTGGATCAAACGCCTATAGAAAAATGCCAGTTATTAGAGCTGCAACCAATTAATTTCACTGGTATTTCCTTTCCATCCCCTATAGTTTCTTGGTAGTCAATAGTTTTCTCTTATATTTCCCAAGATTTATTCAATTTCTTGTCAGAGATTTGTGCTGTACCAACTCTGAATAATGTATATTCTGAAAATAATGTTTGATAAATAATTACCTGTCTTCCCTACTGTGATGACTGATCCCTATAGCCTAAGGGATTTATATCATATTAGGGATTAACACTGATTTCTCAAATAGCAGTCTGGTATTTGTGACTAGTCACAGAAAATCAAAACTAAAGGTGCTACAACTTGGGTTCCAAGGAAAGGCAGGAATATTTGTGTTTATGTTGGTGTTTTGCCTGAAAAGTGGAAGACTGAATTTATCAAAAGCTATGTCCTGGCCAAGCACAGAGACATAACTGAGCGGGAGTGTTTAGAGAACATAATCTGTGTTTCCTTCTGGTTGCTGTAAAGGTAGAGCAAGGTGCTAGCCATAAATAGGATGCCAACATCTAACAGCCTTTTTACAGAGTCCCATGTGAGTTTGTGAAAGATCTGCCCTGAAGTTTTCCCTGACAATTACCATTCAGCTGTAAAAAAATAGTTTTAGGTGGCAGCCTTCTGACTGCCAAAGGCTATCAGAGGAGCATGAGCTGGATCCAGATTTCTGTGCCAGTTCAGAATTACCTCACCACTAGCGGCTAGCTGTAAACCTCTAGTGGAACTGGCTTCTTGCCTGCTTGCAGTCCCAGTGAGGAATTTGTGTTCATAAATCCAAATGCTAGCTCTCACAGCTTGCTGGCATTAGCACCTTCGCCCTGCATTCTGTCAGAAATTTCATAGTCATGTTGAGTTCTTCTGAAATTAAAATCCTGTATTTCTGAATTTCTACATGCTTACTTGTTGGACAGTTAAGCTTATCTCCTAGATAATGTGTCCAATTGTGAAGGTCCAGCAATTTCTTAAATATTGCCTCCAAATGCACTCATTTACCAAAAGAAGCCATGGCTGGAGAATGGCTGCAGCATTTTGAAATGAATAGTTATGATGGAATTTGGGAAAATGCTGTTTCATAGATGTGAACTGAGAGGACTATTGAACCAGACCTTTAAGCTGTCTATGCTAACCTCCACTTAGATTAATGGGGAGAGATAGACATCCTTAGATCATGAATCACCTCAGCCTAAGGCAGATGTCTAAAACAACTCCATGACTTGTATCATCAAATTTTCTATTTCTTTTCACTGACTCTAAATGGATGTGGATACAGTCTTCCACACTGCAGGTACAATGAATCCCGCTGTACAGCTACAAGTCTTTCCTAGGATTCTGCTGAGTAGCCACCTGATCTTTCCAACAGCAGATTTTAGCCAGTATCTGGAAGTTGGGTACTAGGGTTTCCTATTCTGAAGTTGGAATTATTTTTATGTACATTCCCATCTCTGTAAATGCAGTGTATTTGTGCTGCATTTTTCCACTGCAGTCTGATACACTGTTTGAACTACTGTTTCTGCAGCAAGGAAGCATATATGCTTTTGGTACAAAGACAGACAGAAGAGAAAAGGAGGTTACCAAAGCCTCACAGTTAATACTATTGGGCTTTGAACATTAATATAGAAAACCAAAACCAAAACCAAACCAAACCAAACCAAAAACAATAAAAAACCCCCTGTACCTTATTTCATTCTCCAATAAAAACACCCTGAACTATGGCCGGTTCCAAGTTTGTCTTCCATCTGACCACCAAATATTTGTCAATCCATATCTACTGATTTCCTCCCATCATTCCACTTTGGATGGCATCACTGAGTACCCTATGCTATCTTTCCACTCTTATTCCAGAAAGGTAAAAGTATCTGTCTTAAGTATTCTGATATATATACCTAAGTATTCAGTACATACACAATATAAAAGCCATGTTGAGATTCATTAACCTCTCAAATTAGAGACTGAGATGCGGCTCAATTACCATCTACTTTTGCTACTTTTTTTCACCTTTGACATCCTTAACTTAAAGGAGGATGAACAAAAGATGTTAAAGACATCTTTTTAGCAAAAGCACAAGTAGCCATGTCCTTACATATGTTCTTTTTCTCTAATATTATCATCTTTATCCCTCCACATTGCTTATATATGTACTCTTCCACATTATATATGTATGTATATACATATATATACACATATATATGTACTCTTCCACATTAATATTAATAACACTCTTAGGTTTATCTCTATGTGTAATTAAGTACAAAGTCAATTAGCCTGGAGAGTTTGATTAAATGTTGGCAAAGTATTATAAAAAAGTGATTTCTTTACAAAGTTATTTTCTGATTACATTGTGGCCATGAAAGCAAAATGTTTTAACTTAAAATTTTACATAAAATTTTTATGCGTATTATCTTAATATTTATTTTCAGTTTCCCCTTAAATCAGGAATATAATAACCTTTCTCAGTAATAGTGGTAGATACTAGATGCAGTCATATAATTCAGCTAATTTTACGAAGCATTGATAAATAACTCAGATGTATGTTATCTCCACTTCTTTTCTTGAAAAAATAATAAAAAAAAACCCAAACAAAAAAACCCCTCAAAACTAAAACCAACCCTTTCTCTCTTCCACAATGGCCAGTAAATGAAGATGCTTTCAGCTATGTGTAAAAGAGTTTCCTTTCTTTTATCTACTGCCAATGCATTTGCTAGGCTAGCACAGTTTTCTCTTTCACACAATAACAAATGCTTTGCCTGTCCAAGACATTTGAAAGAATATCTTAAACCTCTAGAACAATGAAAACATGTTTTAGGCTTCCTGGACGCATTTCACGTTATACGAAAACTAATATCTGCACAGGAATAAGAGAAAGTAAGAGAAAAAGAAAGGCTACTGAACTCAAGTGAGTAAATTTACCCAGTTTTTCTAGCATTATTCTAATGGCACCAAAGAAACTAGAAGCCTTCTTAAATGAGGTGTACTTTGTGCAAGGCTTTAACACTAGGATTCATCTGCCCTGAAGTTAGCAATCTGAAATCAACTGTTTAGTCTAGCCTATGGTGTGGAAATTTGGAGGAGATGAAGGAAAAAGAGTGAATCCTCTGTCCAGCACCCTTTCTGATTTTTTTTTTTTTTTCTTGCTTACATAGGACAAATGTATAATTGTTTTCAGGGCAAGATATGGTCATGGTCTTGGTCAGGCTAAGAGATGTGTGACAGGTATATGACTAAGCAAATGATTTTCCATCACTTTATTTGATCCTCAAACATAGACATAGCTTCAAGCGGTGTTTGAATGCATAGTGGGAACATATGCTAATTTCCTTTTAGTATCTTCCCATTCCAATAAGCCCATCTGGATTCCATACTTAAGAATAACTTTTAAAACAATTGCAAGTGTTAAAATTGAATGTAATAACAGTGGAAATCTCATGATTTTGAGAGGTGAAGGAGAAAGGAAGAAACAGGTTGCCTGCTTTCAACGTAAGCTGAAGAAATTCTGACTTGTTTTCCTGCATAGCTGCTGTGTTACCAGCAGATAACTATTGTATTGCCTTCATGCCATCTTTGAAGAAAGGAAAGCTGCATGGACAGAAAGGAAGTGAAGAAATCAGAGGAGTGAGGAGCAATGGAAAGACAACAATTAATTTTTACTGGATTTCTCTTTTTTAATTTAAATTAAAATAAAAAGTTTTGAGTCTGAAAACGAGCATGAATTCTATTCCACATCAAAGTCCCCCCCCCTTTTCTTTGTATCTCTGAGTTAAATAAGAATAAATGTCTGTGATATTTTTTTGCCTGTTTGAACAAGTTATGGAAATGTGAAAAATACCATGTCCAGAATATGAGGTACAGAAGGAATAAACACAATTTTCCAATCTAGTAAGAATAAAAAAAAAAAAAAATTAAATACAAACTCAATTTTAAGGCAATATGTTTCTAGGAGTAATTTTATTTATAAACTGTGATCTTAATATAACACTTTGTTTATGGCCAATACTTGGACTAAAACAGTCATGAGTAAAGATATATGAGGATGGGGAGAGGTTTTTGTTGGAATTGTGTTGAAAAAAGTGTCAATAACTGAGGAACACAGATGCCTTTCAGAACAGAATTCTCCTTCCATCTTCTACCTTAAGGAAAACTGTGTTGTTCGGGTTTTTGGGGGTTTGTTTTCCTTCAGGCATTTCTATCTAAAAATCAAAACTATATTGCTAGCAGATGCATAAAGCAAAAAGAACTTCTCTGCCTACTTTTTTGATATACTAGGGGGAAAAAAAAAAAAAAAAAAAAACTGAAATCTGTAAAGTTTCCAAAATGAACATCCTTAATGGAACTGCAGTCTCTGTATCTGTACAATTACTAACACTGAAAGTCTTAGACACATGGCCAAGGTATGGGGATGAGAAGATGAATGTTCAGGGATGAACTGGTTTTCAATGACTGTAGAATGAGTTATACATCATCTCAGAGAACTGTAAAGGCTCAAACCCTACTATAAAATATTGGTTTTGATACAAGCAAACATGGCAAAATCTTAATGGTAAACTGGTTACCCTTCTTCCTTTGTGCTAGCAATCCCAGGAAATTCCTGAACAATCAGAAGTAATTCCCACAGTCAGGCACAGGGTTTTTTGTAAGTATGCTAAAAAAACCTGTAAGTTATATATAACTTAAATGTCCTTATTATTGATGTTTAAAATTAATTAAACTTTGTAAATAATATTATCCTCAATATATATGAAGAAGGAACAAGGAATGGAGGTATCTGTGTCTCGTCTGCTGAGATGCTATTAATAGATTCTCCTCACAGCCACACCCCAGATGATACCAAGGAGATTAGAGAGGAGAAAAAAGGCTATGTAGACATAAAAGTACATGGCCTATGCCTACCCTGTGAGATCAGAAAATGTCTGGGAAAGTTTTCTTGTTCTGATGCTGAATAGAGCAGTCTGTCCCTGTACGTGCTGTTAAACTTGCCTAGCATCCAAAACAGACTACTTATAAAGCTAGTATGAGAAATAATCCCTGGCCAGTGCTAATTCCCTCCCTATCACGTTTGGAAAGTGCTTGGGAGAAGACTTATTGTCCCAATGCAATTCCATGCCAGGGACAGGTAAAATACTCCTGTTCTATAAACAAGCAGTATAATCAAGAGTATGCTAGTGTCCAGGAATAAGCCCATCACTGTTCAGTTCAGTAGTATAGACACAATGAAAGATGGTGAAATTAATGGAAAAGCTAAAGCAAACATAGCCACTCTGAAAAATCTCTGCGTGCTAACAACTGCTGCTGTGTTGAACCAGATAATCCCAATCTCTTGCAATAGTAGCTGACAAGCCAGTCTGTACTTCCAAAAATAAAAAAGGCCCATTTAATCAAAATCATTCCCAAGGCTTAGGCCCTATTTCAGTGTCTGTGGAAATTGATCGGGCTGGGTTGCAGTGAGTAGGAACAGCATCTTCATTTCTTTTTAAACTTTTTTTCTTTCTTTTTCTTTCCAGAAAACCTTCTATGCTCACTAGAGATTATCCTTTATGGTTTTTTTACCTTTCCTCATTGCCAGGAATAAGTGACTATCTGCTTCCTCCTGATCATCTTCAGTAGTCTGCTTAATGCCCAGAAGCATCTTTATATTCTCCCTATCCACAACTTGGAGAATGAGCATAGAAGTCTGCTAAAAGCAGTAATTCAAAGGCAAAGGTTTGATATTTAAGGAATTACCATATCATTGGGTAGATATTTAGTAGGAACAGCAAATTATTCATTTGTACCCAGAAAACTAACCCTTAGGTAGATTGTCTTTGACCTCTTGTGGCATCGTTCCCATCTCCTGTGGATATCCTGGCAACAAAGTCCTTCTGAAATTTCTTTGTAGATTGTGGGCTGACCATGCAGTAATTGAAATGGTGATGCCAGGCATATTCTTTGCATGTTCTAATGAGTTTTGCTCTCTTCTTCAGGCCAGCTGGCTGAGCAAGCTTTAGATAATGTACAGGAGCCAAAGCCAAAAATTCCTCAGATTAATAAAGAAATAGCTGCAGCTCAAACCAGTTGTATCTTAAGGGTTTACAGGGCTTCAAAAGGCTGTAAAGACAATTTCCACCTAGTGAATATGAAGATCAAAACTGATACTAGAGAACTTATATTACATAAATACTGCATAGCTTTCCCTCCTTTCTGAGTAGCATTTCATACAAATAAAATTAAAATAGTTTCTCAGTTGGCCTAGCAGAGCTCTGGCTAGGTGTGAAGCAGAGCTGCAGTTTACTCTCAGTTCCTTCATCTGGAGGCAAGAGTTGTGGCTGCAGTCTGATAACCAACAGACTGGATGGAAAGACTGTATTTGATTACATTCGGTAGTAACAGGGGTGGGAAGGACATAAGAAAGAACTATAGGATTTTTTCCAAAGAGCATTGGATGCTGAAAGAGGACATATCTTATTGTTTTCAAACATAAAGCTGTGTTAAACAAGTAAACAAATTTAATTAGCTTCACATATAAAAATTGCAGTTAAAGGTAATGTTACAAAGTCAGTCCATTTTTTAACACCTCTCAGGGACTATCTGACCCACCAAAAGGCTAAAACCAAGAAAGAAGTTTTACGTGCTACACTAGATTGAGATAGTACAAAAGGATTTATACTGAGAGTATTTTCACACAGAGTTATTAAGAGCTAGCTCTGGCTAGGCACAAATCTATCTAACAGCATGAAGATATGTCACCTTTCTTTACGGTGGTAAACACAGACATATTTTGCCTAGCCCTTGATGGTATCTAAGAAACAAAGAGTGTCTTAGAGCACCAGCATAAGTCCATAGAAATAGAATAAAGGTAGAATAGAATAAAAGTAAAAGGTACTGACACTTTAAATGCCTGCTGCCCCCACCCTTCACTGAAAATGATCTCTTTTTACAGCAAGTAAAGCACATAGACATGAAGTTCTATTTTACCAGTAGCAACACATATGATCATGAAAATAGAGTTTCTCATGCTCAAGCGCTCTGTGGGATTGCCTTGTTGGTCTACACACCATCTTTTCCATTCTAACAGGCCAGCCTGTCGTTTGGGTTTCTCAGGACAATGATGGGTCTTTGACTCAGACTAAATCGACTGCTTCGAGGCACCTACAAGAAACCCATAAAGTTGGTGGGTAGTTTGGTCTACATGGACTTCTCCTGACTGCTTAGAAAATGTATGTGGAAATGCAGCTGATCTGGAACAGCTGCCTCCAAACACTAGACACAGCACTCCAGTACCACAGTTAATTTTTCTCTTAGTATGTCTGTTACCTCAGTTTCTTTGTTGGAATAAAAAACTCAGTATGCAGGTAAAATGCATTTTTTTATAAGTACACAATAATATACAAAACATATAATGATGTTATGAGGAATTGTTATGGACTAACCATAACCCCATTCCCCATTCCCCCTACCCTGCTCAAGGGGGTGTGTTATCAACACCTTTCTAGCTACCAATACAAAGCACAGCACTATGAGGTCTGCTTATGGGGAAAATTAACTCCATCTCAGCCAGACCCAATACAAGTTTTCAGCCAGGCATTGTAGCATTTGCTGTATCTTGGTTTTGGTTGGAAAACTAAGCTACAAAATAGAATAGTAATATTATCAATATTTATGTGTTTCTTTTTTTCTTCATAACAACATTTGAAACTGGTAAAGCTTTACCTGGAAGTTTTCCATAGCACCCATTGTTTCTCCAGGCACCCCTCACAACTAATATTTTGTCTATTTACTTTTTACCAGTCACTTAGAACTCATCTGCCAACTGAAGACTTTGAGATGATCTGTTTCTTTTCACTTTGATCCATAGGCTGCTGTATTTCAACTGTAGCAGTATCCAGTATTGTCATTCAATAATGTTTTTCAAGAGCAGTGATTAATTTTGATGAATTACAACTTATTTCTGACTACTGAACTGTGTTAAAAGGATAAGCTTAAATCAGATGCACATGATTTAAGGAAAGATACACAAATTTAAAGTAAATTTTAACCCTGTCCATCATTTCTTCTTCAGCAGTAAGTTGATTCATTCATTCACCTCTATTCTATATTGTGTAAGTGGATGAATTACTTGGAACTGGAATATCTTTGGTTGTTGTAATGCAGTTTGCTTATGCGGTTGAGGAATTACAATCAAGAAAGTAAAAAAAATGATTGACATGAATGTGACTCATTATTCTACTGAGAACTTGTTTTGACATATCAGTCAATGTAAATCATCACTGTTACAATGGCATTGATTACAATTTTCTTCTCTTTGATCACATCAGAAATTCCTTGTCAGGATAACATATAACATGTATTTTCCAGCAGATAGTCACTGTTTTCATAACGTGTCTCACCTCCTCCTCCTAAAAACCATACAGACCACCTACTTCTATTTGGGTTGCTTGCTGTAGCTTACTACAACAGAAAGTAATTTAAGAAAGATTTTGGTTATTTGTCTTTAAAGATATTTACTAATTTAATTTGAAATCTGGAAAGAAATGAAACACCAGCATAATCCAACATGCATTGGTATGTTTATAGTAATATAAAAGGTCCAATGATGGTGGCTCTGGGCCTGACATGACTGCTTTTTGACTTACCTGCCTATGTCAACATTGTTTAATGTTGTATTTCAAGTAACGTGGATTTATCAGAAGGCCTTCAATTCCAGTTTTTTTGGCAATATTCCTCAGAGAGATTGATTATACTGCCACCTTTGTTTGCCAACTCCACAGGCATAAAGCCAACAAACTCAACTGAATATAAAAGAACACTCTGATCTCAACTTATGCTTGGGCTATCTACATGTTTATAACCTGGAAGATGACAAGTGTAGGCATGGTGTCCCCATGCTCAAGGTCTTGGCCCTGAAAGACCTTCTAGGCTGGAGTGGGATGAAACAAATGAGATTCCAGAGTTCTGCATGGGCAAGACTGGACCAACATTTAAGAAAAAAACATCATGTAAAAATTATCTTTTTACCTTGCTCCCACTTTTCCAGAAAAGTGTTTATTCTGCATCAGTCTGAAGCTATGGAATGCATTAACCTTCGGGGCTGAAAGAAAAAGGCTTTTTCACTGTTGATTATTTCTGGATCTGTTCTATGACCCAGCACAATTAAATAAGCATGAACAGCTCTATAGCAGGAACCAGAGCTGCAGCCGAATGCTATGGAATGTACTCTGTGTGTTCTTTGCCTTATCGTGAATTAGCTACAGCAGAAGCTATGATGCATGATCTCTTGTAGGCTATGTGTCCATGATTAAGAAATCCGTATAGGAATAGGAAAATTGGAACTGTGGATTTGAAAGCCACAAGGCCAACATGGAATTTGATCTTTTTCATACCCCTGAGGCAATTGATATTATTAGAAAACAAAACTATCAAAAATATAACTATTGTGTCATTCACTTGAAATCCAGGATGTCACCTAGGGAGATTTTGTGTAACATACTTGATCACTTATCTGATTTGTGTTATTTTGTTTTGAGCATATTCTGGTGTAAGGAATCACTGTTTTGTATTCTTACTCTTATTCAATCTTAAAACAGTGGTTGAATTTTCCACTCCACCATTGCATCTTTTCAGTTATGTTGCATTCGGATTATTGCTCTGGGGAAAAGGAAACACGCCGTATACACAGGGCCACAAATCAGACCAATTAGTGATTTAACAGTCCCTATGATCTAATTAATGCAGAAATGCCTCATTAATAGAACAATTATAATTGTCATGCATAATGTTCAAGTATTTACTCCTATTTCTCGATCTTATGCTCAAACTTTCGCTGGACCTATAAAGAACTGAGGGGAGAAGGTAGATTTTCAAGAAGTTGTCACCATTCTGAGATCTTACCTGGAATGATTCACATGGTGGAGGTTGCTTCCTCCTCAGTCCTGATCAGGTTTGCTTGGAGCTACATTTATGTTTTCTATGACAGCCTGCTTCCTTTCTCTTGGTTCCCTAATAGTGCTTGAAAGATGTACAACATACTCCTCCCTCCCTCCGCCCACCCGGACTAACCATATAGGGACTGGAGGAAGAATAAATCCAGCGAACAGCTGGCATGCCTTGAAAAGGAGTCAGGACATGAAGAGCCCATTCATTCAGACTGAAAAAGTGAGACAAGCTGCAATGCTCCTCAACAAGCTGCAATGCTCCTTAACCTGGTTTATGACTTCTCAGATTTTAAGATTTCAAGAATCTTTAAATGCCTAGTAATGAAAGTAAAGTGGATTTATTTCTTTCAATAAACAGCATGACCAGTTCTTTAAAAGAAAGATAATAATTTTTAATGCAAAAGCACTAGTATATAATTGGATGGAAGTTTTTCATTTTACTTATGAAAAACACATTCAAGTCTGTAGAAGATGTTACCTGCTGGTTTATTGATTTAATTAAAGGGTGCAATAATGGATGAACAGAAAGCTTCTTGGCATTTCCTTGAGCACTATTTTCTTGATTTATTAAGAAGCAATTTGTATATAATTATTAACATTTTATTCAATGAATTAGTATCTTGCAAAGTTCCTGTGCTCTTTATTATTCACTTCTATCACTTCCTTTTCTTCTTTTTTACTTCCATTTAACTGATGAGCGAAGACAATCTTTTAAAAACAGAGCAGGGGGAACTAAAAAACTGACTGGGTTGCCTAAAAATCTTCCTAAAATTGATAATTTATTCTAAAAAGCTTCTTAGGACAACAACAACAATTTTAAGACTTTGGAATATGTGCCATTGATCAAGTCTCTTGCTAGCATAGTGTGAGCCCTGCTGTACTTAACAATTTCCATAAACCAGAATATGCATGTGAGCAGTGCATAACTATTATCCTTTGATCCCTGTTTACATGAAACTAAGGGTTGTTACTTTTTTTGTTCTGGTTTGTGTTTTTTTGTTTGTTTGGTTGGTTGGTTGGTTGGTTTGGTTTGGTTTGGTTTTTTATAATCTCTGCAGTAGCTACCTTTCCTTAAAACAGAAATTACTCAAATATTTGTCTATACATAGATGTCATGTTTCCATTCCTGTTATATAGCTACACAGACCAAACAGACCTATGCAAGGATGAAATAAATCCACTGCTAACATCTGAAGAACTACTTCACTGTGAAAAAAGTAGAATGCCATTGATTCCTGTGTTTGGGAATGTTTAGAAACCTCACAGGCTAGTTTCTTCCCAACTAGCTTTACAATGATGCATTGCTGTGCTGTGCCTAAAGCAAACAGCAGTCCTGGTACCCCAGTCACCCAGGGCAGGGGATCAATGGAGCACACAGTGAAATCATGGGGGAGGAGGGGGAGGGGGGAAGTAATGTTGTGCCTTGTGTGGCATGTAGTTTTCTTCTTAGGATCCACATTTTTATTCCAAACATGCTGTCCTATGTTGCCTGTAAAGCAACTTTAATCTTTTTCAGTCCTGCAATATTTCTGCCCAGGTTAACCATGGTGTTGTTTTTCATTTTCCCTGAGATAGAGGGAGAGCCCTGTTTGTTATTTGGCCTAATGTTTTTCTTGCTTTGCTTTTTAAATTTCCAACATGAACAATTTTCCACCATAATTCAACAGTGTTATTCTTTAATTTTATGATACATTTGCCAGCTCTTCGAGGTATGAGAGGTATAAGAAAGCCTCATCATTATAGAGTAAAACAGATTATACCTCAGAAAACTAACTTGAACTAGCAGATTCCAACACTATATTTATAGTCTTGTTCTGTACATCGGTGCTGAAGGGGCATTAGTAGTTCCTGTTGCTTCTAGATTTGGCAATATATCCAACAGCAGTGAGGCTGTTCCTTTAAAAAAGCCTACTAAGACCTACCCAAGGTCTGTGTTTACATACTAGCAGCATTAGTAAATAGGTTTGTGAAGCTGTTGTTATTTGGAGAACTTGTGTCTGTCTTCACAGTTAGTAAAATTCCCATAATTGAAATTATTAATTCTGTAGATGATTTTTATTTCTACTTTATACAAATTATTTCTTCTCAAAATAAGATAAATAAGGTGGTTGAGATCTGATGATACGGTTAGATTTTGCCTTAAGATATTATGCACTGAATGAAAAGCTATATGATTACAACTAAGCCCTCAAAAATAAAAATTATCTGTTCAATTAGAGTCTTTATATAATGGGATCGAGCCTCCATGCCATCAGACCTGTTTCTGGCAACTGTAACACATCTGACGTTAAGGGGACTTAAAATGGTATCAGGTTGCTTTGTCACAGAATAAGAAAAAAAAAATCCAGCTTTCTTTAAAATCTCTTTTTGTCTAGAGAATTATCTTTTAAATTGTCGTGGTATTATTTCCCATTTGAAATCTCTCTTTGTTTAGGTATCAGATGCATTTCTCTTCTTTCTGGCCATTTTCTCTTTTGGAGCTTTAGGAGCTTAGCAGCTTAGAGGAACTTCTTTCTGTGACATCTGATCAACAATATAATAATGAAGCTTATGCTTCAAAACATTATAGAGATGGAAAAGAGAGGAACGTCTTTAACTCCTTTCTCCTTCAGATCACTGCTAGTTGGGTTTTTTTCCCTTTCAGAGTCAAACTGAATTTGACAGTCTTCCACTTGGATTGCTCCTGTTCTTGAGAACAAAAGCTATGGGATAGCTTTAGTACTCCCTTCGAAAACTAAATTGCTTGCTAAATTGCTTTCTAGGCATCAGGTCGAAATTCTTTTAGATTTGAATTATGTGTAGAAAAGAAGTTGTATGAGTGATGCAAGAGACTTCACACAAAAGAAGCAAATACAAGAGAGTGATGTATCCCTGAGGATTTAGTAGTCTCATTTCTCCCAGTCAGGAGCAAATCTTTCTACTTGTACAATAATAAATTGCCACATTTAGGGGTGTTCACTAACTCAGCAATGGAAATTAGTTCTTATTGCTATTCTAACAAAAATATTTCCTGTTTATGAATTTGTATATGATGACTCATATTTACCAAAATGCCTATTCCAGATGTGAACCTAATTTACATAATAAATTAATAACTTATTTATGCATCTTGACCAAAGACTTAATTAACCCTTATCTTCTTGTGTTTGCATAATGTAACAGTTTGTATCTAGCATTATAAAAATAACATGCATAGTTTAATTTGTGCGTGAAGAATACAGGAAATATTTGTAGAACACTGATAGTCAGAAAATTTTAATTCTACATTGGTTTCCTTGCATTCCACATTCTTAAATTTCCATCTCTACAAATAGATTTAAAGGTGTTGAAAAGAAGGAGATGAGAAATCTGGACATAGCTTTCAAATCAGCCAAGTGTAGTGGCCAGATACACCTGTCTTGTCAGTATTATGCCTGACGTACTTGTAAATCTAAATCACTTGTCAACTAATTTGTGGACAAATCCAAATGAGCTAGCCATGTTAAGATGTGGAAAAATCCTCATTTTATAAACTCACTTGCAGGATATATAAATGGTAAGTTTTGATCAGCCAGTGCAAATAGACCACAAGAATACAAATCTTTGATGATATCTGAACATAACTATGCAGAAAGTACAATCTGGAAACAATGTCAACCAAACCAATCTTAGTAGATGTCATTACTTTGTCTTTCCTTTGACTGTCTAGATATTGCATCAGTTCCTTACTAATCATCTGGGCTCATTCAGTAAAGAAGACAGGAGGTTTCAAAAAATAATTAATGCCTCCCATTTTAGATATCTATTTTATGATTATATTAGCCATTCTCTAGAGATGCTATTTTCTTTCTGTTAACTACTGAGTTAGCATAAAAAATTAGGCTCCATAAGCTATTTCAGATGGCCAAATTTTGGTAAAATTAATACTGCCTTTTGTGTGTAAAATAATCATCGCAACATATATAGAACAAAGGCTATAATGAGAATGGGTTGGACAACAAAAAGAGAGTCTATTGGAAAATAATGATTTATAAAGGCCAGGGGAAAAAAGAAAAAAATAACCCACATAAAAACCAACACCACCAAAAACCACAACAACTTCCTGCACTCTCTCATCACCACTACCAAGTCCTAAAATACTTGATTGCATTTTTAGCAATTTTTTTTCCTTGGGTTGTTCTACTGAAAAAAAATAGAGGCATCTAAACTTCAGATCACATGAATGTAGAAGAATTCATATTGGAAGTGACCTCTGGCGGTGTGACTCCTGCTCAAATCAGAGTCAGTGCAGAGGTTGGACTATGTTGCTCTGATCTTTTAGGTCTTGAAAACCCCAAAGGGCGGAGCTTGCAAAACCTTTCTGGGCAACCTGTGGCATCTGCCTGACTGTCCTAGGAGTTACTGGTACAAAATATAAAGATTTAAGTTCTGACTTGTGGTAGTATGCAATTCTAAAGGCTGGTAAATAGCAAGTATTTAGTTAACTAGTGTCATATTTGAAAGTGAAGGTTTTGCTGACTTGAATAAATTAAGAAACAATATATTTCTGGAGATTTGCAGTAAATCGCCATAATTACAAAACAAGGGCTGCTATTATCCAAGGGGGCAGGAGAAAGAAAAAGAAAAAAAAAAAAAAGAAAAAAAAAAAGAAGATGACATTTTAAGAAAATATAAATTAAAACCAGAAAAAAAATCATGTAGATATGGACATAAAAGGAATATCTTCTAGCCCATATAAGGAATTGAATAATTTTATACCAAGGAAGATAAAAATGTTTAAAATAAAAATGTGATGCAGTGAGACAAAACATAGAAGAATGGGAACAAACATTAATTTTTTTTTTTTTTTTTTCCTATTCGGTATATGTTTACATTTTTTCCCCTATATATTACTCAAGCAGTTTTAAATTAAAAAAAAAAAAAAAGAGCAAATAATGGAGGCATGATGCATATGTATTTGAATTGGTGGTAATAGCTAAAATAGATGAATTATGAGGTAGTAAGAGAAGACAATCATTTTGCATACTTATAGTAAAAATATTATGTTGCTTAACCATATATTCTAGTTAAGAATTCACCTGAAAGTCAACAGTCTCATGTTCTAATGCATATGATATTTGTCTGACATATTCTGATTTTGATTCATGTGGTATTTCAAAGTAAAAAGAAAAAAAAAAGAAAAGGAAAACACATCAGAGTCCAAATCTAATAAAGCCACAGTTACTATGAACTGGGCATATTTCAAGTTCAAAATTTAAGCCACGTTTCTTCCATCACATTATAAAGATTTCCTTTAAATAGACTTCCTTCTTTTATAAATTAATTTACTGAATTTCCCACAGATCCCGCTGTCTGCAAGTAAGCAAGTAGATGTTTTTCTCTGTACACACACGTTGTGGCTACTTAATGCTTAGTCCTTAAATAATTTCCTCACTTCTCAATTCATACTGAAATCTGTTAGGAAATAAAAACAAACAAACAAAAAAACCCCAAACCGTAAATCTGCCATAGCTTATTTTTCCTAAGAACTAGACATAACTAATGCTGGCATAACTAATGCTTTGTGTAGAATAAAGTTTACTATTTTAAAGTAATTGTAATTCTTACAACTTTAATTGAAAACTGTTGGAATGAAGTAGAAAATGCAAATGATTAATGAAAACTGTATTTATTAGACATATATTATGTGGAATATTTAACTGCGTCACACTCATCTCCCTCACAGTATGTCATTGCCAGTTTGGGAGATAAGCAGAGCAATAGTCAATATTAATGGCATTCAGTCATATATATCATACTGTAATTTTATTTCAAGTCATAAAAAGAGCAGAAGTTCCAAAAAGTGCTATATGATCAGGACCAATTTGGAAGCGTGCCACTTAACAACGATTGCTCTGCAATGGGTTCTTGAGATAATACTACTGATTCTAAGAATAATTAAGGCTTGTGAGTCCATTATAACGCTAAGAGTAAAGTAGCCTGATACCAGGCAGCAGTAGAATGATAGCTATACTTAGATTATATGACCCAGACTGTAAATAAAAGCATATCAAGTTATGAATACATATCCCTAAGTAGAATATTTTTAATTGCATGTATTGATTCTGAAGAACAGATTTTGCATGTGACATTAGATATTTAGTTTCAATAACACTAATAATAATAGCAAAATTGTAGCATCAGTCATAACAAAGGTCTGAAGAATTTCAGCTTGCATGGATAACCAAACCTGAGAGAAAATTATTTTGCCAACATCATTGAAATCTCTGAGAATTATGAGATTTGTGACAATATAAATTGCTTCTCTCCTATTTGGTCAATTTTTGCTCTCTACAAGGCCAAATAATTTCATCAGCTTTCTCCAATAATTTTTCAAATATAGTAACTGAATGACCAAAATTTGTTAGCTAGGGAAATGCTACTAAATCATATACTATTAGCTGTATAATTCATGCTCCCTTCTGACATTTGCACATTCTTTATCCAACATAGTCACCTAAACTTGTGTATGGTCAATAGACTGACGTCAAACTATCGGAAAACTTTAGGTCTTAGTTCACTCTCAGAAACAAGCCCACATACCCTGCTCACATCAGCTTAATGCCTGTGACATTTATTAGCATTGGCAAAAAATATATTTACTGTGCCAAAAAATGGAAAAGAAGTAAAACAGAATTAAAAATAAGAGGTTGCTGAAAGATGAAGCCAGGCCTTTCTACCTCTGAAACACAATTTGGCTTCCTAAGATGTGCCACACAATCATTCAAGATCTCTGAACAGGAATTAAATCTTTACATGGGCCAAAAAAGAAGAGAGGAATCTGCTTTTGGTCCCAAAACAGAGTAATGATAGAAATGTCGCATTACTTAATACTGTAGTATTTTAAACTTACTAGAAAATTCAGCCATGCTGAAGGCTAGTTCAGTTTGTGTTGAATAGATGAAGTCCTAGACCAAGTGCAAAATAGCCATCATGTTGAGAAACTTGTATTAAATCAGAAGAGTGAGTCTGGACCTCTGCTTCTAGCAACAGCATAAGCCATTGCTTCTCTTGGAAGTGCAACAGGGCACTTCTGCAGGAGTGAGACTCATATTTTTAAAGGACTTACCTGAGTAAGATTTCCTAAACTAGCAATTTCTCTTAAAACACACTTTGGGTGAAGCAGGCACATAAGTCTCCTAACACTGTGTTTTGAACAATATCCTATGGTTTAAAACACACATAAAGGAAGTAGGAGACTTCTGTCTAAGTATTGCAGAAGTTTGAGGTAGTTTAAAATGCTAAGAAAAATTTCTAATGAGCCAGTAACGTTCTGGGAAAGACATGTTCTGCTATTTGGGACCAATGGAAAGCCAGGAAAGTAAGAATCAGAGGGATGGAGAGAACCATTATACAGTACTGTAACCTGCAGGTTAGGCCTCCTGTGAAGGAAGAATGGGAATTATTTACACATAAGAATAATTTATTAGTTGTTTCTGCTTTATTAGGAAAATGACCACAACTTTTCCCTTCTGTTTGTAATGGCAACATTTTGAACTTTTGTTCATTAGAGACTATACTGAGTTTATGTGGCAAGATTTGGGCGGAGGGGGGGCTGCAGGAGTAGCTTCTGTGAGAATACAGCAGGAGCTCCTCTCATGTCAGACAGAGCCAGTTTAAGCTAGCTACAAGATGGACCCGCTGATGGCCAAAGCTAAGACAGAGATGCCTCTGTGATAACATATTTAAGAAAGGGTAGAAAACGCTGGCAGGAGCTGTGTGAGAGGGGAGTGGAAAAAATGTGAGAGAAACAGCCCTGCAGACCCCCAGGTCAGAGCAGAAGGAGGGGAGGAGATGCTCCAGGCGCCGGAGCAGAGATTCCCCTGCGGCCTATGATGAAGACCATGGTGAGGCAGGCTATACCCCTGCAGCCCAGGGAGGTCCATGATGGGGGAGATATCAACCCTGCAGACCCTGGAGGACCCCATGCTGGAGAAGGTGGGTATGCCCTGAAGGAAGCTGCAGCCTATGGAGAGCCCATGCAGGAGCAGGATCCTGGCAGGGTCTGTAGCCCATGTAGAGGAGTCCACACAGGAGCACGTCTTCTGGCAGGACCTGTGGTCTGTGGGGGACCCACACTGGAGCAGTCCATTCCTGAAGGCCTGTACCCAGTGGAAGGGATCCACGCTGTTCTTGAAGAACTTCAGCCTGTGGGAAGGATGCACATTGGAGAAGTTCATGAAAGACTGTCTCTCATGGGAGGGACCCCTTGCTGGAGCAGGGGAGCAGCATGAGGAGAAGGAGTGGCAGAGATGAAGTGTTATTGGCTGACCACAACCCCCACTCCCCATCCCCCTGCACCGCTCAGGGGATGGAAGTAGAAGAGTCAGGAATGAAGTCAAGTCTGGGAAGAAGGGTGGGTGGGGAAAGGTGGTTTTAGTTTTGGTTTTATGTCTCACTATCCTACTCTCTTATTAATTGGCAATAAACTAAATTAATCTTCCCCAAGTTGAGTCCATTTTGCCCATGACAGTAATGTGTAAGTAATTTCAATGTCCTTATCTCGACCCACATGCTTTTTCATTGTATTTTCCCCATTCTATCCTGCTGAGGAGGGCAAGTGAGAAAAGAGCTTGGTGGGCACCTGACAACCAGTGAAGGTCAACACACAATACCATCTGCTTTTCCCACCTATGAATTTGTGAGCCTGGAGATTCAGTCATTTGCTATGGGTTGCAGGAGTTATGTTTTGAAGCCTCTTTGACTGGGGCTGTTATGTAAATGATTGGCGATTCATGCTCCAGCTGCGTTTCTAATTGAATTCTGTGCTGGTAGTCAGTTAAGCTTGGTTTGAAAAGGCCTAATACACAGTGTCCTCCAGGAGATTTAAAAATGTGAGTACCTAATTTCCAGATCTGAAATTACTTCAGGGTAGATATAGATACTTCAGCAGGTATCTTAGCAAAGGTAATTGTTCTAATAAGTATTCTAGTGATATAATTTTAAGTAATGAAGGAAATACCAAAGTCTTAATCATCTAAGAAGCCTAAGAAGGATTTTTCTGAATTATTTTATTGGAGTATCCTTCTATATTCATCCTATGTAGTGGTGCACTTGTTTAAATGTTTTACTTAACCTGGCTTTTACATGCTAGTCATTTAAACTTTGTTTTCATTTGGGAGTTTGTTGTAGGTAGGGTTTTTTTCATTTATATAATTGAATTTTAGACAAGTCTGTAATTCCAGATAAGGCTGTAGCTGGAACAGCTACTTAAAGTGTGTTAGCACCTAAAAACCCTTAGTATCCCCACCTCAATAATTTTCACACACTTGATGTCATTAGTACTTACTATTAATACTTTTAATATTTCATTTCATAAAAATTTTTAATTCAATACTGAAGATGAAACAGATGAGACAATCTCTCAGTATATCTGCCTGATATATCTGACAACACCTATTTGTAAAATAGGGTTACAACATCTGTACTATTTGGTTATTCTTTTGTTGTCATACTGTCATTACTTTTTTATAGCTATGGCAGAATAGTGTGCAATGACCCTTTTGGAAACTCTTTAAAGTAGATGATATCATTTAACTATAATTTGGCTAAAAAAATAATCAACTGAGCCAGTGGAAAATGTAAATTATGAAAAATAGCATGTCTACATGAAAGGTTTGTGTAGCAGCAGCAGTATTAGCTGAGACTGAGAATAACAGTAAGTGTAGATTTCATTGTGAATTTGTACTATGTATCTGTGTGACTTCCCCAGAAAACTTATTTGGATATTACTGTAAACCGAAATCCACCGATTTTCCTCATCCCAGAAAAAAATCCATACTTGCAGAAAGCTATAATTAAGTTACTAAGGTTTTATGAAAACGTTTTTTCTTTCTTTTTAATTCTCCTTTTTCACTCCACAAACCCCAGCAGAAAACAAGTGTTTGTAAAGATGAATGCCCTGTGAAGTATGTCAGCTGTCATACTCACAGGCTTCGCTTCCTTTTACGAAACCATAAACTGTTTTCTACTACAGAAAGCCTTGCTTACATAAATTTTAATCTATTTCCCAAAGTGGAATTTCATAAAGGCTGTCAGTTCTTCAGACAGACATTAAAATTTCTTACAGGGGCTGAGTGGAGGATTAGATCTGATCCTTAGGTTAGATTTAAAACTTATTTTTCTTCATAACAATAAAAAAAAATTCTTGTTCACTATAAGGAAAAACCTTTTGCTTTGTTGATTTAGGGACTGATCTCAGAAGGCATAAAATGTCCATTGTAAAATTCAAGATGTCACTATCTCAGGAATTTTCATAATCCAACTATATTCAGGGTTGCAGTTGCAACTATACAGACAGCAGTATTTATTTTTAGAATACTGGCAGTGGATACTCACTAACTAATCCTGTTTCAAGACTGATGTTTACACATTTTTATGTTTACCCCAGATTATTATACATATGAACTTAAAAAAAACCCAAACAAATAAACAAAAAAACCCCAAACAACCAGCCCAGTCGTAAGAACTAAGAAAGTGGTTTGTGAATGAAGGCTAAATTTATTCTGATACACTTTATGTCGTAAAACCTCGTAGGCCACTACTCAGAGTGGATGGATAGCTACTAACTAGCATGCTAAGCAAAGATTCAGTATATCTCTGATGAAGTCTTTCCATCTTAGATGTCTTAGAAAGACCTTGGATGAGAGAGGAAGTTCAGTTCATCTAACTCTGTCTACAATATCAATGGCTACATCTGACATAGTCATCTAGAATGCTATTATGTTTGGTGGAGAGAGATAAGTGCTTCTACCGCACAATTCATTTTACCTTGCAGGAAACAAAAACAAATGAACTATTCATGACAAAATGCCTCTTTGTCTCCATCTCCTATGAATAGAGACTACAGTGCAAATGTTTATGCTATAGATGCTGGAAGCTCAATGGGATGAATTTCATATGTAGTTGTTTTACATTGTATAGGATGTCACCATTTATGAATTTTAATGTAGAAAATTCAAAATAACATGAATGGTGAAAGCATGATGAATATCTAAACAAGGATCATTCTAAGTTTTCTTTTAGTGCTCAAGAAAAACATCCTGGACTCATACAGATAATACTTTGAAAAGGTGAGTGCAATTCTCAGCTATAAAAAGAAAAAAAAAAAAAAAGGCAGAACTGATGAAAGCATTACATAGATTCATGACACCATGGTCACTCCTTGCAGTTCTGATCAGGTAATATCTATAGGTCATATTAGAATTTAAAAAAAAAAAAAAAACAAAACAACAAACAATTGACCATAATTGCAGGGATGATCATGAGTATTGAATGGTCTCTATGTGAGAAAAGACTGAATATACTTTTTGACTGTCACTGTCAGAAAAAGTGATAGCTGAGGGTGAAGTGTAGTGGATGACTCTAGAATCATAGATGGCATAAGGAAGGCAAATAGGGAATAATCACTGAGTATTTATTTATTACTACAGAACTACAGGTGACTATGAAGCTTTTCGGCAGCAGAGTTAGCTTGATTTCCCACCCATCCCCACACCCATTTCACAGTCATAAATCTCTTTGCCTCAGAACATTGTGGAGGTCAAACATTAAGAAAGACATTAGACAAATTAAAGGATGATGGATGCATCAGCTGATTGGATGCTCTAGATGCCGACCTCATGTCTGCAATTTCTAATAGAGATTTGCATGAAACTGAGAAGATATACGAGGCAAGAACTGTTGTGTAACCTGTCTCTTATAGTTTTCTCAATGCCTCTGTTACTGGCAATTGTCATAAACAGGAGACTAAATTATAAGAACAATTTGTCTGATCTAGTATTGTTGTATGTATTTGCTTATGAAAAAAAAAAAATTGCAAGTGAACTCCCACTGTTAGAAGTGTAGAAGTGCAAGTCAGTAAAGGACTGATTTCTGTGTTTCAAGAAACTCCATCCGTGCCTTACTGTTACTCTTGCCTCTTATTTCCTGAAAAAAAATATAAATTTTCCTTAGGAACCTATTATTCAGCATCTAGTAAGCTCACAATCTATAAACTTTTTCAAAATATAACATTTGTATTTTATTAATGTATGAAAACTCTAAGGAATTAAGTCATAATTGTTATACAAAGATGAAACTTGAGTTTGTTTTACACTAACAGTTGTGATGTACTTGGATGCTAGGGCTGTGCCTATTTTTATAGCCAGTGCGCTTAGCCATTAATTCCCTGAGTCATCCAAAAACTTCCCAGCTAGTTCCTGCCTAGATGAGACAATGGGCTGGCTTAAGAACTGCTTATTGCCTGAATTCCTAGTAGGCTTCACAACAGACCATTTGACCAGTTGCTACATGAGGTCTCCAGGTGGATATTTGGACAGTCCCTGTGATCCTTCCTGCTGCACATGGACCAACTGGTAGTTATTACTTGTATGCTTAACTGTGTTGTTTAATATCCCAGAAAATCTGTGGAAAACCTGGTCATGCCAGAGACTCCCTTGGCAATTTCTGCTGTACAATTGGTCAAACTATATATATGTAATTTTAAACAGTCAGTAGGAACTGTTCCTGAAGATGCATAATTGTCATGTAAGGCAGCCTTTTATACACGGTTAAGACAGAATATGTTTTGTGCCTATATTAAGACAAGTAATAACAACAGGGCATGTGTGAAATCATAACTGGACCTGGTTTGGGTGGGTTTTTTTAATATTTACTCAGTTCCTGACTGTGCAAAACATGATGCTGATTTACCTTTAAAATACTGGGTTTAGGGTGTTTTCTGCTATATTTTGTTGTTGTCTGGGAAAGTCAAAGCAGCATGATCTTTTCTGCTTCCTAGGAAAGCTCTGATGCTCATTTGAGCTTTTTTGTGTTCCCTGTGATCCTGTTACCCAGTTTTACCTTTGCAGTGAAAAGAGATTCTTTGCTTCCCTCTTCTGTTTAATTTTCTTCTTATCATTGATTCTAGCTGAAGATTTTATAATAAGTTATGTAGGGAAGAATGCATTGCAGTTGCTGTTTTCAGGACAAATATTAACCTTCTCCTGCCTTCAGCTGGTTTTGGGGGCATTTTCAATCATACTGCACAAATACACTCAACCATTTGTTAAAGGATAAGAATTTGATACTTAATAGACAAGAATCTACTTAACAGAGGCATTTCTTTTTTCTCAAGTAGGCTATCATGCAACAAGATTTTAACAAATCTATCAACAATTGTTTCTACAAATATGTTAGCAGCAAAAAGAATCCCAGGGAGAATGTCTGTCCCTTAATAGATACAGAAGGGAATGTAGCCACCAGAGATGAGGAAAAGGCTGAGGTACTTAATGCCTTCTTTGCCTCAGTCTTTAATAAGGGGACCAGTTATCCTCAGTGTACTCCTTC
>JAVJGG010000008.1:9476062-9496887 GCA_035590195.1 Aviceda cuculoides | reverse complement strand
AGTGAGCGGCTGCGTGGTGCTTAGTTGCTGGCTGGGGTTAAACCACGACAGGTGCCTAGAGGCAGATGGGGAAAAAATGGGATGAATCCATAGGAAAGATTAATTCTCTTAGAGAAAGAAATGCTGGAACATGCTAAACAGTTGAAATGAAGATGTTTAATTGTGTTTCAGACATTGAGAACTTCAGATTTAGGGCTCTATTCCATTGCTGAGACAAAGACCTCTACTGCCATTTAAGGTGCCCTAGGGCATTGAGAACATTTTTACAAAACTGGGAAATATGACAAAGAAACTTGAAGACCCAGGTCTTGTGGCACAGCAGTGAAAGCTGTTCAAAGTATACTCAGGCATCTCATATGGCACTAGACACTGCTGAGCAGGCAACTGAGCTAACTGCTGAGGGTGAAGTCAAGCTGCAGATTCAGACGTCTAGCTTCTGTTATTTACGGTGTAGGTGCTTGTGAGAAATCTAGCTCTTACAGAGCTATCTAAAGGACAAAGACAGTAAATGGGTGTCTGAAGACCTAAGCATCAGACTATGTGGTTGTATCTGGTCTGCTGAATAGCTCTTTTGGTACCTTGACTGTAGTGCTTAGATTGCCACTGACTAAAGTTTAAATATCTAGCTGTCATGAAAAACCTATAGTTCAATTTAGGTGTCCACAGATAACAGGTAAGTGCAAGCAAAGGTATATTAGGTGATCTAACTGGCCTCTCTGACAAGGCCCTGAGGGCATCACCAGGCCTTTCTGTCTCTGCCCAGCCCTCTCTGGATTCCCCCCACCGCCGGCCAAGGCCAAGAACCCCATTTCGGTCCCCTGGGACAACTTCCTACAGATCCTCAATTTCACACAAGACTCATCTCAAAGTTTGTCTCTAAATGAGTATATAAGTTTAATTTGATGTTAGCCATAAGGTTAATATATAGCCATACTATCTCCATTGAGTCCTGTTGGTCATAGAAACTATTGATTTTAACCAAAGACAACTAATATGCCATCTAGGGATGGACTGAACTTTTGCCCCTAGAGGGTGATGTGCTAGTAAATCTAATAATCTTTCTGAATACTACTAAAGAGAAACTTGATACTAAAAGTGCATGAAATTATATATGAAAAGCAGCCATTTTCCTTTCTTCCTGTTAACGAAAGACTTCTGAACATGACAATTCCTTGCTCTGGTGTCAATAGTATGAAGCGTCATAAAGTAAGTCATCATGAAGTTGGTGAGTTTATTCACATTATTGTGTAAATTCTTTGTATTTCTCTCTTTCTCTCTACACCTTGGAGATAACCTTGGAGATTTTCCCCATCTTGCATGTTATTTAGACAGTGAACAGAGCCAGCTGATGCACATCTGTTTTGAAGGGACCCTTGGTTTGTTTAATTTGACATGAGCAAACAACAAATATCTAACTTATAAACCTGCCAGACCGTCACACAGGACATAGGGAAGATTCGTAAGGCTAGCGATAGTGAAAGAGAAAAACAGAGGTTCAGAAAGTAGTCAGAGAATCAGAAGAGACTGAAAGAATGAAATTATCAGAAACTTCGTAGATTCATTCAGAGAAAGTACATATTATTGAAGGATTTCAACAATTTGGTTGATGACTTCATGATGTGGAAAAATGTACACAAATTTCAGCTGGCCTCAAAGTGGAATAGCACTTTGTTTGAAAGACTTGAGGTCTTGTGGTCCATGGTTGTGGCACAGTTTTCACACTGGGCTAATTTATGTTCATGTTCTCCTAATGGACCTTCAGCAAAGAAATGTAGAAGGAGCTCAGGCTAGTAACCAAGGCTTCTTTTTTTAGTCTGTAGAGAGACACTACCACTGTAAAGCAAACTATCCCTTTAAGGTTTCCGTAACTTTGTTGAATGAAGAGGTAAATACTTAGCCTTTGAACAACTCTTTTTAGATCATGCAGTTTGGATTCTTTATCTGTGAATTCTTATCAGTTTACAGGGTCTCATGGAGACATTAAGAACGAGAAAGTAATATGCATAACATGAGGGTTTTCAGACAATTCTTTAAGGTGGAAGAATCTAAATCCAATGCAACCTTTATCATGTTGTCATGATAAAAGTTAACTAATTTTCTTCACTGAAATTATCTTTTACTTCCTAATTTAAAGATTATATCCTAATTCAAAGACCTATCCCACTACTTTTCATAAGTTTCTTTGACTTAAAGCAAACATTACATGATTTACTTTGTTCAAAAAGTGAACTATATGCAGATGTGTATTTATCTACAACACCAAGCACCTGGAAAGCATTCAGAATACTCAGGGAAGGGGGTGGAGGAAAACCAGATTACAATTACCAGAGACAATACAACACTGAGGATGTTCCCCTACTGTGGTCAAAGAATTGTCTGTGAAGCAGAGTATGATGCAGATTGAATTTGCTTTCACTGGCAGTGTTGTTGAGTTTCAAAAAAGAGAGGTGGGATTCATGATTAGGCTGAATCATAAACTGGGGAATTGGAATAACTGGCAACTAATGGAATCAGCATTAATTCTTCTATCTGTATAGCACTAAGCTCTTACAATTAATGCTGTAGAATTTTAATCTTGAGTTCAGTCCCGATTAACAAAAAATCTAATGTCCTTAGAAGTTGAGCTTTGTCATCCACAATATTGAGGTTATTACCATTTTTCTTACTATTTCAAATTAATTATTCTGTCTGAATGATCATTATTATTACTGCTCTGTTTACTGAAGTTTTCTTGTTGGTATGTATTTTTTGTATAGCATGAACAGTGCATTAGATGCTTAGCAGACAGATTTGAGGATGACAGCACTGCTTGAAAGACCATACATTTAAATATGTGTGTAAATAATGGAGAAGGAAAGCAGGAGAAAGTGAACAGTTGCAAATACATGGTGAAGTTAAGTATTCACTATATTAACATCACATTTTTTTTCATCTTCAGGTTGAATAATAGCTTTCTAATAGCAGTTTAAATAACAAGGGAGTGCTCAAGTGTTAAGATGTAAACTGTCTAACTTGGCAGATGATCCTTCTAATAAACTTAATCGTCATTCTTTTCTTTAATGTTCCGTAAGAGTTTCAGTTAAAGATATTAAGTAGTATGCTTTACCTTAAAGTTATACAATATTTTTCTTCATTTTGACAAGTGTAGTTCTTACCTAAATTATAATGATTAATAATAAACTTAAGTGATTTGCAGCTAAGGTATCACATACCCTAGCAAAGAACACATGAACTGCGTGTTCAGATGTATCAGAGGTTTCACTTCTGTGTTCAAACTCAGTTTCTCCCTCAATTTTCATTGCATTTCCCAGAGACTGGCTCTAACCTGTAGCAGCAAGACTGACCTATAATGGAGTCCTGCTATTCAGGCTCGAGAATCACAAGAGTTGGCCTAGCAGAGTGCAGGCTGATACACATTTTAATTACATCCATACCTTTCTATAGAAGCTATGCTTCTTCCTAGAATGTTGGAAAATGATCTCATTGCTAATAGTATCTGTAATTCTCAATTTAAATTGCAAAACCAAATCACAACATTTTATGCAAAGTTCTCTTTATAAAACTTCATATAATGAAGTTGTTGTGTTAGTGACAACAGAGAGAAAGAAGTCTGTATTATCCCTGAGGTAAGAGCTGTCCTGCAACATGCCCTTAAAACTAATGAGTATGTCTAAAACACTACATAAAAAAGGCGAAGGAAAAAGCTTGAACACCAAACCCCTGATTGTTCATACTACTTAATTATTAGCTTTCTTTCTGACCCTGTTTTGGAATATATGAAGTGACTTATTTCTGGAAAAATCTTCTAAAAACTGGTCTTGCCCTAAGCAATATGGTATAAAGCTGCTTGATAAAGAAGCAGGGATCAATTTCTGACCTTCTTTTACTTAGCAGGCTTCTCTAATGGGACCGTTACACTCACTGCCACCACCAAAACTGTTGACGTTGCTTCAGCTCAATTCCCACATTCTCTCTTTCTCTTTCCTAGATACTCTGGAAAGTGATAGCTCTACAGAAGAGGTGTGCTGGTGTCAAAGACACTTCCCTGTGGAAGATACGCTTACAGCTATTCTGCAGGCAACAGCTGAATACAGGAGGGAAAATTGTCCAGTCTGCCATTGTTTGGGATACTTTCTGTACAACTAAACAGGACTGTCATGAAACACATGGAAAATAATTTTATTCCCATTGGACAAATTACTATCCTACAAGTACATTTTGATAAGCAGCTGCAAATTACTATAATGTCTTCTGCTTTATAAACTCAGACACCTAGAAATGTTTGAAATCTTACAAAAAAATTCCCTCTCATCAGACAGCCTATGTGGGAATATTCCCACAAGAATTAATAGTATGACCTCTGGTCCATGTCCAATCTACTACTACATACATTACATTAAAATCTTCTAAAGAAATATTGCTTGTTTCTGTCTTGCTTTCTTTGTTTGCTTTTTAATGCTTATTGTACCTTTATTTAAAATGGCCCAGATCAAGCAAATAATTAGTTACCTAATTTTTCTTTAAGTTCCTAGCTTCCCATTGAACTATTAATTGGATTTGGGCCAAAAATACTTAATCACCTCAGTCCAAAAGGTGTTTAAATTTTTCCTTAATGTGTTTAAATATATTTGTTTGTAAATGGATATAAATATCTCTATCAATACCAAGAAAGACAGCAAAATGTAGTTCTGCTGAAAATAAAATAAAGTATCTCCATACAAATAACATCATCTAAATAGAAAATTTTTATCTTTTTCTAGGTTAAACATAAATAATCAATATGCCAGCAGAAATGGTTATCCTTCCAAGAGAATATAAAATATTTCTAGACTTTGGGTAAGATAATTTTGAGCTTTCAAATAGTACTTGTTTCTGTATAATTTTGAAAGAAACAAGTCTATTCAGTTTTTGGAAGAAATCAAGAGAATATTATTAATCAGTAATATCAGTCTTAGATTTAATTCTTTTATCTTTTTACATGTAATTACTTAATCTAGATTGTGAACATGTTTCTCAAAAAGGTGGCTTGCTGTCCTTCCATGAGAAGATGGCTGTTATAAGCCTTCCACGCAAGAAGAAAAGGTAAAATGTATTTAAAACCTTCAGCTGAGCACCTTTCTATATTCTGTTCAGTAGATTGATAGACTGATAGACAAATACTTTTTCTGAAAGTGTGATCTATTATGTTACCAACTCATAAGATCATAAAAACACATCTCCTTTTTTGAAAACTACTGATCTCAAGCAGAAGCATTTGTAGATGTACAAAGACATACTCCAAATGATTTATGAAGCTATGGTCTGTCAGAGTTCTTGAAAAATTGACATGAGAGAAAATCTTCCTTCTTTTTTCCCCCTATAAATCAACCAAATTTGACATAGTGCTGGCGACACAAGAATATCTACATAGACTCGTGACCAAATAATATAGCAAAATGAGAAAGAAAAGCTTTAGTCCAGTTACGAATTCTAGCTGTGCCTGTAGTAGAACTTATGGAAAGTTATGAAAACAAAGCATATCATAAAATAACATGTTTTGTACTAGAAGATGACAAAATACTGACGAGTGTTTCAAATCTATTTTATATGGCAAAATTAGATGAGGTAAGTTCACTTCAGATGTAATTTCAATTCAATAACAGTATTTAAGCACTGATTAATATTACCTGTAACATTACAATTCTGTCTGGCCTATGAAAGTAAATTGTCTTTTTTTTTTCCTACCCAAGCAGAGACGTAGTAAAATATATCCTATAGAACAGGTAATGCCATAGCCATAGGGTGGAATTCTAAAGCTCCAGAAATTTAACAAATGTTCAGAGAACTTCAGCACATAAATAATTTAATAGATCAAAGAACACATAAAATATTTAAATAAATACAGGAAAACATGCCAGTATTTTCACACTCGCATATTCAGATTTAGTTCCTTATATCTTGATTATGTACTTAACTAAGGATCTAGACGACAAAAAACTGAAGCCTATAAAAGTACTCAGACGAATCCAAAGGGGCCTTCCAAAACATTAATCAGACATAACTTTCACTGAAACCAACAGGAGTGTCATAATATCTCTAAAAGTCAAGCTATTTAACTACTTAAATGTGTATGTTGTTGGGTTTTTTTACTTTCAAACACTAACAAGACATTCAGAATTTTCAAAATGAATATTTTATTTTCTCTATGTATTTGCCTTCTCCTCCCCTTTTTCCTTCCATTCCCATGTTTTACATAGTTGTTTATTTGCTTACATACTTCATGGACATGCTTATAACAACACAATCAGCCACTCCACCAATATAATTTTATTTGATTATACCAGAATATTTAATATGGAAATTCAAGTAAAATGCATAGGAATTGGAATATAACCAACACAATAAGGAAGATGCTCTTTTATTAGATGAAAGAATGTAAAATCTGAATGGGTAATTAACACTATCTGTACAGAGAGGCTATAGAAAGCTGAGTGCTACACTCCACATCTTAAATGTTTGGGAGTTTGAGACTATTTGGATGAACTCATCAATCATCAGGGGAAATCTCTTAGCAGTTTTATGTTTTCTTAACAACCATAAATGGTGCAACTGAAAAAGTAGCTCCAGCAACATTTAGCAGTCTTTTGTAAAAGTGCCTGTAAAATTACCTCCATTAGAACTGCATATTTATTTTCTCATGAAATTAAATCTTTAACTTTTGTAAATTTCTAGACTTTTTCAAGTAACTACATATCCTTTGTTTCTACATAAGGCCAAACACTTTACAGTTCAGTCTATGCAGAGCAAATGCAGAGGTAGATACATTAAAATAAAGTGATGGGTTGCGTACACTGAAATATCACTATCTTTCAATGACATTTTGATTTTCTTGAATCAGTAGACCATGAAAGTTCATTTTGACACATACTAGCTCAAGATAAAATCTCCTCCAGCTCTATAATCATATCTTTTAGTGTTTAGGCTACCAAAAAGACAGAGCTTGCATTCTCATTCTATTTTGAAGACAAAAAAGCAATTTTGTGCTAAACCACAGGAGGTATAGTGAGGGCCAGGCATCAAACACTGTTGGACATAAATGTTTTGAATTCTTAGATGGGAAGGTGCATGTGCAATACAGAAACAGGTCCTAAAAAAATTGAAGATGGAAGAAAACTGCTTGAGCTTGAGTATATAATCAGAAACCCACTGAAGTTTGTGAGATGCAATGTCAGCAGGGGGAAAAACAATTTGCGTTTCCAGCGTCAGGATGGTTTGTGGAAAGGAACAGTTGTTGCTCCAAAAAGGTGGAAAGATAGTGAGAGGAAGAGCTGAGTTGCTTAATTTAAGGGCATCAGAGAAGACATACTATCAGCAGCAGATCAAGGAATTCAGATAAAATAAAGCCAGTGAATACTGGGGATTTTTTACCTTTTTTTTTTTCTTTTTTTCTGTTTTTTTTTTCATTAAGAAAATGCAAATAAAACTCACCTTTCTACAACAACTTTCCTGGAACAAAAGTCGTAATGAAAAGTTGTAATGAAAGAAAAAAACCCACAACCAAAAAAACCTAACAGAATAGCCCCCCACACCCCGCACCACCCCCTCCCCCGCTCCAATTATCTGCAGGAAATATAGATCTTTTCATTCTAAAAGAAAACTAATGTGTGTTTCAGTTAAATAGGACTGATGAATAAGGGGTTAATTATTCATGCTGAAGCTTGCATTTAGTTTTGTCCTCAGCAAGGAAATCAAGGGGAGTTTTGAACACCTAAGACTTCAGGATTTAGCCTGTGATATTCAGAGCTTCCATTTACAAGTCAGAATGAGCCTGACACAAATCCAACAGTTCACAGCACTTTGTGATGTAGAATTGGTGCTTGACAATTAGGAAATATCCCAACATTTTATCTTATTGTAAAATAAATAGAATTAAAAAATTCATTTTACTGTAACTGAAGTTCTGTGTTCCAGGCATTGAGGTGAAAAAAATTGTTAAGTTTTCTCACAAGATTTCTGTAATCTGGCATTATTACTTCAGGATATTTTCATAACTCAAGTTTTCTCATTCCAGAAACTGGAAAGCAAAACCAGTAAATTAAAGTTAACCTCCAAAAAGTGAAATTAATTTACTGAAAAATTTAGATCTTTTAACATTTATCAAAAGGCTGGGTATCCTTCTTATGAGAAGTTCCATACTTTACAGTGGTAGTCACCTGAGCTACTTTTAGCCATATAAATCTTAGTCTATAACAGTTGTCTATCAGTACATTTAGAAATTTTCTTTGTTCTCTTAAACCACTGGATTAGACCAGACATGTTTCTTGTCTATCTACTTCTGGTGACTACAGAAAGACCCTGCAGGATCAGTTATCTTAAGCAGATACCCAGTTTTTAAAGAGTTAAAAGCTGTCTAAAACCTCATGGGATATATAGTGAATTTTTACCTTATTCTGAGTTTAAAACAGTTTAACCTGAGCTTGTACAAACAACTGTGAAAAAAACATAAAGAGCTTCTCTAGGGCAGCTCATCTTAATTCTGCCACAACAAACAGAACTGTCAGCTCAAAATGCAGCCTTGAGGACTAACCTAGGATGGACATTTCATTGCATCCAAATTTCAAAGAAGCCTCAAAGGCAAGGCACAAGACCAAACATCATGTTCAGTTTATGTGTGCTAAAGGAACACACTTTATACATGGAGCCAAGAATTAATTGATAATCTTATTAAGTTTTAGCAACTCAATCAAGATATGTTACGCTAAGTCCAAATTATGCAGTTATTAGAGCTTGTTCCAAAATAATATCCATAGAACTGATTTGCACACTTTTTCTATAATCTATATCTTTCTTTTACATTTTGCTCACTCTTCCCAGGTCCTTCTGGATTCTAAAGTCAATGGTGCTATACTTTTTCAATAAGAAGAGGCTGGGTACTGCAGGAAGACACCACTGTCTTGAGGTCTTTACTGCAAAAAGTCTGAGCACAGGCTGTTCTTTTTTACTCTTGGATCCATTTTGAATTATCTCTTGTGTTTTGTAATGCAGTCAACTTGCTGTCCTTGAAACAGGTTTTGCCAGGCTCCAAAAGCTGTATCCCTTTAATGAACAGAGACTGATCATTTAACAGACTGATCGTTTGAGGTTTTGCTTGGAGCTCTTGAACCTCCAATATCACCTCGTGCATGTATTTTCAAGGCCTCTGTTATCTTGTACTTGTTCTTTTGGGGCCCTTTGTCGAAATCCCGTTTGTCTTTAATGGCCTTCAGGCTGTGGTTTCCTAAAAAACAAAACTAATGTTTTATTAGCACCACCTGGACATGTTTAAGTCACTGTTCTAATAGTTTTGAGTAGTTTAGTTTACCTTACAGCAATAACAATCCATTAGGAGATGCATGTGTCTACAGATACATACAGATGCTGATAAAATGCTTTAGTAAATGCTTATTAATATCTATTACTTGAGGCAGTATCACTGGTTCATTATCAAAATTGCTTTACAACAATTTAGACAGTGACTACATTAGCAAATAGAGTGGTTCAATATAAGCAGAAGTACAGAGCAGAATATTGAAAACCCAACATATACATTATATGCATTCACAAGCCTTTGCTTCAGACTGCCCCTAATCTAGGTTCACAGACTAAATACCCATTAACAGGTAAAGTTCATGGGTGCCTTACATAGGTGCTTATCTCAACTTATTTAAATTTTGAAGGAATCTGACGGATATAGTAAAAGAACATTACGTAACCCACAGCGCAAGAAAGATACATAGCTGATGCCAACTGGGAAATTTTTTTCAGAAAGGCACTCTTGATGAAACTGAAACACTAATATTGACCCATTCTGAAGGCTTGGACAGCTAAAATTTGCAGTGGTTTCATTGCTTGTGTGAATTACACGTGATTCTTTTCCTCTTTCTGACACCTCCCCCTCTCCCCTCCCCTAGTTTTCATTAGTTATTTCTTATTTTAAAAGGCCACTGTGTTACAAATAAATATGTTTGTTGTCAAATAAAAATATATTTTAGAAAATATCTTGTAGATTTGAATATGGTCTCTTAGATTTTTTTTTTTAATATTCATCAATTATTTTCAGTTCATTTAATTTTAAATAATACAGCAAACTTTATATGCCTTTTGCTGTCTTCATTTCTAGTCATCAGAGATTCCTTGACTGGTTAATAACTTTAAAATAAAATAAATAAACAAATAAAATGCCTATTATATGACAATTTAGAATTCTAGAGAGTTCTATTGAGAAGCTCATTTACAGACTATGGCAATTTATTTGTTTATCTGAAATGATGTATCTCAAATTATTAGGATTTTAAAATCAATCAATGTATTATAATTACTTTGTGTCAAGAGGATATTTTATTACCAAGCAATTTAGAATAATATTACACACTATAGAATGACTAAATGGAGCAAACAAATATTTTCGATATCATTCTGAAGTAATTAATAGCACATTTGCTATTGCTACAATAGTGAACATTCTTGTATTTTTAATGTCTCTGTACTATCAATTCTAGCAAATTAATTTTAATCCAAATAAATTTGCTTTATTCAGGTCATTATTCTACAAGATATATGTAATTTAAATACCTAGTCTTTGTGGTTTACCCTTATTACTACCTTAAAATCATAGAATTATAGAATCATTGAATCATAGAACCATTTAGGTTGGGAAAGATCTTTAAGATCATTGAGTCCAACCTTTAACCTAACACTGCCAAGTCCCAAGTCCACCACTAAACCATGTCCCTAAGAGCCACATATCCACGTCTTCTGAATACCTCCAGGGATGGTGACTCCACCAGTTCCCTGAACAGATGCCAATGTTGACAAGGATATAAGGGTGTGGAGGCTACCATTCTCACAGAAACTGTAGTCTCTGAGATAAGATTTGGTCACATAAAGGTCGTGTGATAGACGAAACCTGCAGCATGCGAACAGTGCATGAACAATACATATGTGCATACCTCATCAAAATATGCCCTATAAAAAAACCATGGAGACAAGCCGTGGTGTGCACCCAAAACTGAAGAATTGAAGACTGAGGACCAACGGGACGCCACTGGATCCATGGTGGTGACTATCCTTGCAACTCTGTCATGACTGCTTGCTTGATTTCTGCCTTTTCTTCCATTCTATCCTGTCGCTACTATTTTCTACTTTTGATACTTTTGATAATAAAAACTCTTTTGGATATACGGCAATTGACCTCGTTTGTGTCTTAATCTTGCTCTTGGGATCATATCGAAACCTTCCCCAACATTGGATCGGGACAACTTGATTTGCATGAGATTAGGAGAGATGCTGGGTGAAATATCCTATATAAATTTATATATCTGAAATGCATAAAGACTAGATAACCTTTGGTGTGACTGATTTGGACCATTCAAATGCTCCTGTGAGTCGAACCCAAATGAATTAAAATTGCATCAGGCTGAAAGAATTAGATCTGGTACATTTAAGCAGAACTGAAAATTGATGAAAAATTGGGAAACATCACGTAACTGCCTTCTGTGTTGGAAGAAATGGAAAACTGTATAATAAATTTGAAAAGTAACAAGGAATATGGAAACATAAAAGAAACAGTTGATTTTTGCTATGCTGGTTCTTTGCCCTAACAGGTTTTTTTTGTTCTTACAGTCCAGAACATGGAGTTCATTTCATTAAACTATTTCATTAGCCTGTTTAAGCGAGACTAATATAAAAATTGTATATTAAAAATGTGTTTAAGGAAGAATGTTAAAACACTTCTCTGCCTAGATGAACAAAGTCACTTTCATACAGTGTCATTTAATATGTTGTGGCAAGTTCCATGTGCAATGTAAAATATACATTGCACGCAGCCTTGCAGGATGTGTTGTAGGAGCTAAACATTGCTAGTGAGGAGGAATGTCATAGGCTATATGCACAAGTGAAGATCTACCACAGGTGGTCAGTGTGAAGTCAAAGACAACTGGGCCCTCTTTTTCTGTGTTTTAAACTGCATATTTATCATTTATGGACAAGAAGATGTAAGTATGGCTCTTACTTGCATAGAATTTTGATCTGGGTGGTGGATTGAGTGAAATGACAAGCTTATTAGTAGAAATCTCCCATTATCTTCTGACTTAGATGCTGTATAATTTTGCCCTTCTCTTATGAAGGCCTAAATGTTACACCTCAAAAAATAGTTAAAGAAAAAAAGACACGGAGCTCTAATTTGTCTGCTTATAGGAAATTGAAGACTGGGACTAAACTGAATGTAAATTTTTGAAGCTGTTGTTTAAGGCAACAGGGATAGCATTCATGTCATGTAACAAAAGACTTTGGCCAAAAGAAACAGACGGCTGCTAAAAAGATTTATCTTAAACTTTTGCAAAACAGAGAACTATTAAGAGAAATTTAAAACATAGAGATGCAAACAATGCAACCAAAGTTCTATGCATACCTAAAGATATAACCAAACTAACTACGAAAAAGAAAAAGGGAGGTATTTTCGTTAAACAAACAAATTGCAAATTAGTTATGCAAGAACTAGGATTTGTTGGATTTCTCTTTTAGCAACTCAAGAAAATATTAAAGTTGGAGCTTTTCACACATTTTACTGGAAAATTAAACAAAGCAGATATATAAAATCATGTTCTGCATTGCTCATCATTTTATACAATTTTTCTCTAGACAATTGTACATAACAGAGCTCAGTAAAACAAATAAATAAAACAAAACTGATCTGATATGTACTCAACTTGTTCATTCACTCTGCCATTGTATCATAAATGCTGAAATGTAAGCAAAAGTACCATACCAGTTAATAACAGTCAGTCTTTTAAGGCTGAGCAAAAATTTACCTTGCAGAGCTGTGAACGATTTTGGGGGGGATTTATTGGATTATTAAACTAAACATGAGTTTAGCTGTTGCTTTGCAAATAAGCTTAAATCATTGTACTTACAGTTTGAATACCTTGGAAATAATAACATGCACTCTTGTGAATGCATTTATTGCAGTTTACAGCAATTAATCTTCAGAATAGTAATCTTGACAGTTTGGGATTTTCATTAAGTATACATTATGTTGTACTACTGAAACTTGAATTCAGAAAAACAAACTGTTTTTTAGACCATGTTCCTCAGAAAGGAACATGAATGCCATCATGTTAAATGCCATTATTCTGTGAACAGCACTGAATTTTTGAGTCAAATAATTTCTGATTTGACTTAAACAAAAATAAGGTTCAAGCTCTCTCAAATAGACTTATTGGAGGGCTTAAGCATGTCCTACTGCTGAAGGAAGTGTCATCTGAAATCCTGCTTGAATTAAAAATGGTAAATATACACAAAATAAATCCATCTTTTAGAATGCACTTATTTCCCAAAGGATGAAGTGTTATATGGATATGTGTCTGTCTGAATTCAGTACTAATCAGACAGAATTTGATGCCAGTCCCTACTTCAGATTACATCTGGCCTCGAAGCTCTCACTTAATTGTTCTCAGTTTCTTTTCCACATCTATAAAATGAAGGTAGTATGTACTAAACCACATCAAATGGGTGTAAGCAGTTACACCCATATGAGTAAATGGTTACTTGGATTGCTTTTTAGAGACCCTTGGAAGACCTCAATGGACTCCTCATTAGAGGAGTTTTGCAAGGTGAACTTGTGTAGTCTTTTCATTAATGACTCTGGACAAAAAAAAGCAGCAAGGTAATTCAGTTTGTCATGCATGGAACAAAATTGAGACGTATCTGTTAATACAGATGGTATGAGAGAAAAGGTGAATAACTGGTGATCAAGATATTATAGATATGAGGTGGCATATAGTGCCACAAATTTAAAGCAATTTGTCTAGAAAGTATTGGCAACAATTTTATCTAAAAAGTTACAGCTCCTCAACTGGATATGATTTGAAGCTGAGAAATCCTAAGCACATGATAATTAAAAGATGATGTTTCCATGAGAGTACAAACAAGATATTTCCAGTAGAAAAGAAAAGGAACATTCCTGAACACTGATGAGTAAAAAGGAGATGTTCCATCTCAACACAAGAAAGAAATTTTTTACAATGAGAACAATCAATCACTGGAATTCTCTCCCTAGGGATGTGATAGAGTCCCCATTGCTGGAGGTTTTCAAGAAGCAGCTGGGCAGGGTGCTAGATAATCAACCTCACTTTCCCACAAAAAGTTGAATCAGATGATCTTTTGAGGTCCTTACAAAACTGGGCTATTCTATGACTACGATTCTACAAAATCATCTAAAATACAGGGTATCTTCTTGTTAAACTCTGAATTGAAACAGTAAGAGATGAAGATGAAGCCTGCTGATAAGGTATTGAAAAGACATTTATATAACAAAAAAAAAAGGCAAGAGATTAACTTGTTGGACCTAGTAGGTGAAGATACATGAAAGGAAGAAGAAATACTTACATAAAAGACAACGTTGGTGCAAGACCAAATAGACATAAGCTATCTGCCAATAAGTTTAGGCTGGATATTAGAAGCTGTTCAGTCATCAGAAACATGGTTCCTGGAACAGACTTTTAATAAATGTAATAATTTAAGAAATGTAATGAGTTCAGTAAGGTGTTAGCTTGATTAATTTTTGGAAGTGATTATAAGATGTTGTTACCTCTAATAAAAGAAACTAGATTTAATGACCTGGAATAAACAGTTTCCACTAAAGTACAAGGAATTACTATGACAAAATGGTAGCAGAGAAATACAGGATGCTAGATGAAACTTTAATCCTGTTTGCATTTATATTAATGCAAATTTCTTCAAGATTTGGTCCTCTGAAATGCAAAGGTTTCGATTGATCAAGCTTTCATACTAGAGAAGAAACACAAACAATGCATTAAAGCAGTTCTAGAACACAGTTTTGTTGTGTGGAGTGTTTTTTGTGATTGTTTGTTTGTTTGTTTTGGTGTTTGTTTTTTTTCTCTCCTGTACTATGGCCTTTCAAGTCCTGTTGTCAGTTTTCTTCCTGTAAGTTATTCAGCTAGAAATAAAAGTGTCAGGGATTAAGTAGATTTTAAGCAGTGTGGAAAAATAAAAATTAATTGGAGAAACACAGCAGTGCATCTTGGTACAACTCCCTGCAGTTTATGTAAATCTACACAGCTTGGTGTTGATCTGTCAGGGTCAGAAGCAGGTGGTCTAGAGTTACAATCACACCTTGTGATGGATGTTATCTTCTTTGTATTTCTTCTGAAGAATATGTAACACCAAAGACAATTAAAATACTCTGGCTTTACTGTCCAGAAAACTTCTCTGTGGGTATATGATTAACTTTGTGTTTTGTCTGAGTAGACAGCACAGAGTGAAATTTTGCTTTGACCCATGCACAGCAATCACAAATCGAACGTGATGTGATCCAGCGTCTCAGATCTCATACTCAGTTTTCAGAATATGTAGACAGAAAAGGAAGGAGACTTTAAAGGAGTTAATTCTTCCCTTCCTTCAACACAGGATAGTCCTCTTGTTCCAAACACCAACCTCTGATGAGGAACCAAGCTGAATTCTCTAATGTCACCACCTGCCACCATCTGCTTTTGCATCCCATACATATATTCCATACACTCCCTCACCATGACCTGCTTTCTCTTCTGCTAGTACTCGCAACCCCTGCCTGTACCTCAGCTGTTTTCCAAAATGCTGTTGACTCTTTCCTCTGTCTCTTAGCTGGCAAAGAATGGCTCATGAAAGCTGGGTCTGACTGCAGAGTAACCATACTTGTAGGCTTACCAAGCAGCTGGTTAAACCTGTCTGTTAGTGCACATCATAACCTTTCCTTTCAGCAGCAACAATTGCTAACTGATACAAAAAAATGCAGACATTTTAAAAGTCATCCCTTCCACTGTCAAATATGGATGAAACAGATAGTTCTTGAAAAGTTACTGAAGAGCACTGACAAACAAAACAGTCATGTGAAACATATTCTTCAGGAAACCAAGTTAAATCAAGATTACTGATTAATCTCATATTTCCTATGTCAAAATTATCCTGTAATTTTCTTAGTAGGCCAATTTTCTTCTTTTCTCAACTCTTTATTGCCACTGTATTTGAAGGATCCTTTGTTCATTTCTGCATTATGTGTAATTCAGCTTCCAGTATTTCATTTTATTTCTGCAGTTATCGGTTTAACTTTCTTCTGCATAATTTTTGTACATCCTATTCTTTACTATGCCATGTGTATATATTTTTAACACTCTTCACTTCTTGCTTGAACTGCTCTTTATATCACTTTACTTAATCATGTTGGCCTTTTCTGACCTTTTTTCTGTTTAAATTTAAACAGGAATTGATTTCAATTGCAGTCTGTTCAAGTATTTCTTAAATATTTACCACTTCTCCTCAGTACATTTGATATGCATTACAGAATTTCTATCAATCAAAATCACACAAGGCATTTTATATTCTTTCAATTCAGCTTTTCCAGAGTGAAAAATAATGAAATAAATGCTTAAAACACATGTTTATTTTTCTTTAGGTGCTTACTATCTTGAGATTTTAAAATTCATTAATGCTGTATTCTTAAATTCTAATGTTCTTTGACTTGAATTTGCTATACGTTATGGTGTTAGTTTCCAGTCAAAATCTAATTCATGAAGGTCAAAGAGCCAAATCATCTGCATTTTTTCCTGTTTGTGGTGCTATGAATTCTAGATAATAAAAACCATACCCCTTTTCATATGACATATTCTCTATAAAATATTCTTAGTAAATTTCCCTGAATATTCAACACAATATATAAATTTTTATATCAACGTAATTGTACTTCTCAGTGGCTTTAAACTGGGAAGAAATAGGTAAGGCCATAGATGATTGTGGAATCAATACAAATGTATAAAACAACTATGAAGTCTAGAAGTCAACTATGATTTCTTTGTAAAACTACATCATATTTTAAAATCATGAATTATTTTCTACTTGGCTTTTGAGGCCCCTCTCATTCTCTGTCTACTTGAATACCTTCAGTTCACGCACCAGACAATGAGTGTCCTGGTTTCAGCTGGGATAGAGTTAATTGGCTTTCTAGTAGCTGGTACAGTGCTATGTTTTGAGTTCAGTCTGTGAAGAATGTTGATAACACACTGAGGTTTTCAGTTGTTGCTAAGTGGTGTTTAGTCTAAAGTCAAGGACTTTTCAGCTTCTCAAGCCCAGCCCGTGAGAAAGCTGAAGGAACACAAGAACTTGGGAGGGGACACAGCCAGGGCAGCTGACACAAACTGGCCAATGGGGTTTTCCATACCATGTGACATCACATAAACTGGGGGGAGTGGGGGCAGGGGACGATTCACTGCTCGGGGACTAACAGGGCATCAATCGACAGGTGGTGAGCAATTGTACTGCACGTCGTTTGTAAATTCTGATCCTTTTATTATTACTGTTGTCATTTTATTCGTGTTATCATTATCATTATTAGTTTCTTCTTTTCTGTTCTATTAAACCGTTGTTATGTCAACTCACCAGTTTTACTTCTTCTCCCGATTTTCTCCCCCATACCACTTTGGGGGGGGGCGGTGAGTGAGCATCTGCGTGGTGCTTGGTTGCTGCGTGGGGTTAAACCACAACAATGAGTTACAGTAGTCTGTAAGATATTTTTTATACACAATGTGATTTCTCTTTTGTGTTAATCTGTTTCTTTTTTTCTCTCCATGGCTTTAATACAAATATTTTGAAGAGTCATAATTCCTCAGCAGTAAGATGAATTGTACATGAACCTGCATAAGAGACTCAAAGCCAGATCTGGACTTCTGTATGAAAGAAAAGCCCTTGAAACTTGCGCAGAAAATGTGCCAAAAAGATTCACACATGATCATGCAGTAATTCTAGTGTGAAAATTCATATTGAACAAGTTACAATATCCTCTATTTTCATTCCATGCGAAACTAGCTCTTCTGTGTCCATAAAATTCTATCCAATAGACTTGGGGTCTGTGCACACTAAATTATTATTCTTATTTAGTGAAATTATGTAACTACTGAGTATTGCCTCAAGGATCAAGAAAGTAAAATCCAAGTCCTGGACTCATAGTGTAGTATCTGAGACTAGCTTCACTTGCTCACAATGCACTGGCTTTGGATGTTTGTGAAGTCCCAGGTTCGTTTTGCAAGCTGCACAGAGTTAAATTACTCTTTGCAGGAACAGTGTCCAAAGCCCCTAGGCATTTTAGTATGGCCTGATTTGAGTGCATGCTTGTGAAGCCTGCTTGGCTTCAGGGTAGCTATAATAAATGTGAACACAAAAAGAACACTATTTAAAATTAAGTTCACAATGCAAGGTAACTGTTAATTTTTTCTATTTTTTTTTTTAAGCTCTTCCCTCCAGGATTTTACATGCAGTAACTTAAACATGTAAAAAAATCAGTGACTAATTAATCCGTCTTGATAAAACTTAAGTTTCAACTCATATTTGGCCAAAAGAAATAAACTGAATCTGTAACCATAAAATAACATAACTAATTCAGCAAAAGATCTGATGGATATAATTTAGCTATTTCTGGATGAGGTTGTAAAATGTCATGAGTTTGTCATAAATATCCATGTAGTAATGTTGCAAACTGTTTCAATGAACACTTTTGGAAAATAAACAAATACACTATTACTATAAAGGAAAAAAACCCCCACAATCAATTAATGTAAATTACAGTAGTCAAGGAAAAAAAAAAAGAAAAAAAAGCAGCACTTTATTATGTTGGCTGCATTATATAAGAAAATACAAGTGATTAAACAAAAAACCCCAAAACAATGCAAAACTATATTATCTATCTTGTTACACGGTTATTTCAAAATGAGAATCTCATCTTCAGTAGCAAAAATGCATGTGTCAATAAAAATAAACATACCCATTAATAAAGCCATAATTTAAAACACAGTATCTCACATAACAGTAAAAGAAATTACATCTTTCTTACATTTTTAGTTTTCTGATTTGGGGATAAAAAGTTCATGAAGTTTCTGTTTGTGGTTTTCCAGTGCTCATGAAGACTCTTGGAATTCTTTCTAAAACACATAAAAGCTGTAGTCACATTGATGTACTCAATGAGCTTTTAACAGCTCTTAAGTTAAACCAGTACTGTATGCACTCAATGACTGAAGTTCTTGAAGGAGTGTGATTTCACACAAGCTAAGCATGTGCTCTTACAGTAAACAGGATGCAAAACTTGACTGCCTGTCCTCTGACATTCCCACAGCCAACTTGATATTTCAGGTCTGGTGTGAGTTTGTGTGGCAGGGTTTTGGTAGCAGGGCAGGGGCTGCAGGGGTGGCTCCTGTGAGAAGCTGCTAGAAGCTTCCCTGGCTCCAAGTCGCACCCGCATCTGGCCAAGGCCGAGCCCATCAGCACCTCTGGGTGGTAGCACCTCTGGGAGAACAGATTTAAGAAGGGGAACATACAGTGGGGGAGGAGATTGGAATGTGAGAGAAACCTCCTGCAGATACTGAGGTTAGTGAAGAAGGAGGGGGAGGATGTGCACCAGAGGAGGGCATGCCACTGCACCTCATGGTGAGACAGCAGTCTGTCCCCCCTCCAGCCCAGGGAGTTGAACAGGGGAGCAGTTGCCCACCTGCAGCCTGTGGAGGAGCCCAGGCTGTAGCAGGTGGGTGCCCCTGAAGATGGCCGTGACTCCATGGGAAAGTCCCCGCTGGAGCAGTGTACTCCTGAAGGACTGCAGCCCGTGGAAGGGACGTACCCTGGAGCAGTTCATGAAGAACTGCAAGCTATGGGGAGGACTCATGTTGGAGAAGTTCATGGAGGACTGCACCCTGTGGGAGGGACCCCACGTTGGAGCAGAGGAAGAGTGAGGAGTCCTCCTCCTGAGGAGGAAGGAGCCACAGAGACAACGTGTGATGAACTGACCCCAATCCCCATTCCCCATCCCCCTGTGCTGCTGGGGCAGAGGAGGTGGAGGAAATCAGGAGTGGAGTTGAGCTGGGAAGGAGGGAGAGGTGAGGGTAATGTGTTTTAAGATTTGGTTTTTCTTCTCATTATCCTTGTTTTGATTTGATTGGTAGTAAATTACATTGGTTTGTTTTTTTCCCTAAGTTGAGTCTGTTTTTTGCCCATGACCATAACTGGTGAGTGATCCCTCCCTGTCCTTGTCTCGAACCCAAAGCATTTCTTTGTATTTTCTCCTTCCCATCCCACAGGGGCCAGGGAGGGAAGAATGAGAGAGTGGCTTTGTAGTGCTTTATTACCAGCTGGGCTTAAACCATGACAACATCCAAACAGGATTCCTGTTCCAGTCAGCTAACCACAGATGCCCCTTTGCCTTTATGCCTCCAGCTAATCTTTACAGTTCTGAAACTGTCACTTAGCAGGCACTCTTCCACCCACCTGCATACAGAACTGATGTTCTTATCCTATTCTCTCTACCTCCTCTTCTCCTCCCTATTCACTTATGTTCACATTTCTATCATTCCAACTAACAAAAGAAGGCGGCTTAAAATACTATGGGGTTGTCATAAATGTGTTGGAGTGGGGTGGGTGGAAATCACAATACAATATGCTTGTCACTCTAAGCAAAGACCAAGGCTTAATGTTAACATGTTAAAAGAACAGCAATCCTTCCTCCTGAAGCATGAAAACAGTCAAATCAACAGCTGAAAAGTTTGTCCCCATTTTCATAAAAAATGTAGAATCATGGAATCACAGAATCATCTAATCATTTAGATTAGAAAAGACCTTTAAGATCATTGAGTCCAAATGCAAACCTAACACTCTTTAACCCCAGCCGGCAAGTAAGCACCACACAGCCACTCACTCACTCCACCCCCAACAGGATGAGGGGAAAAGAATTGGAAGGGTAAATGTGAGAAAAGTCGTGGGTTGAGATAGCACACAGATTA
>JAVJGG010000008.1:9457199-9475962 GCA_035590195.1 Aviceda cuculoides | reverse complement strand
ACACTGCTGGCTCATCTTCAGCCGGCTGGCAACCAGCACCCCCAGGTCCTTCTCTGCCGGGCAGCTTTCCAGCCACTCTTCCCCAGGCCTGTAACCCTGCATGGGGCTGTGGTGACCCCAGTGCAGGACCTGGCACTGAACCTTGTTGAACCTCATAAAATTGGCCTCAGCCCATCAATCCAGCCTGTCCAGATCCCTCTGTAGAGCCTTTCTACCCTCAAGCAGATCAACACTCCTGCCCAACTTGGTGTCATCTGAAAACTTCTTGAGGGAGCACTCGATCCCCTCGTCCAGATCATTGATAAAGATATTAAACAGAACTGGCCCAAGTACTGAGCACTGGGGAACACCACTTGCGACTGGTTACCAATGGGATTTAACTCCATTCACCACCACTCTTGGGGCTCAGCCATCCAGCCAGTTTTTTACCCAGCAAAGAGTACACAATTCCACGCCATGAGCAGCCAGTTTCTCTGGGAGAATGCTGTGGGAAATGGTGCCAAAGGACTTTATGAAAGTCCAGGTAAACAACATCCACAGCCTTTCCCTCTTCCACTAAGTGGGTCACCTTGTCATTGAAGGAGATCAGGTTAGTCAAGCAGGACCTGCCTTTCACAAACCCATGCTGACTGGGCCTGATCACCTGGCTTCCCTGTACGTGCCATGTGATGGCACACAAGTTGATCTGCTCCATTACCTTCCCCGGTACCAAGGTCAGACTGACAGCCCTGCAGTTCCCTGGATCCTCCTTCTGGCCCTTCTTGTAGATGGGCATCATATTTGCTGACTTCCAGTCAACTGGGACCTCCCCAGTTAGCCAGGACTGCTGATAAATGATGGAAAGTGGCTTGGAGAGCACTTCCACCAGCTCCCTCAGTACCCTTGGGTGGATTCCATCTGGGCCCATAGGCTTGCATGTGTCAAAGCAGTGTAACCATTTCCCCTTGTATTATGGGGGTTTCATTCTGCTCTCTATCCCTGTCTTCCAGCTCAGGGGGCTGGATACCCCATGAACAACTGGTCTTACTACTAAAGACTGAGGCAAAGAAGGCATTAAGCACCTCATCCTTTTCCTCAGCCTTTGTTGCTATGTTTCCCCCTGCATCCAACAGAGGATGAAGATTCTCCTTAGCCCTCCTTTTGTTGTTAATGGATTTATAGAAACATTTTTTATTGTCTTTTACAACAGTAGCCAGATTAAATTTTAGATGGGCTTTGGCCCTTCTAATTTTCTTCCTGCATAACCACACAGCATCCTTGTGGTACTCTTTGAAAGGTCATAAACTGTTATTTCCTGAGTTCCAGCTAAAGCTCTCTGTTCAACCATGCCCATCTCCTTCCCCACCAGTTCATCTTTTGGCACACGGGGATGGCCTGCTCCTGCGCCTTTAAGATTTCCTTCTTGAAGAATGTCCAGACTTCCTGGAGTCCTTTGCCCTTTAGGATTGCCTCCCAAGGGACTCTGACAACCAGTCTCCTAAACAGGCCAAAGTTCGCCCTCTGGAAGTCTAAGGTTGCTGTTCTGTTGACCCCCCTCCTTACTTCTTCATGAATCAAAAAGTCCGTCATTTCACGACCACTGTGCCCAAGATGGCCTCCAGCCATCACATTGCCCGCAAGTCCTTCTCTGTTCGCAAAGAACAGGTCCAGCAGGGCACCTTCCCTAGTTGGCTCCCCCACCAGCTGTGTCAGGAAGTTTTCTTCCACACACTCCAGGAACCTCCTAGACTGTTTCCTCTCCACTGTATTGTATTTCCAGACGACGTCTGGTAAGATGAAGTCCCCCATGAGAACAAGGGCTAGTGATTGTGAGACTTCTCCCAGCTGCTCATAGAATATTTCATCTGCCTCTTCATCCTTGTTGGGTGGTCTATAACAGACTTCCACTATGATATCTGCCTTATTGGACAACCATTGTAGCACTCCAGTGGTGTGAGTCATCCCACCATGTTTCTGTGATGGCAACTATATCATAGTTTTCCAGCCACAATGGCTTCCAACTCCTCTTGTTTTTTGCCCATGATGCATTCATTAGTGTAGATGCACTTCATTTGGGCTGTTGATCCCAGCACTGTTTTTGGGGAAGAAGGCCTTTGTATGTGACTCTTTTCAGAATCTTCCATGTTTTCTAACACTTCAGCAACCTTTGTGTTTTTGCTGTCACGTGGATCTCATACCTCCACTGAGATGGCTAGGGTGTTGCATGTATTAGTACAGGGATACTTCAAATGCACTCCAGTGTACTCGGCACATTGTGGAGCAGACTGAGGGACCTCAATGGCACACCATCCCTCAAACATTGGCATGCTACCCCAAGGCTTACCTCTAGTGAGCCTGTTTTTACCCCTTTTTCCCTTCAAATCTAGTTAAAAGCTCTTTCAATGAGCCCTGCTATATCCTGTACAAAGACAGGTGTACTCCATCTGTCACCAGCAGGCCTGGTGTCATATAAACCAACCCATGACCAAAAACCTCAAAATTCTGCCAGTGACACCAGGCTCGGAGCCAGGTATTGATCTGCTGTTTTTTCCTGTTTCTTCCCTCATTATTCCCTGCAACAAGAAGGACAGAGGAGAATGCTCCTTGTGCTCCTGATCCCTTGACCAGTCACCCCAAGGCCCTGAAGTCTCTTCCGATTGCCCTTGGACTTCTTATTGTAACTTTATCACTGCCTGCCTGAAAAAGCGATAATGGATAATAATCCGAAGGACGTACTAGAGTAGGAAGTTTCCTTGTCACATCTTTAATCCAGGCACCAGCAGACTTCACTAAGAAGTAGGTCCAGTCTGCATATTGGGCCTTCTGTTCTCCTCAGGATAGAGTCTCCTATGACAATAACTTGCCTTTTTTTCTTTATGGAAGTGGTTTTGACCCAGAGTGTAGGCCAACTTAACCTTGGTGATACCTCCAACCTAGATCAACCATCGTTCCTCATCATTGTTTGGTTCCACTTGCAGACCCTTATACACATTATGCAAGGACACCTGGGAAGGTAAGGTAGTCATGGAGGAGACATGCCTGCTGCACTGGGCAGGAACTTGTCAGCATTCCTCCTTATCCTTTAAGTCACCACCTATCTGCCTGACAGGCATTCCCCAGGGAAGGTAGGGTGTTATTCCAGTAGTCTATCTCTTTCTGGCTCCGTGATACTCTTAAACATACTCACCTCCTCCCAGGGCTCTGTCACTAAGTGGAGGAGTTCCTCTACCTGGGTGCACCTCCCGCAGGTCTGCTCACGACTGCCGTCCAGTACTGGTGTAAGAGCAGGGCATGGCCTGCAGACTGGCACCAGGGTGGCAGTGTGTTCTCACCAGAGCTCTGTCTGGGAAGCTGCATGAGTTGCAGCAGGTGCAGACTTGTGAGAGGACATAGCCTTTTGCCGGGTGAATACCATTGCTCCCTGGTTGAGGTGGTAGAGCTACAGCACGCTTCCTGCATGCCCTTCCATGTGAGCTGCAGCACAAACTGACGCACTACTCCCTTGCAGACACACCATGCCCTGTTCTTGGTGCTCCGGGTTGCTACGCTCCCCAGGGTCTTCCTTTATAGATGTGGAAGGGACTTGGCTGCCATTGCTCCTGACCCCACCCAGGTCTCGTCAGCTGCTGTCACGCGAGTTGCAGGCTTCTGGTGGGTCTCTTGGCAATGCTGGAGGTTCCCCTGGTTCAGGAAACTCTGCTGCGCACCGCGCTGGAGCCCTCTGCTGCAGATCCTGCCAGCAGGGGAGGTGCTCACCTCGGCAACTGAGGCGAGGATACTTTGTACCAACTACGAACTTACTGTAAGTTTATTTGAGATATATTAGAAAATTTAATGAACTTCTATAGGGTTATCTGTACAGGAGTGGATTCCTGCAAGACGGAGGTAGAATCCAAATGGGACTATGTGTGAGAACCCAGGAACTTTGGTTTGCCTCTTTCTCCACCACTGCAATGTAGGTATGGTGTGGTCCCATACACTGTGCTACTATACAACTCCCCAAATATGTGTTCATATATATCCACCTTAACCAATTTTCAAATAATTTACAGTAATTACAGAGTAATTGCTATAGAAGTACACAAAATTTGTGGTGTGATTTTTTTCAAACACTTTTTAAATGATTTAACGGGCCTAATCTTTTTTAATATTGTCTATAAATCAATAGATTTTGTCACATTAATAAATTCTTTGGGCATCAGACTTTTCCAAAAACTGGATTCCTAACGTGATTTTCCATGTACGAAATAGTATTCTTCTCAGGTAATTTTACATTTCTTAAAGTTAGGTGTCTGGTGTGTAGCCTAAATTAATTACATCTTTCTTTATTGACATGATAGATAACAGTCTGTATAGACAGACTTATAAAAGGATGACCAAAGAGAAAGATTAGAAAACTAGCTAAGATAAGAAATCTAATTACTAGAGCATGTGAGTCCCATTCTTTTTGATCACTTTCAACCACTCTATTTTTATCTTCTGATTATCAGTCTGTTATCCCCTACTATGGGGATTTTAAATCACTTGCAACCATTACTCTGTCTCTCATCTGCAGCAAAAGGTTGTCTTCAACATACTCCAGTATCTTCTCAGGCTGTCTGGAGAGAGGTCTGTAACATTAGATATTCTCTCAAAGAAAGAATCTAAATTCAGAGTTAGACCAGTGTCTAAATTATCTGAGTAAAATAAATCATTCCTAGCTGGAGCTTTTTATGTGAGTTGGGAATAAAAGACAATGTATTTATATATAAACCACAAACATTAAGGAATGAGTGTGTTGCAGACAGCTAGGTAGTCAGAACAGCAGTTGAGAATACTTTGCATTTTCAAAAATCGCTCAAGTGTATGTAGTTGCCATTTATTCTGTTAAGAGTAAACCTCCATTTCAGCAACTCATCCAGATGGTTTACTACTGCATGCATAACCATGTATATTCTTGACTCTGACCCCAAATTAGGAAGGTTTGAAAAACTCTTGCATAACTATATCAGAGAGGAAAATGTTTCTCTTCTTGCTCCTGTGAACCCATACAGGAAAAACATTGTCATATCTTCTAGCCTATCCAGATTTCTTCCAAACAAATCAACTATGTGAAGTAAGCATTTTTTCAAGTTGAACCACTTGTCCATCAGCTGAGGAAGAAAAATTGTGCAGCTTTCAGAAATGCAGAATGAAGTAAAGTTGGCATTATCCGTATCCTCACAAAGCATTCAGAAACACCATACATAATTGCAAATTTGAGAGTCCCATAGATTTAGTGAAATGGAAATGGAAGTAATCTCATAATACCAGAATGTCATCAGAAAAAAAACCAACCCTGGAATACAGCTGTGAGATACTGTGAAGAAGTACATATTTTGTTATATATAGACATATATTATTACACATAATGTTATATGTCATATGTGTGTATGTGTATATATGTATTTTATGCATTCTCTACTTGAAAATGGGTGACAGCTAGTTTTTCACTGCTGCTTTTTGTTTATTAAACAGGGACTTCTGAAGGGTGGAATTAGTTGTAGTGTACCATGGATGTTTATTACAAAAGCTAACAGAAAACAGATGTCCATAATGATTAATATCATAAGTAAAATGTGAAGAAATCCTTCCACCTTACAAAGCCTCACCTGGAGAACTGCATCTGGTTTGGGGCACCAAAACTGAACCAGGTGATTGGAGTGAGTTCAATATCCAATCTGAACTTTCCCTGATGCAGCTGTGAACCATTCCCTTGTGTTCTGTCTCCAGACACCAGAGAGCACCTCCCTCTCTGCTGCCCCTCATGAGGCAGTTGTAGACATCAATGAGGTCACGCCTCAGTCTTCTCTTCTTGAAGCTGAACAAACCTAGTATTCTCAGCCATTCCTAAGTCATGAACTCTAGTCCTTTCACCATCTTTGTTGCTTTCCTTTGGACACATTCTAATATTTTTATATCCTTCTTACATTCTGAAGCTCAAAACTGCACACGGTACTTGAGGTGAGGCTGCATCAATGCTGAGTACAGTGGGACAATCGCTTCTTTCAACTGTCTAGCTATACTGTGCATAATGCACCCCATGATATGGTTGGCCTTTTGGATGTCAGGGCACATCGTTGACTCATATTGAGTTTACCGTCAAGCAAAATCCCAAAATCCCTTTCCGCAGGGCTGCACTCCATTCTCTTGTCCTCCAATCTATACATACATCCAGTTTTACACCATCTCAAGTTTAGAATCCAGCATTTGTCCTTGTTGAATTTCATACAGTTGGTGATTGCAGACTAATTTAATCTATCAAGATCTCTCTGTAAGGCCTCTCTACACTTGAGGGAATGAATGGCTCTTCCTAATTTAGTATCATCACCAAACTTACTTAGTGTGCACTCAACTCCTGTATCCAGGTCATCATTGATAAAAACATTGAAGAGAACTGGACCTAAAATTTTGCCCAGGGAAAACACCATAATTTGTAAGAAAAGCTGTGGAATCTCCATCATTTATTCAGTTTTTAATAACAACTTAGACAAACAACTGTTTATATATGAATATTTTACCTTGTGGCAGAGGGATGGACTACAATACTTTTGAAAATGTCTTTTAGACCCATTTGCTCTAATTGTCATAATCGCATAATTCTAATAGAAATGTTATGATAAAGAATGAATTTTGCAAGGTAAATGTACCCTTACAGCATCAACCCTGGGGAACAGAAATGTGAAGTATGATGAGTCAATATATCCAGAACTACTTGAAATATAATAGCAACTGAAATAGAAGAGAGCAACAAACATGCTGTGAACAACTTGCCAACAATTTTCTTCTTTATTCATAGTTTGTGTTCCTAACCTGATACATGATGCTGTGTTATTTCTCTGGCTTGATTCAGCAGGACTTTGGAAAACAAAGTTATCTGGGATTCTGTAGCATTTGGGGTTTATTTTTGTTATTTTTTTCATTTAGTTCTCATGCTTGCCTGCAGGAAGCCTGGAGCTGCTTTTGCTAGTAATGGGGAACTCCCACTCTTTCTCATCTACTTAATGCCAATTTGAGGTGTAGTAAACAAAATAAGTTTGTTTTTAAAACTTTCTGTAATTGAAATACATTTCTGAGGGAAAAAAAACCCAACATGTAAATGGTAAGTGGAAACTAGCAGCTGAATTTTAAGGAATGATTTAATTCTGGCTACAGGCTTTCAGTCATTACTTATGTTTCTATTTATTATGGTCCTAATATGCCCTCATTTATAGGTATTCTTTCTTATGGAATTACAATTCTGTAGTATGACACCTCAATTTTTAACAGCATGGATCATGATTCACTAAAGCATAACATCACTGTATTGAAACAGCACTTTTTCACATAACAAGTTAAGTGCTTACAGTATTTAAGTTATCTTTTAACAGAAGTTTAGCAGCTAGAAATAATTAAAAAACCCCAAACAACAAATCAGCACAACATGACTAGCCAGCTGTTCATCGGAACATGCTGTGTGGGCTATAGTTTCAGAAATCCTACTGTAAAATATTAAGAAAAAAAATATTTACTGTACTTTTATTTTTCTTGGAAGAGAAGATATTTCCTGGATTAAAATAGTACACTCTGTAATTTATTTATTTCTAAATATATGCACAATCATTACAGCATAAGAAGTGGAGTACAGGTGGAGAACAAAGAGTGCAGGGTTACAGGAAGAAGAGAGACTTCAGGAATGGAAAAACAGGGCTATTGGAGGACCCCTTCAAGCATACACACATACTGGCTTTGCATGGCAAGATTTTGGTAGTGGGGGGAGTACAGGGGTGGCTTCTGTGAGAAGCTGCTAGAAGCTTCCCCCATGTCTGACAGAGCCAGTGCCAGCTGGCTCCAAGTCGGACCCACCGCTGGCCCAGGCTGAGACCATCAATGATGGTGGTAGCACTGTGCAACAGCAATTGCAGCAGGGAAAGAGTTGAAAGAATATGTGAGAGAAACAACTGCATAGACCCCCAGGTCAGTGCAGAAGGAGGAGGAGATGCTCCAGGTGCCAGAGCAGAGATTCCCCTGCAGCCCGTGGTGATGAAGACCATGGTGAGGCAGGCTGTCCCCCTGCAGCCCAGGGAGGTCCACGGGGGAGCAGATCTCCACCTGCAGCCCGGGGAGGACCCCACGCCGGAGCAGGGGGATGCCCGAAGGAGGCTGTGACCTCGTGGAGAGTTGGCACTGGAGCAGGCTCCTGGCAGGACCTGCGGCTCCGTGGAGGACCCATGCTGGAGTAGTCTGTTCCTGAAGGACTGCAGCCCATGGGAAGGACCCCTGTTGGAGAAGTACATGAAGGACTGTCTCCTGTGGGAGGTTATTGCAGACAAGTGATTTAGATCACTTGAAGAATCACCATGAAAGGTATCAGAAAAAGTAATTTTACTGTGAATTTGTAAAAGTGCAACTTAACAAAGTTCAACAGCAAGTTCTGCACTGACCTGGGGGTCTGCAGGGTTGTTTCTCTTACATCTTCTCACTCTCTCTCCGGCTGCCATTTTCTTCTGTCCCCACAACTGGTTTTTTTCCTTTTTAAAAATGTTATCACAGAGGCGCTACCACTATCACTGATTGGCTTGGCCTTGGCCGGCAGTGGGACCAACTTAGAGCCGTCTGGTATTGGCTCTGTTGAACATAGAGGCAGCTTCCAGCAGCTTTTTACAGAAGCTGTAAACCCCCTCCCCGCTACCAAAACCTTGCCACACAAAAAAAATACAAGTGTTTTTTGGTTTTTTTGTAAACAGCGTTTTAAGAGTTTGGGATCTTATATGGAGTTCATTGTTCTGGTTAACGAGAACAAAGCATCAGCTGCTGTAAGTTACACTTATGTAATTTGAGGAAACAAAAAAACAGAGTGGCATAGAAACACTAGTGCGCACTGCCTGAAAACAGTAGTGCTCTTTAAAATGATACAGCATTCCCAAGAAACTGTAAAGGTGGATGTCAAAGAAATGTTAAAGTGAAGAACACAGAATTAGGAATTGCAGTTTTTAGCACTCTCTATCTTCCATGAAAACCTAACTTTAAAAGTTCTAAAGACCTGTTTTCTTAAATGCATCAACTTTGAGACATTACACATATTATTTTCCTTTTGTGAATGCTGTACATAATTTGATGCAGGAACACAGCTCTGTCCAGGCTATTATTGACTTCCTGATCTTCATAGGTGGTCTCCTGGACTTCATGGTTCATAAGGGTGGCATTTCTGGTGGAGCTTGAAAATATTGGTAGCTCTTCCCCAATTAAAGAGTTGTCTGTCATACAAAAATGTCATCATAAACATGAGCTATCCAAAGAACAATAATATTTATATAGTTTTTCATAGATCTATTCAAAATTAAATTTGTTATTTGCTCTGAGACAACTCACTATAAGAAAGAGAAACAGCATTCCCTTGATAAATAATTTACAGTGAATCTTTCACTGACCTACATAATAAGCTTGTTTTCATACAAAGCATCTGATTTTCCTTCCCAGGATATGTGTCAGTTTTCATGATTAACTATGGGAATCATTACATGGTTAATACTAAAGAAGATACTACCATGTAGTCTCCTGTGGACTTGGTTAAAAAATGTTCCTCAAAATACTTTCTATTGCAAAATGTATTTTCTTCTAAGACAAATACATATTTGCTTTATTTCTTCTTTCAGCTGAATATTATTAAATTGCCTGACACCTGTAAAAAAGTAATTTAATATATATTATGAAACTCTCTTGTTAAGTACTTTGCACCACTCTTACTGAGATTCATAAAATAATATGGAAATACCAAATCTAATTTTAAAATAAGCCAAGAGCAATTGTCAAAGTTATTCAAGTTTATTTAGATACTAAATAATTTTCTAAGTTATTATTCTGAATCATAATTAGTAAAATAAAGTTTATTTTCTGAGAAGAAAAAATATTGTTAAGTTTGGAATAAAGGCAAAGTTAGCATTTGAAATTCCCTTTGAAACAATCATTCAGAATTCTGTTCAGATCTAGTCTAATGGCTGTTAAGTGGGAGTCAGGAACTGCGGTATAATTCATTTACATCTGAGTAGAACTCCTAGGCTCCTTTGCAGTCAATCGCAAGAGTGCTATTCTTTTGATCTATTTTATACATCTAATATAAAATGAGATTGAGTGCTTATTGGAAGTGCCTCTTTCTCTCTATTGACTATAATGGACGTGTAGAGTGAATAACTTAGAGGCTTACATTTGGTCAAATGAATTGTTGCTGCTTACTCACTGTATTGACAGAATTGCTTCATGTTTCCTTCAGTTAAGGTACAATTTCATCACTGCTTCATTATAATGTTCTTATTAAAAAGTTTATTACATTTGGGTGGAAAGGCAGTTAAACTACACCATTCACTTAATGGAGAAGTTTCTGATCTTTTCAGAAAGTTGAGGAGAGTTGGAAAACACATTACACGTCTAAAAGGTTACCAGCATCCTCAGTCTTTAAAATGCAGACATTAACAATGGGTTATATGAGAGTATTCTGAACACGATCTCACTGTGTTCATAGATGTATTAAGTCTATGAATTGAAGCTTTTGGCATTTAGCGGTAAATGTCTATATGATTACCTTTATGCATGTATACTGTGTTTCACTCATCTAGAATGTGATAAACTAATTATTTAACAGCATGAATTGCATAAAAAGGTGCAAACCAGAGATAATTATTACAAATAATTAAAGTCTATATATATTATAGTGAAGATGAGTGGTAAGCTAAAGTAAATGTAAGTGCTTATGAATATTTAAGTGCTTACGCTGGAAAAAAACTTTTGAAAGTCATGTGGTCCAAAACCCAGTCAAAGCAGAGCAATTTTGAAATTTGATCAGACTGCTCAGAGCTTCCTCCTGTTAAGACACCTCAAGAATGGATTAGTCACAGTTTCTAAGGGAAAAGTGTTAAACTGCTTAATCACTCTTACTGCGAACAATGTCTTTCCTGAACTGGTCATGTTTCAATTTATGAAATTCTTTATTTCTCCTTTGAACAGTACTCCTCTAAGATTGTAATTAAATCTTTACTTTCGAAATCATGCAACTTGTGTGATATTTAATGTTACATAACATCAGAGTCTTATTTCTTAATTTTAGAAATTAAGTGTTGTAGTGCAAGCCAGCTATTGTAGGTTTTCTGCATAATCTATGGAGAGAAATAGGCACCTCTAGAGGATAACACTTGTCTCTCACCTCATTATTTTAAGAAGAAATTAATTGCCACCTAGAAATAGCATTTATTCCTTAGAAAAACATGAAAACAATACATTGAGGAACTCTCCTTTTCTAAACCGATTGTACATTTGCTTTATATCAGGGAAAGTCTTTTGTAATATATTTTCACAGTCAGAGAGTAGGTGGAGGTCTCAATTTAGCAGCAGTGAATTGTATATCTTCCACCAATCCATCAGATGGGCACATTCAAATCCATGCCTTAGGACTGGCATAGTATTGTATGCTGTTTAGTAAGAAGTTATTAATTACATATATTTATATTAAAAGAAGGGGTACATATAACTGCAGGTTTTTTATATTAATTACATATATTTATATTAAAAGAAGGGGTACATATAACTGCAGTTTTTTTAAATCTTTACAAGCAAAAACCCCAACAGCAACTAGCAGCTATTTCTCAGAAGAGAGGATCCACTACCCAATAGGGGAAACACATTTTCAGCACCAACTCAATTGTTATTTGTAAACAAATCTACACAGAAAAAAGACATTCTAAACTCACAAAAGAACACAGCCCATTGTCTAAAAAGGTGTAGATGTTTGCATGACATCTGCTTATTTTAAGAGAACGACAATTTTAGGGAGGGGGCAGAGATAGAGAGGGAGGTCAGTATTTAAGGAGCGCTACTAATGGAGCTTCCTCAGAAGGATATCATGTTTCTGCATTCTCATTCTTTTGCGCTGTCATTCTCCCCTATCTGCACAACTTCTCTAACTTCCAATGCTTAAAAATAAATAAGTAAATTCAAGAGATAATAGCTATCAGTCTCCAATAAGAATTGACTTTATGCCAAAATTTGTTTTCATAACAGTGTATTACTCTATTGGGTGTTGGTGTCAAGGTGTTGGCAGTGGAGGGGAGCTACAGGGGTGGCCTATGTGAGGAGAGGCCAGAGCCTGCTCCATGCTGGAAACAGCCGGTTCCAGACACCTGCAAAACAGGATATAGCTGAGCCCCTCAGCCAAGATTGTGGTGCCTCAAGGAAAACATATTTGAGAACGGGTGAAATGCTTTGCAGCAGTTGTGAGAGATGAGTGAGGGAAAAAAAAACCTTTAAGAAACAGCCCTACAGACACCAAGGTCAGTGAAGAAGGAGGGGGAGGAGGTGCTCCAGCAGAGATTCCCTGCAGCCTGTGGGTAAGACCCCACTGGAACAGGTATTTCCCTGTAGCCTGTGGAGAGGTATATCTACAGCAGGTAGATATGGCCTGAAGGAAGCTGCAGCCCATGAACAAGACAAGCTGGAGGAGGGTCCTGACAGGAACTGTGGCCCATGGAGGACCCATGCTGGAACAGGCTTCTCCTAAAGGACTGCAGTCCATGGAGAGGACTGGTGCTCGAGCAGGGGAAAGGCAAGAGAAGGAAGGAGTGGCAGAGAGGAACTGTTACGAACTGACGATAATCCCCCATTCCCCATACCCCTGCACCACTGGAAAGGTTGGGAGAGGGAGTAGAGGAGTGGGGAATGCAGGAGTGACATTCAGCCTGAGGTGTTGGGGGAGAAGATGTTTTAATTTTTTTTTGTCTTTGTTTCTCACCATCCTACTCTACTTTAAGTGCAATATGTTAAATTACTTTTCTCCTAGTTGAATATCTTTTGTCTGGGATGGTAACTGGCAACTGATCTTCCTGTCTTTTATCTTGACCCATGAGATTTTCCATCTTATTTTCTCTCTGCATCCTGTCAACATTCAACTGTAATTCTCATTCTAGCCTCTGCAATGATCACTATAGCTAAAATTCCAAAATAATCACATAAAATCAGTTCCCAGGGAAAGAACATCTGTTGCAAGGTGAACACAAGCAATGTTTAGAAAAAGAAAATTATTTGATGAACTAGCTGGGACATTATTGCCATCACTAAAAAAACATACAGAGTCATCACTAAGCAAAATATTTAGAATCCTTAAGTGTGCTTTAGGTGTAATTTTGAAACCTACATTAAGGAGAGCAACCCAGTAAACCACATTCTAACATCTTTGGGATTTCAGACGCAAACTATTCTTAATACCAGAGGCATGTTACATAATAATCTGTGCACATAAAAGAAGCAAAAATCTGTTCTTAAGCACTTCTCAGCCCAAGAAAATTTGCTTCCACTGCTTCTTCACCTCAGAGAACTGTATAAAGAATCATCACAATAGAATATAGCCTGGGAGGAAGGAGAATCTTGATGTTCCCAGAAGTTTTAGTGGCTATGCTGCAATTAATCCAAACTAATTTTAACTACATAAAAATTGATGCAGCCAGTTCAAATACCTTGCAATAGCTAGTGAAGAGAGATAGACATCTCCAGAGGACATTGTCTAAAACATTTATCTTGGCTTAGCATGAACTGTCTGAATGATATGCTTATCTCTTTTGCCTTTCATTATAGAATGACTAACACACATTTGCTATCTACTTTTAAGATGGATAGAAGTAGGACACCTGAAATTCAACCCTGCGGTTCTACAGATATGACACATTTCTTAACTCATTCAGAGGGTAGGTGCAATATGCTTTGTTGTGACGAAAGGTATTGCAGGTCGTTGTGACAACTATAACCTGTCTCTTGAACTGAAAGGATAACTGTTTTTCCTTGCCCATTTAATCTTTTTCCTCCCTCTTCTGGTGTGACTAAAGAGTATGAGTCCATGGTGGTTTTATGGTAAACATTTCTGGAAGAACTGCTAATGTTCAGAATATTTTCTTAACTCGGAATATCTTTGCTTTATTTATGATCCAGTTCCAGCTGTCAGCATGTTACAATGAGCACTTCCTATTATTATACCAAGCTTCTTTGTCTGCAAAATATAGCTTTTAAAAACCAAGTAACTAATACTGCATAGGTGATTATGGGAGCCATTGTGATCACATATGAACAGAGCAGGAACAGCTGGTCAAATAATGTAGATCATAATATACAAATATCGTCACTAATACACAGCAGTGAGTTAATTGTTCTGTGTGAGCCATTATTGTCCATTGTTCCTGATTACACAGATTGCAACTAGCTATCCAAAAAAGTCTGTGAGTCCTGGATATCTTTTTGAAGATAGTGCGAATAATTATTTGTCTAAAATTCATTCATAGGATGACGGTCATAATTCACCATTATCTCTTATTCTTTGTTATCCTATTTAGTATAGTGTAGTTTGAGCCAATCTGGGAGCAAAAACAATTCCGTATAAGATGAGCAATCATACGCTAAAAATAACAAATAGTGACTAGTCAATGTGAGCAGCTGTGAACAGGCCATAGGCAAATACATATGAATAACGAATACACTCACAGGCTCAGCATTAGTTTGCAAGCAATTCACAGATAGAAAAAAGGAAAAAATTTGTAATTAATAGTATTTATAATGAATAATTCAGTTGGCTCTACTTCTTGACAATTGTCATGACACTGCCTAACCATTTTTTTCATTGAGATCTGCATATTTTACTCTTTTAATCTTTCACATATTAGTCCTCCCAGCCTAAGTCTTAGATGAAAGTCTTTCAATTCCTAAAGTAATACCAAAAATCTCATTCCACTTGAAATCTTCATTCTTTCTAGAGGTATTATTTATTATAGTTGTGATTATCTACATTTTAAAGGATTACCTTTCATATAATTTGAAAATACAAAGTATGGCAACTTATTCCTTTCCCTTTTCAGAGGAAGGCTTACAGACAAGTGAAGCAATTTCTGTGCAAAGTGGTGTGTTTTTTTTTTTTTTTTTCCTGGCATTCACTTCCATTATTGTAAAATGGTAGAATTAAAAGAATAAGGTTAACCTCTACCCAAAGTCCTCATTTACCTTCACTTTCCTGAGAAAAGCTCCTGCTCTTATTCAGAAATATTATTCCGCGCTTTGCTAGAAATCTCCTTAATATTAACTTCTTATATTACAGATGTTCAATTTAAGGAACTGAAAAGCAGTGTTCAACTGCCATAAATTTAAGAATACACCTGATATCTTTTATCTCCTTAACAATTAAGGTAGACATACCCTATACATTAAAACCACTTACCTATTCCCTAACTAACCATGCTATAGAACATATTTTAGAGCAGAAACCAAAGAACTGCATTTACAGAAGACTGTATAAGATTTTAATACTCAAAAGGAAAGTACTGATGTTTTCATTAAAAACATATTCTCTCAAATACAAATGCATGGTATTGTAAAATCTGAATCAGACAGCTCTATATATAGTTTCTTTGTCAAATAACATGTGGAGTCAATTCATAGAGACCAAGGCAGGAATCTTCTCAAGAAATTTAATACATTTTACAGATAGACATCTAGCTTTGACTTAGTCACCACACTCTTCTTTCAAAGCAACTGGAAAGATACAACAGTAAGCATACAGTTACTTATCTGGCCTACTTCAGGATGAGAGTAATTATCCTCTAGAGCTACTCTATTTCCTCTATTGACAATAAAAGTAATTGATTAATTAACTAATTAGATGTCTAAAACAAGGTCAACACTGGTTTACATAAGACTATGGAACAAACTGATAATCCAAGAAAGAATTTTCACAAAATTCACCAATTCTCCTGCAAAGTTTCTTGCCTACTTTTTTTCAAATACACTGTTAACCTGGACTTGAAAATAAATAGCATACATTACTAAACAACCATATGCATCATTTTCCCTAGGGGAAGAATCAGGGAAGGGATCGACTTTGGATACCAAATCCATCATCATTAAGATAAATCTATATTGCTGAGTGGAACATGGTCCAGACGGCAGTTTAAAGCCTGCATGGAGGTGGCCAGCCCTTGGCAGATTGTGGCTTGGCATTCTATAGCATAGTCTCAAAGGCAGGACAGGTGTTTGTCATCATGACTCCTCCAGTTCCGATTCCCTAGGTGTCCAGTTTAAGGCATCTGTTGACAATCACATTCTATGCAGTTAGATTTAAGTTCAATGGAAATAAAAATGGAATCATTACTTCACGTCATCTTGGAAAGAACACCAATGAATCAGGTATATAATCAGGTTATAGAAAACAGAAATGAAGAATAAAACACTAGGAAAAATTGAGAAGTAAAAAGGCTGATAACCTTACTTTAATCCCTTTTTGATTATGCATGACATGTATTTGCATAATTCTACTTTGTTTTTTCCTGTCTATATTCCTTACCTTATATATTATGCAATACACTCTTTTTAAAAGACAATGTCATTTTAAAACAGAAGGTTGGGATGTTCTGTTCCTGGCCCTTTCTCATTCACTGTACAGGATATAGATGCTTCTCACCTAATGGGCAGCTACTCAATATTTTTGTTTTATTCTCATTGCTAAAGGTATGGCCTCAAGCCAAATTATTGCACACTATTTAAGCCCTACTCTGAAGGCAGAGTTATTGATTTTGTTATGGACTTTCTTATAGTGATCCCCACTAATGTATATGAGCCCTTCACAAACAATTTATCTTCACAACTATCCAGTAAGGAGCCTGGAAAAGAAGGGGATGTGGTGGTGAAAGATTATATTCTCACCTTGGTACAGAACTGAACCATATTGTGTCTAAGCTTATTTTGGCGTTACCTGTATGGGGTAGTGTAAGACTTGATTTTTTAGAAAAAATTCCAGAACATAATACTTTGTATGTTCAAGTACAGTATCTTTTGAGCTTAGATGCTTTCTTTTTGAAAAGCAATCCCATTTTTCAATTAAATTAAAAGGTCAGGTTCAACAAAGAATTTGGATGCTAAAGAGTATGTTGATATGGTAGCTGCAAAGTATAATTCCAAATTAAAAGGAAGGTGCCTAGGGGAGAGCTAGAGACATGAGAAGATTGATTAAAAAACAATAAACAAGCGAGAGAAAACCCTACCCATAGATCCACAGCTAGCTAGTAGGTAAAATGGAGAAGAAGCATTCACTAAAGCAGCACTTTGAAGTTTAGTTCAGAGATGCAAAAGGAGGTGCAAATCTGTATTGATGTTCTACAGTGCCTTTCCTAAGTATATGACTGTCCTAAGCATTTGGGTAGGAAGAGAAGAGACCTGAACTGTATTTCTAATGAAGTATGTCTGTCTCATGCTCTCTACATTACATTATTCTCACTAGATATTATCTGTGTTAGAGCAATACAAAGGGGAACATATTTTTAAAACAGAAATTAAAGTTAATTTGACATGATTTTTTAAAAGATAATTTGATTTCCCAAGAAAACATAAATTTTCATGGATTCCATTCAATTTCAGAAAACGAACAAACAAACAAACAAAAACATTAAAATACAACAGCAGAGTTTTCTTTAAAACAGGAAGCTTTGTACAACACCCTCAAATGACAGAAGTTTTCATGTCACATGTAAGTCATCATTTTAGCTGAGAAGTATTTTTTTTTTAATGGGGAGAGTTAAATCAAGTTGAGATTTACTTTGGGGTATATGAGTTAAATCAAACTCAGGTTTACTTTTGAGTACTGGGTGGGGTTATGGCGTGTACTGTAGGCGTGTCATTGGTGGGACCTAAAATGGCAAGTTCCCTTTTTTTAACATGATGCACCTGTGAAGCCCCTCCGCTTGTACATTGATATTGCAATTGAATCCTCCCCTGATTAATTTTTCACTGATCAGTTATTAACCATCAATTCAGCTGTGCACTTACTGTGAGCTGGTCACCTCACTGGACTATTTTCATGACTTTGCAGTTCAGATTTGTGACTGCAATCTGTGATTATGGAACCACTCTGCCAAAAATTGATATTTAACACCAGGTTCAGTTTTAAAACACTAGTTAGATTTCTGATCCAAAAATGTGAGAAAAATAAACCAACGTTTCTTCACTCATAGCCATGAGCTGAACATCAAGAAGTTTGGTCTAATTTTCCCATGTTTTGCGTGGGAACTCCAGCTAGCGTCTTAAAGAAAGAAAACACAAATAAGGTGGTGGAACAAGCCAGTGTACAATATTTAAATGCTAAAAATACAACTACAGTTAGCTTCCTTTTTCCCAAAATGAGGCAGTTCCTAGGTTAGGTGGGAACTTTGTCTTGTTGCAATAAAACAATAATAATAATTAAAGAAACCCCATCCAGTATATCAAAGCTTAATCTAAGCAAACAAATGACCTCGTGGGATCAATTGGTTCTACTAAATGGTTCCACAAATCATTTCTTTCTGCTTCTTTTGCTGGCCACCCTTTCAAGCCATGTTCCTTGCAACTTTTTGTTCTGCCTCTTGCTGTTTCTGCTGACTGCCCCACGCTCTGCTCCCCACTCACACAAACAGCTGCTCACACTGCTCGCTCTTCTGGTTAACCACAAGGGCACTGCTAACTTCTGGCATGTCACCTGTAAAAAAGGTTATCTGTAGTACTGACAACTGACCCCATCCTACAGTGGACAGGGGATTCTCAAACAGTTCCTCCTGTTTCCCAGTTGGTAAAAAAATCTTAAACAGCTTCTTCTACCTCATTTCTTAGAGAGTCTACTGCCCTCTCCCTTTCCTTTCTAGACTGTAAATTGTGCTAACCCTGTGTCCTGGTTTCAGCTGGGATAGAGTTAATTGTCTTCCTAGTAGCTGGTACAGTGCTGTGTTTTGGGTTCAGTATG
>JAVJGG010000008.1:9428774-9457099 GCA_035590195.1 Aviceda cuculoides | reverse complement strand
TATGCGAAGAATGTTGATAACACCCTGATGTTTTCAGTTGTTGCTCAGTAGTGTTTAGTCTAAAATCAAGGACTTTTTATCCGCCCCCATCCCACTGGGGGCGGGGGGAGCGAGTGAGCGGCTGCGTGGTGCTGAGTTGCTGGCTGGGGTTAAACCACGACAGGCTTTTTGGCGCCCAACGTGGGGCACAAACCCACGACCCTGGGATTAAGAGTCCCATGCTCTACCGACTGAGCTAGCCTGGCAAAGTTTGAACCTTCCTTTAGAATGAGTACTTACTCCAGGGTTGGTTACTTATAGATTGCTATTCCAAAAGCTATGGTAAACTAGAAACTTTTTCATTTTATAACAAGACAATCTTTTGGTAGAATTGTCTCTCATACATAATAGAACATGAGCATCATTATTTTTTATTTTGTTCCCCTTCTTTCCACTCAATGTTAACTGGATACTTTCATTTCTTGGAGCTCTTTCCCTTTTGGATTTCCTTGGAGTGGAGGAATGTAAGGGTTTTACTTTCACTTTATTGATTACATACTAAGTGTATGGGTACTTAATGGATCTTATTCAGCAGGATCCTTGATTCAAAGGGTTGCAGAAAGAAAGATTGCTCACAATACTTTGGCCTGTGTGAGATGTCTGTACTCCTGAGCATTTCACGTATAAATCCCTTAGGTGTGTGTGTGCATGTAAAATATGGAGAACACATATGATTTATAAGATTTTGCACTTATTAGTACAGGAAGAAAAAAAAAGTTTAATATTTTCTGTTTCTGTGAAGAAATCTGGACCTTTTTTTACTCAGCATCAGAGCAATAGGATAAGATCCCAAGGTGTTCAATGTAAGAATACTATTTTTTGTTAAATTACTTTTTAACTACAAATATATTGTTAAAGCTTTCCTATATGTTTTCAGTAAAATACAACCAGACTCACAATGAAACGTGCCAGACAATTCCATTATGAAACTTTCATATTTCTTAATTTCTAAGTAGAATGACAAATACGACTAAAATTGGATTTTTCTAATATATTTGTTACATTGTATTTACTTTTTTTCTATTGAGAAAAAAAGAACCATGGTACAACTGTGGAACCATATGTATGCAAGGAGAGATGTGTATAAAAAAATTAAGAAAGGACCTGTAAGAAGCTATTTTATCTATGATAAAATTAAGATATAATATTTTGAAACAACATTTCAAATAGTTATTTTACAATTAAAAGGTAAAGCATATGAATTTTCCATTTTTTCTTCAAACCTTAAAACCACTTTCCTTTGCAATTAGATTATAGATGACTATTACCAAGACAAAGCAATTTTCAAGGGTGAAGTCTTAAAGACATGAAAGTAAAGCTTTATCAGGAAACTTGGAAGCAACCTTAATCACAGAGATCACTAATCTCTATGATAATGACATTATAGTGTAGGAACAATTTGCTGTCTCATATTTATTACAAAATCTTTGCTGGGGCAATCTTTTTCTCCCAAGGAAATACGAACTCATTACATTATCAGCATTGGGGTTTTTTGCAACACTTTAGATATAAACATGTTATAAGACACTTCTAATTGAACAAGAATTGCTTAGTTTTTATATTTGTCAAAAATATACGTTGAAGACACTCTTGGTATTTCCAAGTAAGAATATGATTTCAAATTACTATAATCTTCTCTGAGCAGCAGGAGTTAAAACATTCACTTTCATTGTGTGGGTTGTTAGGAGATGAGCATTTGCAGACTGCGTGATGTGATATTATAATGATATGCCTGTCGCAATGTCTCAGTAAAGGTGGATCCTGGTATCTGTTCTATTTTCTCTTCAGCTCTTCCTAACTGTTCAGTATAATATTTTTACGTTAATACTCTTTTTTTGATGGTTATTATGTTCTTCTCTATTAATAACATTAAAAATATTTTCTTATGTTTCATCCCATTAAGAGCAACAGTACCTCTCTCTTCATGTATCCCTTAGTATCTACAGGGTTTTTTTTAATCCAGATGGAAAGTAAATGCTTAATCCTAGAGGAATTCTCATCTTATCCCTTGACAAGGCTATGATTTATCTTTCTTCCAGTCAGTAAGGTGATGAACACACTACAGAAGCTTATTTTCAGACATTTTGTCCCCCAAATGGTTGCAATTCCATCTCACCAACTAAAAAATTCTGTTCAAGCTTCCCACAGAGCAAATTGCTTTCTTAAAGTCCTCTATTTTTCCATTATTCTAGCTTCAGTATTTCTGTCCCAGCGATGTTCCCTCCTCTCCTCTCTATACCACGGTTATATATTGTCAGCAGGGGTAGGGCTGCCCTGTGAGGGGGTCAGGGTGTGAGTCTGTTGAGCCTCTGAAACTTCTGGTGCGGGGCAAGAAAGGCTGGGACCTGTAGGTTTCCAGGAAATACCTGTTCCATTGTGGTCTTCTCCACGACCTGCAGGGGAACATTTGCTCCAGCTCTTGAAGCGCCTCTTCCCCCTCCTTCTTTTCTCACCTTGGAGTCTGCAGGGCTGTTTCTCTCACATTTTCTCTTACTCCTCACCCTTGGGCACTGTTTTGCCCTTTCTTAAATATGTCATGACAGAGGTGCCACCATCTTGGCTGAGGGGTTCAGCCGTGCCCTGTGGTGGGTCCATTGGAGCTGGCTGGAACTGGCTGTGTCCAGCATGGGACAGCCCCATGCCTTCTCTCACAGAGGCCGCCCCTGCAGCCCCTCTGCGGCCAAACCAAACTTTGCTACCTACACACAGTACAAGAGTATACCAAAAACCTGGCTCAGGCAAGGACTGGGAGTTCAGGGTTGAGCTGAAGCAGGGCTCCTGATCCTGTGGATGAGGGGAGGCCCCAGGGGAGGCCGGTCAGGGTCAGTAAGGCCCAGTGTTGTCCTCAGGGCACTGGCATTTCCAGGGAAGGTGCCTAGGACAATGTTTTCTCTTTGTCTGTGTCTGGCCATGTCTCTGCAGGGGCCGCATAGTGTTTTGATGAGGCATCGTTTCAGAAGGCAGCTCACTATGCAATATCGCCCATATTCCTAGATGGGTTTTTTTGGAGGATACATTTAGGATGTAGCTAGGGTATGTGCATTGCTAAGGGATTTGTAAGCAGTCTTCTCCAACACAGTTGAGACAGACCCTCTCTACCCTGAGAATCAATGCCAAGTGCAATCTTTATCACTTATATGTTCCAATCAAATTTATATTCTAATTCCAATTCTGCTATAACTGACAAATTGGACTGCTTCAGTCCTTTTATCAGTCACAAACAAATCACATACTGTCATCTTAGATTCCCATTTCACTCTTGAATGTTAGTCTTTTGACTGTTCCTAATAAATAAATATTGGGGTTTACTGTAAGCATATGTAAGAGGAGCATGTCTGCTCCTTTAAGGGTAGCTGGTCAAAGGATCCACAAAGCAGAACATACAGAGACAAACATGACCAACACATGATAAGGGAGGTCGTGGCAAGAACAAATCTGGCCAGTGGCACAAATTGGTAAGGCCATGTGGGGTGTGAAAATGTTTATTTTTTCAACTGGGAGGATAAGGAAAGAGAGGGAGAAATACACAGAGAGACATAAAATCTGACCAATTAGAGTTAACAAACAATAACCAGAAACAAACCTAGTCAGTCCCACTAACTGATGGGCTATTGAGAAACTGCAGGAAAACTGGTACGTTGCAATGGATGAGATTGCAAACCTGAGGGTCCTGCACATTAGAGGGGGTCAGTGGACCGTGCCAACGGATGAGGCAGTGTGCAGGGGAAGAGGGACTGAGGGTCTCCATGCTAGTGGCTGGAGCAGGACCGCAGGTCACAACTGGTGTGCTTGGTGCCAGCTCCTAGAGGGGGTGTGAGCGTCTACATGTTCTCCAGTCCTGGTATGCATAGTCTGTGCATGTGTATTCACTAGCAAAATTTAAGCTGGACTTGCCAGTGAGTACGGGGGCCTTGGGTCCAGGCAGGGGTATCAGACAAGAGGGTGTCTGTGCTGGTGTTTGGGGTGACCTGTGAGTGTGGGTTCCTGTGGAACAAGTGTGTGAGTGCTGCATGTTAGCTAATCATATAATTTAAAAAACAAAACAAAACAAAACAACAACAAAAAAACCCCAACAATGAACTGGACTTGGATTTTCTGTTACTTTATTGTGAACAAAAAGCGCTTTGATTTATCAACATATTGTCATAGCATTGGGGCTTGATTCAATAAGAAACATCTCATATCAGTGTAATTAGTTCAGGTATTTAGGGGTTCAAACGTTACCACCTGTATTTATTTTAAAATACAGTACATGTAAAATAATGATGAAGACAAATTTGTTTTTTTCTATACTCTCAATAAAATATTTTTGTTTCCGTGTTAATTTATTTGGCTTCTTTATTTGTCCCTACTGGGATTACTGAAGCAGAGATTAATTTTTTTTTTAGTAACAATTTGTTTTCTTCTAAAAATTTATGAGAAATGGAAAAGCTGAAGCCAGGTTTCCTAAAGACTACCATTACTAGAATGATTGACTATCTGTTATTGTCTGGTGTTTGCTCTTACCTAATAACATCTTTCAATGTATTTTAGCTATAATGTTCAGGCCATTGCAGAAATCAGTGATGGGAATCAAAACAGATAAAAGAGAAGTGTGGATATTTGAAGCCTGATTCAAAACATCTACCTACCTTCTATTTTTCAAGATTTGCAAAAGAAATTAATTATCACTGAGATGTCATTCTCCTAACTAACCATTTACATATATATATTTATAGATGTATTTGAAATTTGTAGAAGATTCAAACTTGATTGCTACAGGAGATACATAAATATTCATCATATAAGTCTTGTTTTCCAACAACTTGGTACTTTAGTTGCTCTCTCTTCTACCCTAAATGGTACATTTAATCATAGAATAGTTTGGGTTGGAAAGGATCTTTAAAGTTCAAGTCTACCCGCCCTGCAATGAGCAGGGACATCTGCCACTACATCAAGTTGATCAGAGTTGCATCCAACCTGACCTCGAATGTTTCCAGGGATGGGGCACCTACAGCCTCTCTGGGCAACCTGTTCTGGTGTTTCACCACCCTCATCAAAAAATTTCTTCCTTATATCTAGTTTAAATCTACCCTCTTTTAGTTTAAAACCATTACCCCTATTGCAACAGGCCCTGCTTAAAAGTCTGCCCCCATCTTTCTTATAAGCCCTCCTTAAGTACTGAAAGGCTGCAATAAGGTGTCCTCAAAGCCTTCTCTTCTCCAGGCTGAACAAACCCAACTCTCTCAGACCTTCCTCATAGGTGAGGTGTTCTGATCATTTTTGTGGTCTTCCTCTGGACCCACTCTAGCAAGTCCATGTCTTTCCTGTACTCCTGAGGACTCCAGAGCTGAACGCAGTACTCCAGGTGGGGTTGCACCAGAGATGGAGTAGAGGGGCAAATCCCCACCCTTGACCTGCTGGCCATGCTTCTTTTGATGCAGCCCAGGATATGGTTGGCTTTCTGGGCTGCGAGAGCACATTGTGGGCTCACATCCAGCTTTTTATCCACCAGTACCCCCAAGTCCTTCTCTGCAGGGCTGCTCCCAATCCCTTCTTCCCCCAGCCTGTATTGGTACTGGGGGTTGCCCTGACCAATGTGCAGGACCTTGCACTTGGCCTTGTTGAACCTCATGAAATTCGCATGGGCTCACTTCTCGAGCTCAGCCAGGACCCTCTGGATGGCAATAATAATAATAATAATAATAAGTTTTATCAATGTTATAATTATAATTATGACTGTTTGAGCCCTTGTGCCCTCTGTACAATTTGTCTAAAATTGGCCCAATAATTAAAATTCTTATGAGAAAAATATAAAGACTCATACACTGGGATTCATGTGATCTAGTGCAGATATTTACACACCAGTAGTGACTCTAAGATGCTGTGTAGTTGTTTTAGTCACAAGGACAAATATATATTTAGTCAAATACCGTAGAACGCATTTCCTATACAGCTGTCTTCAGTATGTCCAATAAATCACAATAAAATCCATTGCAAGATTTCCAATAATCTTATTATGGTAACATTTTGCCCAGTGTGCATATTCCAGTAATCTAGCACCTGAACAATCTTCTCATTTTTATTTTTTTTAATTTTTCCATTTTGTCTTTTAAAATATTATTCAGCTTTAGAATGCATGTCTGCACTGACACAATTTTACAAAGTAAAAATAATATTTGCAAAGACAAAAACCTGGCTACTAAAATTGAATAATGATTCTTCTGTGTATGCATATGTGTTTCTCTAAGTAGTTGAGAGACAACATCTCATACTCAAATCTGAATGCAAATTTATATATACACTTAGGGTAAATCTGAAAAAAAGAAAGTCTTCTGTCAGAAAAGTAGACATCTTGCTTAAGCAGGTTTATACCTTTGACTATTACTTATGAAGTATTTGTAGTATGTTGGAGAAACACTACTGTCCTTTGTATTTATAAAGTATACTTCACTATTAGATGAGTTTGCAGATTGGCTGTGTTCCTCCAGCTACTCCACTTTGTTAACAAAATTAATGGTACATACATAAATAGATGTGGCAAATTAGCATAGTAGACAGAAGTAATAAATCCGAACTATCTTAACAAAGAGCATTACTTTTTTCCATTATTTCACATATTGCCTTTTTACATCCTAAGCAGTTTTATACACAATCTGAGGTGAACCTTCATTTTTTAACCAGATATTTAGATTGATGAATACAATATTTCACATGTAATATCCAGGAACAGTTACAATTCTGACAATGGTAAACATTTCATGAGTAATTATTACCTTGAATATTTCTTTTTCTGTACATCAGCTATGTCAATATTAGTGAAATATTATATGTTGTTAGCCACCTAGAATGACATGTGATCTAACCGTTAACAACCCTTCTATCTCAGCTAGGTGTCTAGACACTACAGTCAACCAAAAGAAGCAGGCAGACAGATTCACCTCACTTGTATAAATGTCTATCTCACAATGGAAAGGAAGCATGCTATGAAGAGTTTTCTTCTAATGACCATAAAAGAAGGTTTGATATATAAAAATTATTTTGGTATATACAAATGAAATCTATCTCTAAAAACTATTTCCAGTTCTTTCCATGATGAAAAAATTTCATCTGCACTCAAAAACAGTTATCACATTTCATATCTTGCAGTCTAGTGGGATCAAATCCACAATTATTGAAATAGCCACTTTGTTGTCTGATCACTTAGAAGGAAAAAAAGAGAAATTACAATAGAAATTATTAAAAACTTGATTTTTTTCATTATCCTAGAAAACCCTTTACCAAAATGTACAATGTAAAGTTAAGTGAGTCAAATCTGAACCATTTTATACTTTAAAAAGTCAAGAATAAGAATTTTCCTTCAATTCAAAATCCTACCAACTCCACCAGTAGGACAGCTCATAAAACGGGATGTTACTTGTTTGCTGTACAAAAAGGATGCTGACATCTAGACTATCTTCAGTTTTCAAATGGTGATAAAGAGTAGCCCCAAACAGACTAAGTTATAGGAACCTAACTGTTGTGCTAAAGGCAGGAATAAATGAAGTGAGGTCTGTTTCTGAATTAAAAGTTTGTACTCTCTTTATCAAGCAAAGATTAAAACAATTATTCTTTTGACACAGTCACTACAACACCCCTAAACAAAAAAAGGGGTTTACAAATTACAGCTTCAAGAAAAATAACCTTATTATCAAGCGTGACCTAATTTTGTATACTTAAATTTTTCTTGGCTACTGGATTAATTTGTAATTAGAATGTGTGTGTTAGGGGGGAGGTGTCGTGGATGGAGTAACACACTTCACTCGTTAAAGAGAAGCAGCATTATGTTTGTTGTTATAAACCAGCAATTTAACAAAGTTTGATACTAAATGTGACAGTGGTTTAACAAGATTTGATGGCAAGGTTCACTAGATATTTACTGCATAGAGGACAGGGTCAGACAAAACTGTCAGGGAGACCCTCCCATTGAGTCCTGAGGTTCAGAATGGACTCCCTTGCATTCTAAACTCCTTGCCGAGAGGAGTGTAGGTGTGGCTGGATCCACTCCTAGTCCCAAACTTGGTCAACAGTTTATGTCTAAAGCATTACATATGCACAATCAATCCTTTGTATCACTTAGCTAAGATTTCAAAGTTTACCATGGTATTAATCACTTACCGAGAATCTGTTGTGGCAAGGAGTCTCTCAGCCTTGAGGAGGAACCTTGAGAGGCATCCCTACTCAAAGGGAGGTCCTGACATGCAGCCCACTGCTGTGCAGGAGAGCTCAATAGGCCCTGGGCTGTCCGCTATTTACGGAGTAAGATAATTGACTCATTATCATATTTGCATACCGACTACAGATGTTACCTTCTTCTAAATTTGGCTTGAGTCGGACACTGACCAGCACTGGTGTTAGGTAGGCACATTGTTCAAATTAGCCCTTGGCTACTGTGTTGTCACCTGTCTCCCCCAAGCCCACTTTGAGCTGGGTCCAGCTATCACGACCAGATGCATCCATTACAAATGCCACAGGTGGTTATCACTTGAGTGGGATTACATGAAATACAGGTCAGACTGGGGACGGGGGGGGGAGCACACCGCCACAGGGGTGGGTCTTTCTTTTCCCTGCTGAAAAAATACAAGACTAATACTAATTACATTCAGAGAGGGAATATGTGTTTTTTTTTCTTGGATATAAATTTAGAATAAACTATTGATTGTAAAATATCTTATTCCAATAGCAAGTCATCATAACATCAGCACGTCAAGACAAAATTCTCCTTTCTAATTGCTTGGTTTGTAAAATATGCTGTGCACAACAAGGAGACTAACAAAAACAGATGTACTCTGTCAGCCAAAGGGGAAATATCTGCATAACAAGTTAGCCCAGGAGAGGCTTATGTTAGCATAGAAATGCAATCATTAACGTACATTATCATTCTTCATCACTCTGTTCTCTGCTTAGTGTTTTTGCTTTCATCTTCTAAAATCCTGTGTACTACTAGCATTGGCACATACCATTTACAGAATATATGATACTTAAAATACTCAATGGATCATCCAAATAAGAGAGATGAGGGAGGTGATATATGCTTTTAGAAGCAGATCCTTACACCAGGGATTTTCTCACCACAATGTGGAGGCACATCTAGAGCAGCATATGCAGATGTAGCGTCGGTTTTAATCTCTCTAGCTGAGTTACAAGTGAGGACAGGGGAGCTATTCAATAAAGTGCCTCAGAGGCTCTTGTGCTACTGGAAACAGTAAAACAATTTCAAGAGAACCACAGAGGACAACTCCATTCAGTCAGCATAGTCAGCTGGTGCAAATCAGGTGCCTAACATTTCAGGCACAAATATATCCAGCAGGGCTAAAATTACGGGGTTTGATATGCCATGAAGAGGTTGTGATTTGTTAAATTGACCATGAGAATACTCATCACTCATCTCCCTTTGTCTAGGATCTTCAAAAGTCCTCTGAAGATTCTGATTTTATAGTATGTTTAGATCACATGTGTATGTATGTGAGGAAAATGAAAATGTGAAGAGAAAAAAAAAAGTAACAGCAGAGTAGTGGTAGAATACTTCAGCTAGGATAATGCAGTTCTACCTGTTCCTTCCCTCTCCCTCTCCCTCTCCTTCTCCCTTTCCTTCTGCTCCTCCCTCTCCCTTTCTCCCCCCTCCTCCCCATTCCCCCCAACCTCACCCCCTATTTCTCATTTTTCCCTCCCCCCTGTCCCTTGAATTATAAAAATAAGAGTACATCTGAGCAAGTACAAAAGTGAGGCCAGGACCCTCTAGACGAAATAGCTTTGAACACATAATTCTAATATTTCATGAGGCTCAAGATAACAGCTGAAGCAAAAAGTAGTTATTGAAATTTGATTAGATTATTCGTGTGTTTTACTATAGATGAGAAGAGGAGGGAAGGGGAATGGAGGGGAGGGGTAGGGGAAATAAAAAGGAAGCAGTATTATTGAAGTTATGCATGCTTACATTTCCATAAATGGTTGGTGTGACAAAATTTTCCTCAGAAAGGAAGAATTCCCTCTTATGAGGAGCGGCTGAGGGAACTGGGGTTGTTTAGCCTGGAGAAAAGGAGCCTGAGGGCAGACCTTATCGCTCTCTACAACTGCCTGACAGGAGGTTGTAGTGAGGTGGGTGCTGGTCTGTTTTCCCAAGTAATAAGTGATAGGATGAGACGAAATGGCCTCAAGTTGCGCCAGGGGAGGTTTAGATTGGATATTAGGAAAAATTTATTTACCAAAAGGTTTGTCAAGCACTGGAACTGGCTCTCCAGGGAAGTGGTTGAGTCACCATCCCTGGATGTATTTAAAAGACGTAGATGTGGTGCTTAGGGACATGGTTTAGTGGTGGACTTGGCAGTGTTAGGTTGACAGTTGGATTTGATCTTAAAGGTCTTTTCCAACCTAAATTATTCTATGATTCCATTATTCTATGAATTCCAAAGCAATGTGAAATTTTCATTAAAGTTGTAAAATGAAGAAGAAATAGAATTTCAGGGAAAACCTGCTTTTGAAAATGTAAATCACACTATGAATAGGACAAGTTTTTTAAAAAATAGGTACTTTTCTTGGGTTTTTTTCTTTCTAAAGCATGTGTAAAGATAGAGAAACAGTGAGTAAAATAAACAAAATTCAGTTATCCTAACTGATACTAATGAGTAGAGTGATAGGATGACAGGAAGATGGTTTGATTGTAAACACAAACCAAAGAAGTCTACAGTTCATTCAGCTCTAATTTGGTGATTTTACCTCAGACAATAATAATTTTTAACCACTGATAGTGTTATCAGTACAGCTATTTTAACAAACTAAATTGCTGCAGTTATAAGTGATAAGTGTTTGTGTTGATGTAATAGCAAATTCAATGAAAGATTGATGAGAATTCCAAGAGAACAAATGGGTATTATGATAAAATATAATGCAACTGAAGATTTACTCTAAGCATGAAACAGAACATCAGGTTAAAGGTATCCTTAGCAATACAAATATTTTGTAATTGTATTTTTATAATTATAAATGTTTAATTGTGTAATCAAGTTATGTGATTTTGGGAAGACACAAAAAAGTCATACAAGTAATTTACAAATTACAAGTGACAGTCATAGAAAAATATGATTACTGTAAAACAAATGCAAATTTAAGATAGATTGCCAGGAAGGAGTTGTTTATGGACTAAACAGAAAGCATGAAAAAAAAATCCTTCAAGGTATGATTTATATAGAACTTAGGAAAACTCTGGAGCAGCACAGAGGAATAGATGTCTGGTTTGTTTCCATTGCTATGTGAAAATGAGAGTTCTTAAAAATGCATAAGGAAAATGCATGTGGCCAAAACTACTGAAAGAAAACTTGCAATCTATTGCATACATTCCAGTTGCAGACTTTTCTAAGAAAAATAAAATAAAATCTTTAGAGAAGTTGTATTGGCTTTGCATGGCAAGGTTTTGGTAGCAGTGAGGCTACAGGGATGGCTAATAAAACCGAAAAAATACAGAAGACCAAACAACAGGAATTTTTAAGAGTATGCAAAGACTGTAATGGATTTTGGATTTTTCTGTGCTTCTTATGAAGGGCAATAAATAGCAAAAATTACCTTAATTAGCCATCTTAGCTGGAAAATATTCCTCCACAGAAGATTCTGGTGATAATAAGGGTCTAATTAACTGCATTTTCATTTACTTATTTTATTGAATATATAAGCTTATATTTTTAAGCAACTATTTATCAATCTTGTAATTGTTTGTTGTGTGTTGGTTCTTTACAACAAAGATCTAAAATTCGTATTTTAATATAAAATAGTAGTTGTTAAATATGTGCAGGTGAACATCTTGTCTTAGATGCTATAGGCTAGTAGTCAGCTACTGTCTTGTGTGTAGCTGTCTTTTTCTTCCAAAACTCTTTTATAGACATGTTACAGGAGTCATGAAGGAGATACTGCACAGGTCTTCCTCACTTATTATTGACTCTTAACTGTTAACTTTGTCATGAGGATATTGGCAGGAGACCTATCATACTAATTCATATCATCTTCCTATTCTTTCAATTTCTGCCAGGATTTCCGTCATCTTTTCTGGTGCCCCTTTCAGGACACTTATTTACTCGCTCTAAAATGCCTCATATGTCTTCACCCATGGATCCCCTACCATATTGGGATTTCCTGGTACCTTCCATACAGTCTGTTTAACATCTATCCCTCTTTTCCAGGTACCACTGTTGTAGACCATTGTTAGCAAATGTTTCAGCCTTGACTGGTTTCAGTAATTTATCATCACGATGAGTCTTTTGCTCATTCCAGTCCCAGTTCTGAATCTAACTCCAAAACTTCATTCAGGCCATGTAAATGAATCCCTTATTGGGGAAATGTTAAGTCAGAATTTTAGGTGTTCTGGTGTCTCTCTGCAATAAAAAGGAAAATGTACATCTAGTCTACATGAAATGTGAATCACCTTCTGTTGTTCTGACACCTCCGCAGTGAGGGAAATGTGGCAAAACTTTTATCTCAATGAACTGAGATTAATGTTTTAACTTGCATGGGAAAATCAAGGTGCTTTGTATATTTTATCTGGCTATTTGATTTAGTAAATTAACAGAACTGAACCTAGGGTATTAAAGATTGATTCTGATTTTGCTTTGTACAAACAACCTTGGAAATATGAAAGTAATGAAGACAATACACCCAGTGATCAAGATGTAATTAAGATGATTATTTACTCTAATACTAGAGAATTATTTCAATGGCAGAAGTGATCATGTGCATTTAGCTAATCTTTTCTGTTGTTTGAGTTTATTAAACACTAATAAAAAAACCCTCAATGCCAGTATAATTGTCCTTGTACTACTCTACCTGATTTTTCCTCACAGAAGCCCTGATCCAATGACAATTAAGTTTAATAGAAATGTTCTTTTGACTTCAAAGGACTGGCTCAAAGTGAGAGTAAAAAGCCAGTTGAAAATTCTATGAATAAAAGCACGTTACCTTCTCAACATGACCAGCATGAATAACAGCAGGTCAAAAGAGAGACCATGAATAACTTACGATTCACTGGAAGCGAGAAAAGGAGACTTTGAACTCTAGTAATTGCATTTTGTATAAGTTTGCACTTAGCAGCTGTTAAACTTGCAATTGCTGATTGACCTTCTAGGTATTATTAGACGTGTGAAGATTCACCATTCTTCAAATAACAGAAGAGTTAAGACATGCACATTTCTATAATGCATTATAGTGGAGTATATATGTAGAAAAGTAGTAATGTGAAATAAGTTTTTGTAATTGAACGAGGGAGAAAAACTGCAGAAGTCACATATTTCCCAGAATATCTTCAAAAGAATGGAGGGCTAGAAATACTTTTTGCCCATTGTACACTCCTTTTCAGTTTTCCAGTAGAGTAAAATAAGACAAAAATATCCTTCTGCCTTTGAAGAGAAATAAATCAGGAAATTAAAGCATGAAAAATGATATGCAAATATCACAGATATCTGCTTTGAATGATAGACCTCTGTATTACAAGATCAAGCTTGATATTTAGAATTACTCCATGTTTTTATCTCAACACTACTAAAATAAATTATAAAGTTCTTTCCTCAGTTCTATAAATACATTTAGCAAAATAATATCATAACAGTGTTCACATAGAACTCATACTGTTCTAGAATGTGAGACTGATAAAATGAGATAAATATTTCTAAAGAATGAAAATTACTTTTTCTATAGCAGTACATATTTGACTGTTTCCTTTAAAAACATTTTTATGTAGTTTTGGGGAAAAAAAAAAAAAAAAGTAGTAAGCTCCATGCAAGTAAAATTCTTTTTTCTTCTATGAGAGCTTCTTATCCATATTTATATTTAAAAACAAAACAAGGAAACTTTTTGCTCAGGAGACAGAGAGGGTGAGAGGAGAGAAGGGACAGAGAAAAAAGGAAAGAAGTGGAAGGGCAGGGGGAAGGAAAATAAAAATACATCTAAATTGATAGACTTCCCTCTGGCCCATGAGGGGAGTGCTTCTTTACTTAAGAGATTTTGTTACAGGAAATTTTTAACGCTAAAAGGTCTTCATGATAGATGTGTCTGTTTAGTTACCTCCTAGGTCTAGATCCCCATCAGGACTGTAAGGAAGTAACTGTCAGCGTGGAAGAGAGTCTGTTTGGATCTTGGCATACAAATAAGCACATTATGCTATCTATGTGTGCAAACCTGCGACACCTGGGTTTTTTTCTGCTACTTGTGATAGATGTTTTATGCACAACGTGAATCTCTATATCATATGCAGCTTTACACTGCATGTAAAATGCCCACTGGTATCACTGCTAAGAGCTCTGTATATGAAATGAATGAAGAATATGCAGCTGAGCACCTGAAAGTCAAATAGCAACATTTTTACTGTTAACCTCTAAACACACAATTATAGTGAACACTTTCTTGACGTAGTTATCAAAATCTGTCAAAACTTTTTTTCAGTCTACATTAGTGTATATATATTTGCCATTTTTTCCCACTTTACTTCATGCTTACTTTAGAACTTCTTCCCTCCTTTTTGGTGTGAAATTGAAATAATTTGAATGTCTTACTGAAATGAATGAAAAAAAAAAAAAAAAGATATTTTATTAGTATATTCACAGTTGACCAGAAAATATCCATTATTGTGATGGTCTTTTGAAGTTTTAGGTAAATATGGCTTTGATGTAACAATGCTTGCAGGTGTCTGACTTTTAGACAAAACCCAAAACCTAAGAATGCGTTGCCTAGATGCCTCTGTCTCATAATAATTCTTAGGATGAGCAGGACACAGCCTAGAGCAAGCTATGAGAAACCCTAGGAAAAAAAACCCTACATACAAAGTCTGTCTTACTTGGTCAGAGGAAAAGCCAATCTCATTCAGTATCCTGTCTCCAACTGTTGTAAAAATTGATGCCTAGGGAAGAGAATAAACTTCAATAGCAAAGCCTGAGTTTTGTTTTATTTAATGTGTTTTGGAGCCCTCAGTGTATTTCTCTTCTACAATCTGTCCCAATTTCACCCTGACTAAACCTCAGCAGCCACATGACAAAGAGCTTCAGAGCTTATCTTTACATGTTATATGAGGAATCATTTCATTTTTTCTGGCTTTTAACCTGCTTCTGGTTGGTGTTTTGTAATTCTTCTTACATTTGAAAAGACAGCAAAATAACTGATGATAATGATTTTTATAGACCTCAATTATTTTTCCCTTATTTTGCCTCCTTAACAGACGAGCTTACTTAGTCACTCCTTATGTGGAATGACTTATTCCCTTTTTCTAAGTCTTTTAAAGTTCTACTAATCTTTCCTGAGCCAAAAGTACTAAAACAGCACTCATTATTTGGTATCTAGTTAAATTTACGTAATAAAGAAATTATGACTGTATCAGCGGACTGACGATATTTTTCAATTCTAGAGTCCACGAGGACACCACTGTCATCCTCTGAATACAAGATAGGTAAAGACCCATGCAGTAACTTTTTCCAGCAGCCTCAAGTAAAGGCATTACCCTTAACCTTAATCAAAAGAAATCAAGGATGAAAGGGATCCATGAGATGCTCCAAGTAAGCATGCTACCCATATTCATCTGCTGGAGCATTTTGATCCACTCAGGATAAAATTAGTAAGGTCATATACCTGTTCCTTCTAAGTACTCACTAAATACTGTGTATAGCCCTGTAGCCTAGGAAATATGGCGCTGCTGTTGCTTGTAAGAGACTATGTGCTAAGGTAACCACAGAGATCTCAAGATTTATGGGCTTTATGTGAGCTTGACCTGCCAGGAGCTTCATTAGGCTTCTTTAACTGTAACAGTAGTTACCTAACAACCAGGTGACTATTACCTACTTGTTTTAGCTTTTGCTTAGCTTTGGACAATTGAGTGGTGTAACAATGTTTTATATATATGTGTGTATATACACACACATATATATTTGTAACTAACAGTTAGTAGTAACAATCAGTTATTCAGAGTGGCATGAACTACCTAGGACTGTAGAGTAAAATACAACATAGGGTAGTACAGGCATGGGATGATAGCAGAAGCTGTGAAAATATGAGCACAGGGTTGTACTGCAGGTTCCAAGGATACAAGCATTTAATCAGTGTTTGGTAACTGGTCCTTGAAGGAATTCAGTCTTGAGAGCTATGTAAAACCAGTGTAACTGTGCAACAAATTGGTGATGTGCTAAAGATGGACACTAACTGTTACAACTGTGTTCTAAACAAATAACTGCTTTTTCAGTTGTAGCTGAACCTCAGTGTGTAAAGAGTACATATTACCCAGAGATCATTAGGAGACAACATCACCCTTCTTTACAGATGGAGCAGTGAAAGGAGCTGACCATTTAACTGGACAAAGTTTAGTACCTCTCACACACAAAGAGTGCTGAGGGAACTTTCAGAATAAAATGTACGTCAGCTGTGGAAAGATTAGGTGGTTGTTAGGCAGAGTTATAAACAGCATAGTTCTGGATTTCAGCACCTAACCTCTGCTGATGTCCTGTTTTAGATGCTTCAGGTGAGACAGAAGTCTGAAAAGACCCAAGCAGACTTTACACACTCAAGTCTCAGAAAGCAATTAAGAATAAACGTCTCTTGTTGTGGCTCTTAACACAAATTTCAGTCAGAGCCTATATTTTGGCCCTGAAAGTCTCGGGTAAGGATAGCCAGGATTTCTCAGCAGAATCCTAATCTGGGCATGCAGACACCTTTTTCCTGCTGAATCATCACTGTGATTCAAACGATGCAGACAAGTGCCTGGACTCTACCAAAATCAATTAGGACAAATCTTAGACCCAGTCATAACCCTTTTTTCCTCTCTAGACCCTACTGTAAGCTCCCCTATGGCAGGGTTTAGCTGCCTGTGCACCAGGGTCGCAGGCCCCAGCTCTCATTCAGCTCTGCTGCGTAACTGGGGCTGGGGCTGCTGAGAGAGAGAGGTAGACAGTGTTCATGGAGACGAGGAAGCCACAGGAACAGGTGGTGGTGGGACTGGTCACACAAGACCCTTAGTAGTTCAGGTATTCATGAGGAAAAATGTCAGAAGGAAAGGTAGTAAAAAAGCCTAAAAGACCAAAGCCGGGGAGACCAGGCAGCAGGGTCGGTCCCATCTGGGACTGGTCAGGGATCACCGGCTCAGGCGGGGCCATTGTCATCCACAGTGGTAATGAAGCTGGGGCAGATGGCAGCTAGGCAATGCCAAGGACCTACTGGATAAAGCCATGGGGGACACCCTGTCCCCTCCTGGCTGTCACCGGCCGGCAGCAAAGGCACCTCACTGGGTGGTGAGCAGACCAGTCCTCAGCCTGACAGCTCGCAAAATTTTTGCTGTCTTTTGTGTGTGGTAGCCAACGAATGACTGCCTTTTATTTGTAAATTGTGTACGTCCTACTTGTTTGCATGTCTCTGTGCTTGGCTAAGAATGCCCAAACTAATTAACCTGAAAGAGAGGCAGTAATACTGGCCAAAAAAAGTGTTTATGTATGATACAACATAACTGTGTGGTATAAATCTACATCTAAACTAGTGACCCTCAAGTTCTTTTAGATTCAGCAGAGAGTAATAGACACTTCAAATCACAGAAAATCACAGAATCACAGGGTGGTTGAGGTTGGAAGGTACCTCTGGAGCTCATCCATTCCAACCCTCCTGCTGAAGCACAGTCAGCTAGAGCAGGTTGTTCCAGACACTACCCAGTCAGGTTTTAAATATCTCCAAGGGAAGAAACCTAGTGACTTCTCTGGGAAACCTGTTCCTGTGTTTGACTACCCTCACAGTAAAAGTTTTGTCTTACGCACAGGCAGAATTTCTTATTTCAGTGTGTGCCCATTGCCTCTTGTCCTGTCACTGGGAACCACTGAGAAAAAGTCTGGCCTCTGTCTTCTTCACCCCATCCCATCCCCTCCTACCTCCTGCCAGCTATTCATATACATGGGTAAGACCCCACGTGAGCTTTCTCTTTTCTGGGCTGAACAGTCCCAGCTCACTTAGCATTTTCAAGTATGCCAGATGTTCCATCACTTTAATTATATTCAGGGCCCTTCACTGGACTTGTGCCTATATGCCCATGTCTCTCTTGTACTGGGGAGGCCAGTACTGGAAATGGCACTCTTGATGTGGTCTTTATGGTACTGGCTAATTTAAAAATCAGCTGCAAAATGAGACAAATTATGATGTAGAGGTGCCTTTTTCTTCATGCTGCTTATAAAGAAGACTGGGGTCACAAGCAGCATGATAGATATCTGAATCTTATCCACTTTCACATCATTTTGCTCATCCCTAAATACCATCTGCAGATATTTCCATTTAAAAACAAGGGAGATCATGCTGTCACCCACTTTTTCAGTAAGAGATGGTAGCTAAAGCATTTCCCAGAAGCTTCACATAACTGCCAAGATACTAAACAAATAATAAGAAAGAAGGGCAAAGGTAAGGAAGGATCAGAAAGGAATGACCTCTATGATCTTGAAAATGGATCACTGTGCAACTAGGAAACCAGCAGTATTTCCGCAGGAATAAAACAACCAACCAACCAACCAACCAAAAACCTCAGCATGTACAAACTTGAAACTGTGGCCTCGTGGCTATGTAATTTGGAAGAGATATTTTGCCACTACAGTATTCTCAATAGTCTTTCTGATTCGCTCCAATGACCATCTAGTGTCTTATACATTAGCAGTCATGAGAGTAGTATCCCAAGCTTATGACTGCTGTCCTAACAGTGAAACTGTAGGGTTAAGCTTTTGTTGCTTGTTTTTTCTCTGATTCCTCTAAATCTCATATTGGCAGCACTGAGAGCTGCCTCAAAGCAAATGGCAAACCTTTCCCTTCTTAGTGGTTTATGCAATTTCCTAGAAAATGGGCTGCGTATATCTGAATCCCTTCAGAGCAGCATGAAAGCAGAAGCCAGTTATCTCATTTTCTGGATGAGTGCTTTAGCCTCCAACTTATATGCAAAAGTCAATCAATGCTATCTGTGTCTTAAAAAGTGAGACATCCTCATTTAAACATCAACTTTAAGAGGCAGACTACATATTTTAAATCCCATTGGACAGATACACTTGGGGTACAGCTCAAGTTGGGAGCTCTACACTCAAGAGAAATAAGGACATTCTTAGTATGTTTAGGTTTCCTGTCAGTTAGCTGTAAGCTAGCTATATAGTATGAGATTCCCTGCTTATAGATGATAACATGGAAATTCATTTCCAAGACACCGAAATATAGCCACAGAACCTCAGAGTATTGCCCACTTCTTTGATTTGGACATAAGTCCCAGATATATTGTAACTTCATGCTGGATTTAGATAGAGTGGAAAACAGTTTGTCCTATCCCTAGTGTTCTGGGAAATCTGGATGGGTGACCCAAATGAAATATCCTGTGCTAAAGCTATAGTCCAGTCTGGTGGACTGTGGACCCAGGCTCTGTGACTATCGTGGTATGCAACTAACCTACTTTTTTACAATGGCCCAGATCAATTTAGGCAGATGATAAAGTACTTCAGGGAATCACTTCTACATGTATCAAACCCAATCCCAACTGTAAGAAGGTTACCAATAATGTGTTCAGACTTTCTTAGTGTCTTAGGGAACACTGATGTTCCTTTTCACCATTTCTATTTTTTTCATCTTACATTTTTCATTATTCAGTTGTACAAATGGAATACTATACACAATTTTCTTTCTGAGTACTGCATATTGAAATGAGATTCCTTTAATGTGTGTTTGTTTTAATAGACAGAGAGAAGTTAATGTCATACAAGCGCATATTATAAATATTGAGTTTGGGAAATTATCTCTCACTGGAATTTGATATTATAGCCATTACTGCAAAAAGATTTAGACTTACAGTCATAAACATTTCACTTCTCCCAATGACTTTAAGTTAAGATCTTGGGTCAGCCTGTGAAAGAATGAAACGATCCAGATATTCTGCCATATTTTTAATGTGATTCTTTGGAAAATATTTTTGCATGTGCTCAATTTCTTCCCTTTTCAATATTTTATTTTATGAGAATTAATTTTGAAATAAGTATTCCAGCAATACTTCCAATTCTTCCTTTATTACCTTGCTATTAACAGTGTTGGATAGAGCTGATGTCTATAACTTTAATCAAGACTGCAGTTCTGAAGATTATTTTTTTTTGCAATGAAGCAGGGTGAAAATCAACAGCATGGATGTTTGACATTCTTCATGCCTATAATCTCCACTGTCTTTTCCTTTCCTTCCCACCTCCAGAATGTATCAAATTACAAATTTTTGCTTTGAGACTTACAGATAAATTTTCAATTCTAGATTTAATATTTATGTTATTTTTATTCAGCAATGGGAGGAACAAAGTGATCTCTTTACTGCTTTGTGATATTGTACATAACTTGGGGAGACCGAAGTAATATATATGCTTATGTCCTTTGCTGATCAAGAAGCAGGCTCATGCAGATGCCTTGAGAGCATAAACACAATTGCATTTGTCTTCTGTGAAGTAGATTGGTAGGAAATGTATTATCAGATTCATTGCTTTGAGACCACTTTCCCCTCACCTTCTGTGATAAACTAAAAGCCTTGAATAGGTATAGTGATAATTTTCAACATATTTTGAGTGCAGTAATGCAACTTAATTCACTAGGTTTTGTAAAAACAACTGAAGTTTTGAGAATCATGGAAGGGAGAGAGAATTGGCCTGTTGAAAGGCTCTAACAGATTAAAAAGGTGGACAGATTAGAAAGAATGGCATTGTCTGAGATAGGAAAGTAACATTTTAACACTGTAGAAGATTTATTTTTGACATAATTAAGTGGACCTCAACTCAATTTCAACTCAATTATGTATGGGACTCCAGTATTATATGCTGACATTGAACTGAATATGATTGAAAGTATTACGGGGATAATGCTTTGCGTGTCTATTTATTTTGTCTAGTAAATGGAGAACAAATTTTCTTTTCACTATTTTACTTGTTATATCTGGAAGGTGTTATTATAGAGAATATTTATGAAAATGTTACACTAGCAATATAACTAGCTGTCATAGCTGGAGGCTGCAAAGGCCTTATCTAATTTTCCCTGGTTATCTAATGCCACTTAGGGTGGACTATAAGTATTTCTAGATGCTTCTTTTATATTTAATATTAGCAAACAGTCCTATGATCTAACACATGCAAATATACTGTTTCTAGGAATTAAACACCATTACAGTCCTGTATCTTTACAGTGTTTTCCAAAGTATGTCAATCCGAAGCAGAAGAAAATCTGCAAATAAAACTAAAAATACAGAAGACAGAAATTTGAAGAAATGTAATCAGCTTCCAGCTGATTTTGGAGCTAAACTATATGGAATTCAATATATATAACCACTTCAAATTCCATCTGAGGTTTTCTTGTTTGGGTTTTTTTAATTGCATTCAAAGCTAGATAATTTGGGGCTCTTCTGAGCATGACTTAAATGAAACATATTCCTAGAAAACAAGGTAGGATTCCATTGGTTCAATGGTTTATGGCTGGAAGGCAGTGGATGGGGGTAATTGATCCAATTACTGAACAACATAAATGTGTTGACGAAAAACAATGAATTTAGCTACTTTATAGGTTCTACTTCTAGACTAATACTTGTGCTTTCCCCATTTGAAAAAGCTCTCTAGCTTGTTTCTTTCCTTGCTGGTGGTGGGGTATATAAATTAACATCTAACTAAGTTCTAAATTACTTTCACCTGCTAGGGAACTTTATTTAGATTGAGTACCAAAGATCTATTAAAAGTCAACTGAGAGAACTGTGCTATCCACAGGCAGCAAGCAATGCCCTTTGGATCATACTAAGGTCTACTCAAAAGTTTTTCTTAAATTCTGTGAAAGAATTCCTTCATTAATATTTAAGAAAAGCAGATTAATTAAATCTGGATGAACCGATGATAAAAAATAGTAGAAATATTATGTGAAAAAATAAGATATTGGGCCATCTGGTCCATTCCTACTTGATGCTATTAAATAATCCTAGAGACAAAAAAAGGTCTGGCTGTTTTGTTATGATCATTAGTTTGTGATATAAAGATAATAGCAATAAGACTAATTTTGTCAGGATTTTTATTTTTTGCTGAGAGCACTTGATTTAGATAGCTTCTACGAAGTCATAAAAAAACATTTAAATGTTCAGTTCCAAATCCATTTAGTTTAAACGTTATATGAACTTAGTTGATACATTCATTCGTATCTAAAAATTTTAAAAAACCACAAATACTTGGGAAATTATGTATCTTAGACATTACTGGCACATCATGTGCTTGGGTAATGAATAACTACAGCATGTCCTTATATATTAAGTAATCAAAAGCAGGAACATATGTAAGACTTATAAGTCGGAAACAGTTTAATTTTGATATGACTGGATGCCGGTGGCATAGATGAAGCACGTTTTTCTATCCATTTGAGATGTAACATCAAAACAGTCTAATGATCTTTGACCTTTATCCTGTGGAGGTTGGCTATGCAGACAAAATGGTAAGTTTTACTTTAAAAGAGAAGGTGCTATGTGCAATGCTTTGTAGAATTTCAGGCAACTTAGCCTGGTAATAGTTTCATCAGTTACCAAGAATAAGGCTTTTTCACTCTCTGTTCAACCCGTTCTCCATGAAAGAGATAATTTACTGAGGCAGAAGTCTACAAGAAAAAGGATAAATGAAGCAAAAAAGGAATTAATTGGTATGTAGATAATGAACCAAGGCCCAATAATGCATTTCTTAGATAAGGGCAATAAGACAAACTATGTCTGATAGAAGAAACCCGTAATGAAAATATCGAACAAATGTCTTAGTCATTTATAAAGATTTATTTTAACCTTATAAAAAAAGAAACCTATTTAATTCAGCTCTGTTAAGTCTTAATTCAAATTTAGTTTGAATGCCTTTCTGCTTTATCAGCATGCAATTTGGCATGTATAACTTAATAATTCTCCTGAAGCTATTTTGAGATGAATATAGATCAAAAATCAAAGCTAAAAGTTTAAGGTTTTCTTTGACATATTTTATTTCTTTTTCTTTTGCTTATTGCTCACTGGACATGTCATCAACATCAGAGCTTCCCTTTAAGTTATGTTGATGTTAAATAAAGAAGTATAGGTGGTTTTGAGTTTAATTCAGCTAACCAGTTTTAGACATCTACATTAAGATGGAAAGAACTGCTCCTTAAAAGTCTTTTTCTTATCCTTACAATGACTAATTCCTTTGCACTTAAAATTAGGCAAATATGATTAAAACTCATATTATGTACTATATTAAGGGTAAATTTAATTCATTCTTATTTATCGATTTCCTTGTTTCTTTATTTTAAAAATAATTGTCTTTTGTCTTAGAACAGTCTTTTAATGTCAAGACAGTATGTTTAAAAAAAAAAAAGGGGGCACTATATGAATGGAAGAAGTAGAGAGAGTTAGAGCGATATGCAGACTGTGGTAAGAAGGAAAAAACTGCTGAAATAAAAAGGAGTGTACATAAGATGTTATTAAAAGGGGCTTTGACTTTCAAAAGAAAGTAAAAATAATCCACAAAGGACTTAACTACCTGAATTTTTATGCCCATGTAATTCCTTAAAGTCCTTGTTCAGCTGTTGTCCAAGCAAAGAACCTTAATTCTTTACTTAATTCTTACCTTGATTCTCTACTTTTCTTGTCGCAGAAATTTTTGCCAAGTACACACTGCTTACCAACTTTAGTGTTGGTTTGTGGCTGACCCAGTCATTCTAGACTCCTTTATAAATGATGGACAGAATAGGTACTTTCAGAATTTAAATCTCTCATGATAAAATTGCCAAGTAAAATAAGTCAGCAGAATCTGGAACATGGTTATTAACTAATTAAGAATTCTACAGTAAGATGAAATAGTTTCCCTGAACATTTATTTGTTTGTTTTTAATTGGCTTTACAAGGGGTAGCATGAATAGTTCTGACATAAATATTAAAATAGTTGATTCTTGAAGTTAGATGAGATAAACTTAATCTGTATGCTTAAATGTCTGGTTTTGGAGATAGCCACAGGCATCCAAGTCTTGACAGTACTGGAGCCTACTTTGCAGTTAAGCTGCCATCATTTTCCTGTCTATCCCCAGATCTACCACAGAGCTGTCTTTTCCTTTTGACTGAGTTCCTGTAACATACTTCCAGAGAAGGAAAAAATCAACAACAAAGAGGATCATGCTGTATCAATGAATTCATAAGCACTCTACAAGCAGTGAAGAAATATAAAAATCCAGTTTCCACTGTCCTCTATTAAGCTGCCTTTGATGAGACATCAAAGAAATATTTGTAGAGATTCTGTAGGTCAAATGATGCAAATAATGAAGTTGATGACAGGTCCTTTTGCTGATAGTGCATGTAAATACAATTAGTTAATTCAAATTTATATTACACATTATCAATGCACAAATAATACTGCATGAACACTTGAGAATCTTATTGCTGAGATGCTAGTACAGTTGAACCTGATAGACCTTTATCTGTCTTCTCTCTCTGGTGTCTAGCACATTAGAGCTGGCCAATTCTAAAAATCCTTGAAACACTGTTTCTTCTCTTTATATCTTCACCACACCTTTTGAACATGTCTTTCACACATTTAGGCAAATTAGACCTTGTTTTCTGGGGTCAGTACTGATCACAAAGGATAAAGTCTTAGGCAGTCTAAACATACCCTTTTTTGCAGAGTATTCACAATTAGACATTCAGTTTTTCACTTCATTGAAGAAGCATTATGTCAGTGAAATTCACTGAGAAAATCCCACAGTCACTGATAGTATTTTCTTGTTGAGCTTTAAACTCCTATATTTTCCCTTATAGTCTAAGTCATTCTTATTCATAACCTGACTTTAAAACTGAATGTCCAGATTCTATGTGTGAAGAGGAATATACATGACAATTTACAACAGTGAACATACGTAAAAGATGAAAAAAAAAAAAAGATAGTAAATCCATATCATATACCTTTTAAATACATGCATATTCTAATTTTTCATTTCTCATTTCCAAGTTCTTTTAAAGTGCTTACAGGTATTCTTTCTTTCCTAGGTTTAGAGGAAGTACAGTTTATACTGTTACCAGTCCTATGGAAACAATCACACCCATGATTCTTAAAGGTTCTTTTTCACCTGCTGGTGTTTCTTTCTGAAAAATGCTTTCTCAATAAGGCCTGAGATAACTTAAACTACTGAATACAGCCTTACACATTTACCTACTTTTGTATTTTTTTTTATTTAGCATAACATGTTTTCCTCACACTGAAGGCACTATTTTGCAAAACCATTCTCTGTAATAGAATAGAATAGAATAGAATTGTTCCAGCTGGAAGGCACCTACAATGTTCATCTAGTCCAACTCCCTGACCAATTCGGGGTGGACCAGAAGTTAAAGCATGTTATTAAGGGCATTGTCCAAATGCCTCTTAAACACTGACAGGCCTGGGGCATCGACCACCACCTCTCTAGGAGGCCTGTTCCAGTGTTTGACCACCCTCTCGGTAAAGAAATGCTTCCTAGTCTAAACCTCCCCTGACACAGTTTTGAACCGTTCCCACACATCCTATCACTGGGTACCAGGGAGAAGAGCTCAGCACCTCCCTCTCCACGTCCCCTCCTCAGGAAGCTGTAGAGAGCAATGAGGTCACCCCTCAGCCTCCTCTTCTCCAAACTAGACAAACGCAAAGTCCTTAGCTGCTCCTCACGGGACATTCCTTCCAGCTCTGTCACCAGCTTTGTTGCCCTTCTCTGGATGCATTGGAGTACCTTAACATTCTTTTTAAATTGTGGGACTTCCATTTGTATTTTTGCCAATGGAGAACTGCAAAGATCTATGTAGATGTGATGTTTTACTTTTTATAATACAATTTAGTATATGAAAAACATCTCCATATTCACAGAGTATGGGAGGTACATTACCTTCAAATCCCGTGATGGGACTTCTCTTTTGCATGTGCAACACCAAGGAGACCCTAGATAGAAACATTCAGGTCTGTGACCTCAAAGTCTGTACAGAGATAATGTCTTTTTTACTAAAAAGCCATGCATTTCTGCATTACTGATTCTCTTTATAATTCTTATAATCATCTTTCTTTAAGCATGGAAATCTGTAATGTTAATTATTAAAGAACATGTCCCAGTCCATGTTCTCTATTATTTTCAGTGATTATTTTGTCAGAACCCCAATAAACAATTTTTTGATCTTCTGAACTGCATTACTATCTTGTTCTATTTATTCCTTTTTTATACTTCTAGATTATGTTTTGACTGCATTATTCTGCATTTTTAACCCTTCCAATGGCACAATTTGCAAGATAATTGGTTACCCAGTTGCTTAGCTTACCCTGGATATAAGATTAGTACTACTGCACTTATTATTATTCTGTTTCTATTTCTACTGCAATTAATTCTGATGTAGATTTATGCAGACTCCTGTTTTGTCTGATTCATTTTTCCTATCTCTTTTGTGCTGCAATTCATTGTTTATGATGCTTTAAAATCAATCAAATCAACGACTTATGCTCTACTTAACCTCTTCAACCATATCTGTTTCTTGACGTAGCAGGTAGCTTTAGCTTTGGCTTTGGAAAGAACAAAAAGGGAAGGAATGAAGGGAGGGAGGGAGGGAGGGAGGGAGGAACATTATACCTAAATAACTCTATGGAGATATTTATATTTAACAGCAAGTTCATTTAATTTTACTGCAAATTTTTTTCACCTATTTGCTGTTTGCTGAAGAAAAAGTTGTACTTCCTTTAACACCATAAATTTACATCTTACATACAGTTACAACATACAGATTTAGTCCACTTTTTAACTTGTCATTTGCATAGTTTCACTGGCAAGATCTAACTACTTTGTGAACCTCTTAGCTGCAACTTTTAAGGATTTGAGGCTCACCTTATACCTAATTTATGAATGAGACTATCCGTGCTAAAAAGTTATAAAGTCTTCCTAGCTAGTCTTAAGTTTTTGTTGTCATTGCTTTAATCTCCCAGAGGACTGCAAAAGTCAAATTGAGCACTTCACAAATTTCTGATGTAGTGCTACTCTATCTGAAAAACTAACTGTTAACTGGCAGACAAATCTGGACCTGGCTCTTTTGCTTTCAAGACAGCAGCTTACCTACTAGTCTAGCAAAGAAAAGTTTTAGTTTTTCTCTCCTCCCTCAATTCAATTAATCATTAAATAAAACTGAAAGTTCTTCAGGAGATGCTGAACTTGCTGTGTCCACAATGTTTAAAAAGATTGAATCATACTGGTTAATATTTAAAGTGCAACATCTTCTCTCTTTTTCTTCCTCTCCGACAGGGGCATGATCAGACACTCAGGCTACAAGAGATCGTCACTGACTTCCTAGCTGCTCTCCTTCAGTGCTTGGAGGGAGTCATATGCAAATGTTCCATCAGCAAGTTATAAACAACAGCTGTAGTGTACTACTAGTGGTAGCACACCCTCAGCAAATTTGCAGATTATACAAAACTGGGTTGATATACCAAACAGTTGTGCTGCCATTCAGAGACCTTGAAAAGCTGGAGGAATGGGCTGGCAGGAACCCAAATTTAGCAAAAGGAAATGTAAAGCCCTGCCCCCGGGAAGGAGTAACTCCATGCACCGGGACAGGCCAGTGGTCAATGGCTGGAAAGCAGCTTTGCAGAGAAAGACCTGAGGGTCCTGATGGACAAGAATTTGAACAAGAGCCAGCAGCATGCCCTTGCAGCCAAGAAGACCAACAGCCTACTGGGTTGTATTAGGAAGAGTGTCACAAGCAGGTTGAGGGAGGTAATCCTTCCTCTCATCTTAGCACTGGTGAGGCCACATTTGGAGTGCTGGGTCAAGGTCTGAGCTTCCCAGTACAAGAGAAACACGGGCTTACTGGGTGTCGTGGTTTAACCCCAGCCAGCAACTAAGCACCATGCAGCCACTCACTCACTTCCCCCTACCCCCCAGTGGGATGGGAGAGAGAATTGGAAAGAAAATGGTAAAACTCATGGGTTGAGATGAGAACGGTTTAATAGGACAGAAAGGAAGAAACTAATAATGATAATAATAACAATAGTAACATGACAATCGTAATAATAAAAGGATTGGAATATACAAAACAAATGAAGCACAATGCCATTGCTCACCACATGCTGACCAATGCCCAGTTAGTCCCCAAACAGCAATCCCTCCAGGCCAGCTCCCCTCAGTTTATGTACTGGGCGTGACGTCCCATGGTATGGAATACCCCGTTGGCCTGTTTGGGTCAGCTGCCCTGGCTGTGTCCTGTGCCAGCTTCTTGTGCCCCTCCAGCTTTCTCACCGGCTGGGCTTGAG
>JAVJGG010000008.1:9400474-9425973 GCA_035590195.1 Aviceda cuculoides | reverse complement strand
AACTGAAAACATCAGGGTGTTATCAACATTCTTCTCATACTGAACACAAAACACAGCACTGTACCAGCTACTAGGAAAACAATTAATTCTATCCCAGCTGAAACCTGGACACTGGGGCAAGTCCAGCAAAGGGCTATGAAGATGATGAAATGATTGGAACATCATTCATATCAGGAGAGGTTGAGAGCTGGCACTGTTTAGCCTGGAGAAGGCTCAGGAGTGATCTCATCAATGTATATAAAAGCCAGGGTCTTTTCAGTGGTCCCCACTAACATGACCAGAGGCAATGGGCACAAACTGAGACACAGGAGGCTCCTTCTCAACATCAGGAAAAACTTTTTTTACTGTGAGGGTGACCAAGCACTGGCATAAACTTCCCAGAGAACTTGTGGAGTGTCCATCCTTGGAGATATTCAAAAGTAGTCTGGACATGGTCCTGAGCAGCCTACTCAAGGTGATCCTGCTTGAGCAAAGATGGTAGACAACATGACCTCTAGAGCTGCCTGCCAACCCAACCATTTTGTGATTTCACGATTCTGTCAATTCAGGTGAAAGTGGTCTCAATTCCTTTCCTTTGCTACTGTTGTGCTTGACATAAGATAGTTAAAGAAACATTGGTCCAAACTGGAAAGGAAAGACTAATGTGTATTATGTGTAGTATACATAACAAAATTATGCACAGTATGAATTATATGGTATGCAATATACTGTGTACAAGGAATTCTTACATAAATAGTTCTAAATATAGAACACTCCATGGCAAAAGGTGTGATCTAATCTCTACCCCAAATGTATATCTACAATCAATTACATTTTGATAAAAAGTGTGTGTTCCCTTCTGTCTATGTTAGACCCACATGATTGCTCAGCTTTTGGGAATAAAGCTGCAACAGCAAGAATGGGTTTAAAAAAAAATATTGTGTGAGACTGCTAGGATGAGAGAGGCAATTCTTCCTCACACTTTCATTTAGGTAGTTAAACCCTAGAAAAGTTTGAGATTTAAGACACAATGTTGTGTTTAAGACTTCTTATTGGTTGACTTCCTCAGGCTCCTTTTTCAATTCATGTCTTTAGGGGTACATCTATAAAAGGGAACTAGGGAATACACTCAAGAACTGCTCACCAGAGTGTCCACATTGCGAAACTGTGGGATCCCTTAAGCTGCCTGGATTTGCTTGGTGTTCTCCAGCTAGCTGTCCAAGGCTAAATTATAATAGAGAGAATGAGCCCTAGGTAGAGGAGACATGATCCAGTCATTGCCAGATAGTGTTGAGGCTAGGGATCCATCCTGGACTCCGCACCTTTTTTTAGCTATATAATTTCAGTGACTGCTCACCTTCCTTGCACACCTGGACTCTCCTTATTTAAGAAATAAGAAGCATAAAAACCTTGTTTTGGACATGTGGCCTAGTGCCAACCAAACTAATCTCTGGAACCAGAGAAATATTTCTCTGCCAGAATTAAGTGGTCCAACACACACTTGTGATAATGAAATTACCCTGATATGATTGCACTACCCCATACAATCAGTTCAGCTTCTCAAGTGCAGAAAGAGATACCCCACATTTATTTTTTATTCCAGCACTCTGGAATTTATCTTGTGAATTTTGTCCCATTATCATATTGTTATATCAGAATCAAGTTGGGTTTTTTTTCCTCCTAAAGGTCTTAAATTTCCTTTCATATTAATGGTTTTGTCACATTTTTTTGTTCTTCCTATTGTGTAATGACTACACTATAATTTATGACATTTAATTTCCAACACTTTGTATATTTATACATGTCTTTTTTTAACATTGGCTATCTATTAATTATTTTATATGTCTCAGGCAATATATGGTTTTTATTGGCTCAAAAAGACTCCATGATGTTGTTACAAATTATATTTACCATACTGACATGTATATCAGAGCTGTATTCAAATTAGAGAAAGATAACTTTTAGTCAGTAATGTTACAATATAAGTATTGAAGTGAGAATTGACATGTTACTCAGCAAACTTCCTGAATCACTACAAGTTGTACTGCAAAAGAGGATAGACTGATTTGAAGGTATACTTGTCTAACTTGTGTTAAATAATAGATATTTCTTTAAGCACTTATTTTTGCTGTTATTAATGTCGAATATCGTGTAATATTTGATATTGATAAGGTCAAATTAATACATAAGGGGGCTGTGAGAGCATTACAGCATGATGTAATTATATCAGGAATTCTAATCAGGAAGCTTCAGACCTCTCCAATTCCCAAGTAAAACCATAAATGTAATAAATAAACATTAACAAAAGCTGTAGAGGCATGTAAAGGAAGATTAAATATGGTTTATATTAGAACCTCAAAAAGCATATATTTGCCTGCCTCTCATCTTCAGAGTATTCTACAGATTTCTCATTTTATTTATACCTGATGTTCACAAAACTTTTTTAACATATAGTAAAAAGTAGAGAAAACTCAGTTCTTCCATACAGAGGAAACTAGGTTTAGAAAGAGTATAAATCTGATCTTACAAAAGAACGGTGACTCTTGTAGGTGTTTTTTCTGTCAAAACTAGGGATTATAAGAATCACCAAAGTGTCAGAATGTGATAACAAAAGGTTATGATAAAAACATATGTATGATATTTTTGAAAAACAAATTCAAAGAAGACAAAAAAGCTATTGTATGAGTTATATTTTTAAAAATTCACATAACAGATTTTGGCAGACTTTCAGGGGAGGATTGACTTAGTACCAATATTATATATTTCAGATAAAATCTCTTTGAAAATGCAAGAGATCCTAACAATACTTAACAGGAGACAAAGATCTTGTTTTCTGTTAAATGGAACACCAATTATTCTGCAATCAGTAATAATGCTAAATCTGAAATTTCAGAAGTTTATAACTTAAACACATTTCCAAAGAAATGTGAAATTTTACAATAAACTCTTTAGCTCATATAACTGTTATTTTTATATTAATTTTATGCTTTTCCTCCATGTATATATTTTAAATGGTGCCCCTCTATCAAGTATAGCATTTTCTGAAGTCACAGTCCTTCTTCAGTCTGAACTTATTGATATTGACATATTAATAAGTCATTGTTTCCACTTTTATTTCTTGCTTCTTTTTGAAGAAGAAATTCTAGGCAGATAGTAAACAGTTCATTAGTTATTACCTCTATCCCATTACTTATATTTTATGATATGCTTATGTAAAGACTTTTAAAAGAAATTACAAAACAGACAATGAGTTGAACTGCTAGCAATGTCATCCATTAAGAATACAAGTTTCTGGCAGGTTCAATAGAGAACAAATAGATCTAAATATTGTCTGTTTTATAAAGCCTGTTACTCTCAAGACTAGCATATAGAATTCCTAGAGTGGGGTACTAAAGTCTGTCTTAAGCTTGTATAAACATTCTTTTTTTAAACTAAATGTCTAATTTCAACACCCCCCCCAAACAAACAAACAAACAAAAAACTAACAAAAAAAACCCAAAACAGTGTTTTAAGGAACAACAGTGTGCAACCATCAACTGATACACTCTTTGAAAAACTTCAGCTTCTGGGAGAAAAATATTAAGTAGGAGTGAGCTGATGGTATTGGAATACTTTACCATGGCTGTAAAAATCAATACTACTGCTATTACAGGATGACATCCTTCCATGATTAGTTATATGTCATTTTAAGCAAAGCTCATGTATTAAATATTACTGGCCTTGTCTTTGAAAACTTTAAAACACAGATGAACTAATAACAGAGAAAATAACTGAAGGTAGATTTCCAGAAATTTCTGGGTCCAGAGGGAGTAAAATATAAGGCCAGTTGGCTGCCCCAGCTGTCTGGCACACCATAACCAACTCACAAGTAGGTCAAATTGGTGAGTACTGAATATATTTAGTATTAATGTTTCTATATGTTATATATATAGTTTCTTTAACTTCTCAGTTATTATTTGCTACCTCACTTGAGTTTTACCCTTTTTCAACCTATCATGTAAATAAACTGCACAATTCTACTTTTAGCATCACATTAAAACTGCTTCACAGCATATGCATAATAAGTTCCTTTTATTTTCTTCAAAAAGATGTACCTTTTATCCCCCAAATTGCTCAGGGCAAGGAAGAGATGTAACAGGGAATGCAGCCTTTGAAAGTCCCACTAGATAGGCCAGAAGTAGGCTGATCTGCAAGAGACAGCAAGGGAGGAACATAAGAAGAAGTTGCACTGAAACTCAGAAAATAATGAACAGCAAGAATAAAAATGAGAAAATGGGCAACTCTAAGGAGGGCTAAGTGTGTCTTTATGAATGAAATGGGAGAAGAAAAAGTGTTCTTTACAGGCAGTTATAGGAAGGCTATAACGTATAGAACAACCTCTAAAGAAATTAAGATTAAATTTGAAAATGAGATCTTGTTCCAGTTGATCAGTTAAGTGTACTATGCCTGTCACAGTTATGGAAAGAGAAATTGTCACTTTCCTTTTACAAAAAGGTCTATATTCAGTAATAGCATTTGTTGTGTCAAGTTGCTTAATTGATTTTCTATCTTTACAAAGAGGCAATTATAATCCAAGTAAGAATTTTTGCACGGTTCTAATGTAATCTGCAATTCAGTGACAAACATGTCATGCGGGACAGTGCCAAGTGCTTTGCACAAGTCCAGGTAGATGACACCTGCTGCTCTTCCCTTATCCACCAACACTGTAACCCCATTGCAGAAGACCACCAAATTTCTCAGGCATGATTCCCCCTTATTGAAGCCATGTTGGCTGTCACCAATCTCATCCATATTTTCCATGTGCCTTAGCATAGTTTCCAGCAGGATCCACTCCATGATCTTGCCAGGCACAGAGGTGAGACTGACTGGCCTGTAGTTCCTCAGGTCTTCCTTGTTCTCCCTTTCTAAATATGGGGGTTATGTGTCCTCTTTTCCAGTCAGTGGGAACTTCCCTGGACTACCATGACTTCTCAAAGATGATGGATAGTGGCTTAGCACCTTCACCAGTTCCCTCAGGACCTGTGGATGCATCTTGTTAGGTTCCATGGACTTGTGCACATTCAGGTTCCTTAGATGGTCTCAAACCTGATGTTCTCCTACAGTGGGTGGTTCTTCATTCTCGCAGTCCGTGCCTTTGTCTTCTGTGTCTTGGGCAGTGTGGCTGGAGCACTTGCCGGCGAAGACTGAGGCAAAAAAAAGTCAGAGTACCTCAGCCTTCTCCATGTCCCTGGTAACCAGGTCTCCCGTTTCCTTCCAGAGAAGGCTCACATTTTCCCTAGTCTTCCTTTTTATCACCAACATACCTGTAGAAGCTTTTCTTGTTGCCCTTGATGTTCCCTGGCCAGACTGAATTCTATGAGGGCTTTGGCTTTCCTAACCTCATCCCTGGCTGCTCAGACAATTTTGCTATTCCTCCCAGGCTACCTGTCCTTACTTCCACACTCTGTAGGCTTCCTTTTTGTGTTTGAGTTTGTCCAGAAGCTCCTTGTTCATCCACGCAGGCCTCTTTTGCTTTTTTGCCTGACTTCCTCTTTGTTGGGATGCATCGCTCCTGAGCTTGGATCCTTGAATATTAACCATCTTTCTTGGGCCCCTCTTCCCTCCAGGCCTTTATCCCATAGTACTCTACCAAGCAGATCCCTAATGAGGCTGAAGTCTGCTCTCCTGAAGTCCAGGGTAGGGAGACTGCTGTGTGCCCTCCTCACTGCCGCAAGGATCTTGAACTCCACCATTTTGTGGTCACTGCAGCCAAGATGGCCCTTGAGCTTTACATTCCTCACCAGCCCTTCCTTTTTGGTAAGAACAAGGTCCAGCATAGCACTTCTCCTCATTGGTCCCTGTATTACTTGGAGAAGGAAGGTGTCATCAATGCATTCCAGAAACCTCCTGGATTGCTTATGCCCTGCTGTGCTGTCTCTGCAAGAGATATTGGGGTGGTTGAAGTCTCCGAGGAGGACCAGGTCTTGTGAACGTGAGGTGGCTCCTATCTGTTTGTAGAAGGCCTCATCACTTGGTCTTCCTGGTCGGGTGACCTGTAGCAGATCCCCACTACAATGTCACCTGTCCCTGCCCTCCTTTTAATCCTGACCCATAGGCGCTTGGTTGGCTCCTCACCTATCCCCAGATGAAGCTCCATGCACTCCAGCTGGTCACTGACGTAGAGGGCAACACCCCCTCCTCATCTCCCCTGCCTGTCCTTCCTAAAGACCCTGTATCCTTCCATTCCAACACTCCAGTCATAGGAGCTGTCCCAGCACATCTCCACGATGCCAATAAGATCATAGCCTTGCAGGCGTGCACACATCTCTTACTCCTCTTGTTTATTAGAAGGGCAATTCATTTTTTATTATTCTGTCTATGCTAATACCAACTCTGTCAACAATGTCTGCAATTAATAAGAAAGACAAAATTTAATCTTATGATCAAAAATTTCAGACTTATAGTTCAGTGAACTCACCATCCTATTATTTAAACTGTAGTAAATCTTACACTAATTTCCTAGTAACTGCACGTGTAAATAGATATGTGCAAAAGGCAAAAACCAGTCAGAAATCAGGTTCTAGTTTTCATTAAATTAGGGATCACATAATGAGTAATGAACACAATTACTCTGGTCTGTTTGTCTTATTGAAACAGATAGCCATTTCAAAATATAAATATATTGAAATAAATGGCCAGAAGAATTGAACAAATTCTTGTAATATGGTCTATTAATTATCTGTAAGACTTCCATATGGATTTTTTTTAATAACTGTATACATTTTAAACAAATTCTGGTAGTATGTTCTGATATTTGCAGACTTTGAAAACATAAAGAGTTAATAACAGAAAATAGAGATTGTCTTGTATTTATTTATATGAAAAAATTGATCTTTGTGAAGACTAGGGAGGGCCGTCAATATGTTGATCACCTACTCTAAATCTCTTGCACACTTCAGAAATTTACCAGAGAACTAACTTCGTATAGTTGAAATTTGGAGGCATGAGTTTCACTTTAGTATAAATCCTGTCACTAAAAAGGTTTCAAATGCACAATTTCTATTTTAATATCTACTAGAAAGTTTTCATGGTTACTGTCAGATTTTTCTACCTGTCTGGTCATCTCTCCAACTGGACAATGCATCTGAAAAGGAGGCCTGCTCTGTTACCCTCTGGAGACATTGGAGGACAGACTGGGAAGCTAAGGTGAGTCAGCTACAGTCCTACACTTTAGTTATTTATTTACTTTAAATATCATACTTAACCCAACCTAGACTGAGATAAAATATGAATAAAAGTATGTAGTCAAAATAGCTAATTCAGACAGGATAATAAACAACTGTGTACACAAAGTATGAAAAAAAAAACCCTACTAAGAATAAAACTTCATCAGAAATCCCTCTCTGCTTTATTCAGTCAACTTTCTGTCCTATTTAGTAATATGTCTGACAGGTTTTCTTTTTTGCATTACTTAGGCATGAGTTTATAATAATTCTAAAAAGCTTATTTGAGATCCTCAATTAGAGAAGGCTTACCTTAGAAAGCTTTCCTTAAAGAACATTTTTAAACATATCTCTTCAAGGACACCCTTATCTCCACCTGAGTGATGTTAGTTCTCCTAATCAATTATCTTCTGAAGTCTTTCACAGTGTGCAGACATATTTAAGTTTTTATTCAGAAACTTGTGTTTCCCTCCTTATTTAAGAGGCAATTGGATCATTTTTAGTTAAGCATCATGTCTCTTATTTTCATGCATAAATATATTTTTAGACAAGATGCCAATCTCCTATCCCAGTTTGGATAGGAAACTGTAGCTCCTTACTAAGAAGCAGTGCAACTGACCTTCTTTCTCCTTTTCTGACCAATTGCCATGTTTTAGTAAAAAATGTTTTTAACATTCAGCCTATTTTAACAAACATTCCTAATATAAAAATCTAAAAAGGGTAGCTTCATGTAGCTCATTATTAGCTCTCAACTGAAACCAAGCAAAACAATAACAGAACAATTTTTTTGATTGACTGAAATGCTTCTGTTTCTTAACCATAGAAAAAATAAATATTGACATAGTCAATTTGATGAACATGTGCAGTATATATTTTTAATATTCATACAAATTCATTATTTTATTATACTCAAACTGAAGGAGAACAACATGTCCTGACAGATGTTGGGTTTGTATTTATAAAGACAAGAACAGGATGGTGAAATTGTCCTTATTGTTGTTGCTTTTTAAGGGGGAAGGCAAAAAGTTGTTCCTGTGAGGGAACTAGATATTAATCTGGTTTGGTTTTCTTTAATTAAGAAAAAAAAAAAGACATTTCAGACACTGAGTAACTTTGCCTTTATTGAGTCATGTGTGGCTACTCAACTTACTATGACTTAGGTCATTTGGCAAGATTATGATTTCACTTAAGTTTATATTTTCTGATAAGACTATTCATGATTCATGGACAGTCCCAGTAATGTAGAATTCCTATTTTTCATAATCAGTCTCAGATCAAACTGACATAATAACATCTTAGCTATGCTACACTGAACAACAACAGACTTCATAGTTTCATAAGAATGCATGACAGCCAGGCTAAGGAATACTGAGGTAAAGAGCAGGATGAGAATCAGTCTGTTATGTTCCTTGGGCATTTCCTTGGGCAAAATAGATCTACACCAAAATCCAGACTTTAATTTCAAGCAAAATAGCTTAAAAAGGTTTAGCTTTAATGTTTGAGAGAATGAGGAATTGTAGAGTTCTACAAGTGAAAAATTGGTTGATCATGAAAACCTACCCAAATTGATTTGAGATAGATACCAAAGAGCTTACTTTTCTTAGACCGTGAATCCCTTCTCGATGTGCATTGACCAGAGGGAGTTTGCTTTATGAAGTACATGTTGAAAACTAATTTGTCTAGACAAAATGAATGGATTTTAAACAGATGTCATATTAAAAGCCATTTGGTTTTCAATAATAAGAATAATTAAGTCTGTAATCTACATTGCCACTACACCAGCAATAAAATATTTTCATTCTTTACATCAAAAGTACTTGTGGTTACTTTTAGCAGGCTTGCCTGGCATGTCCTTTTCAGACAATGAATTTGGGTTGCCAGTGTTTGAGATGTGTATTACACAAGTCAAGGCATGAGATCCTTGTTTAATGAAAAAAAACAAATTAAAATTCCTAAAGACTTAGTTGTGTCCTGACAGGAATATTCTCTAGATTTAGGAGAAACAGTTATCCTTAGTTATTCTGTATATTGTGGAAAATATGTAACATTTCTCTGGCCCCAGTTAAGTGCTTGGTACGTGAGAGGTTATGAGCCGGTTATGCTTTTTCCCACCATGAATGTTTAGGTGGCCATTAAATCCATACCAATACCTGACGTTCTCTCATCATGTACCCTAGTTAATTAAAAGGAATGTAGGATTAGAAAGGATGCCCTAGCTTATCAAATTGCCTGATATTGCAAGGAGCCACATTTCATAATTTTTTTATAACTGGACTGATCTGTTTTGCGGGATGGTGAGGGTGGTGGCTTTGAGGTTTTGGGTTTTTTTTTAAATATTAGTGATTTTCCCCCACTACTCTGATTGCAAGTCTACTCCTGTACCTCCCTGCTCAGATGGTTAAAACCTTTTGTTAATTTATAGCCTAAATGTATGTAGACTAGTTTATATTCACTAGGTTTTGAGACAATGTTGTCTTTATTAGCTAGCTATTATCTTTCTGTGCCATTTTCCATGGTATATTTACAGAGAGGTCATCTTTCTTCTCAGTTTTCGTTTTGCCAGGCTAAACCATCCAAGTTCTGTCATTCTCCATAAGATGAAGTCTCTTCAGAATCCTAATTGTCCAAGTAGCCCTTCTGTGTTCTTTCCCTAGTTTGAATTAATCTTCTTTGAACTTTGGTGCACAGAACAGGAAACAAGTTTATAAAGTAGCTGTAGTATCTCCCTGCCTCTATTAGGCATCCTGTCCTAGTAGCTTTCCCTTCATGTTGGTGTGTCACTATAATACTATGGGGTTTAGTGCATATATTCTCATAGAAAATTTGTCCCATATTATTATAAGTGTCTAGATAGAATTTTGTTCAATTTTAAATCTATTGCAAATCTGAGCCATAGAAACATTTTCATAGGTGCTGAATACACTATGAAAATGACATTGAGATGAAAAAAATTTATTGTGAGGTGAGCCGCAATCAGCATAACATTGTACAACCCTTATTATTCATGTTTTTTCTTCCCAGTAATGTGTTTTTGTTTTGGTTTAGTTTTTTCCCTCAGTTTCAGAAAATTATTATTTTTAAAGCCTTTAGTTGTATATATATTACTGGACCAGACTGCAATCTTTCAGAGGAGTGTCTGTCTCAAATTGTTTTAGTAGAAGATGAGCAAACATTCCTTAATCTGAAACCTTGCACACAAGCTCCATTTGAAGACTTCTGAAGGAAAAGTTATATTTTATCATGTTTTTTGTAAATTAAATTCTCTCTTTCCTGAAGAATAAAACTCTACCCAAAATTCCAATAATGTAACTGACAAGCAGAGTCATAAAGATAAATCCCAATGCTTACTAAAAAATGTATACAAAGTAACATTAACATTGCAATTTAAAATACATTAAGACTTAAATCTCAAGTAGCTAGTCTTGCATTAGAAGAAAATTCCCCAATAACTGTGGGAAGAATACTATCCTCCAAAAGAGTCATTCAAAATTATTACATGGAGCTTGTTCCAAGAAAAAAAAAATCACAGCATACCCTACAGTCCCAGCAATGACTACTTGACATTTGTTTTAATAAGAATAGCAAACTCCAGTTATTTCAAAAACTTGGGATGAAAAAAACCAAATAATTAATTACTATTTTGCTCAGTTAAGGATACCCACTAAAGGATGACATAGGGGAAAACATAGTGGTATCATGACTGAAAATTTAAGCAGTATGAATACAGCATCATAGGAAAATAGGGAGTTAGAGTGAATGACAAATAAGAAATGATAGACTGTAGTCGGCTGTGAAAGGTGATGATGACAAGCAATTTGTGTTTGTTATATAAAGAGTAACTGAATCGAGGGATCTTCAAACATTTTGGCTGAGATTCTCAAAGAGATGGATGCCTTAGGGCCTTTTCACAGATTTCAGAACCAATTTATTTTAGTGCATTGCAACAGTTGATACATTGTATTAATTTCTCTTTTGTTTAATGAATTTATAATGGTGTTGTTGCATGTGCCACTTGCATTTATATTGTGTGAAATTAAAGCTATTCAAAGAGGGTCTGTTACACATTTGAAGAATTTATTCTCTTTACAGGCTTTTTTTTTTTTTGTCTCTGCATAATTATGCCAAAGTAGATTGCAAGAGCACATAGTCTTTGAACGCTACAGGTTTTTCAAATATGCAGCAGGCAAATAGTTCTGTGAAAGAAAACTGGCATTGCATGTGTTTGCGTTTATGAATCAAGCATCCTAAGCAAATGAATCAGGGTTGTAAGATGAGAGAAATCTAAGTAAATTAATACCTCAGCATTGACCATCCATGCATATGTTTTTAAGGTGAGCACCTCAAGGAAGAGCACTATTCAGGAAATAATGTGTCAGAGTAGAAGTCAAGCACCTCCAGGAAATAAAACACTTTAGACGTTGACTGCTCATGGTATGAGTAAACACCTGAATACCAAGGCAAAGCAGCCTGCTTTCCAATTATTTCTTTTCTTTCCTCTGTAATGAGTAGGACAGTAATAACAGCCAAGAGCAACTAATGGTATTACCTTGGTGGCGTATCTGTGGATTGGTTAAGCCACTAATTAAACTTACAGACTAGTCCTTAGCCTCCTGGGAAATGGATTAGAAGCAAGTACTTTGCTGTAACTAGATTATTCAAGCAGACCTTGAAAGGTGACAGGTACCACAAATCATGCCTCATGCGAGCTGCAGTCCTGTGTCAAATTTAATTAGCATTAGCCAGTGCATACAAGTGCTTCAGAATGAGAGACACAAACCAAATGATTGATGAAGGGTTTTGTTTACATCAGAATCTAAACATGACTTTTTTTATATTTTAGCATACACAAGAAATACGTCTCTTGCTTTTCTTTTCAGTGCAACAGAATGCTGATGTGTTTTAGTGCGATAGCAGGTTTCTTCTTGATATGAATTTGCACTGTTTATGTTTGATACCTTGAGCTTGATGGACTTGAAAAGGTTTCCCTCATGGTGGAGCAAAGATTGAAGTTGTGCATTAAATCACCCTCTGGAGTGACTCACAATGATAGTGTAAGGTTAACCAGCAGTTAGCTCCCTGCTTATATGTGTGGCACCCACCTAGGAATGGCAACATCCAAGACCTTCATTGCTGGTTGATGTGTGGTATGGACATGTATTCCCAGAGCCAGAATGTATTGTAGCAAATTTAACTCTGCTCTTTCCCTCTTTGCATTAAATAACACCTTTGTGTCATGTATGCAAGGATGCCTAGTCTGACAGTAAGACATCTTTATATGATAACTCCTCAGGATGGGGATTTAGAGCTGTGTGTCTATTCAGCAACTTCTGTCATGGGCTTGCAATCCTGTGGTGATGCAATACCACAGTCTGCTCATTACCGCATAGGTGTCTGCAACAAGCAAACTGCCACAAAGAAAAGGCTGGGATCATCAATGGTAAGGGTAATTTCTATAAAGAAAATCTATTCCCAGGGGTTACCGGTGGGAGAGAACACTGGCAAGCTAGAATATTGATCAATATTTCTAAGTGAATTCTAAGTAGATTTATTCTCTTCTGTATAAACAAATAATCCCAAATTTCTTTTAGAAGAATGCATTATGATAATTTATAAATATCTGCATGTTTGGACAATGCTTCTGTACTCCTCCCAGGTTACCCATCCTTGTTTTCCACCCTCTGTACTCTTCCTTTTTGTGTTTCAGTTTGGCCAGGATGTCCTTTTTCTTACTCACAGGCCTCCTGGCATTTTTGCCTGACTTCTTATTTGTTGGGATGGAGCTCTCTTGAGCATGAAGAAGGTGATCCTTGAATATTTACCAGCTTTCATGAGTCACTCGTCTCTCTAGGGCTTTATCCCGTGGGACTTTTCCAAGCAGATCTTTGAAGAGGCCAAAGCCTGCCCTCTGAAGTCCAGGGTGCTAAACATGCTTTTCACTCTCCTCCCTACCCTCAGGATCACAAACACCATCTCGTGGTCACTGCATCCAAGGCTGCCTTTGATATTCACATCCCCAATGAGCCCCTCCTTTTTGGTGAGTATGAGGTCCAGCAGAACACCTCTTCTTATTGGCTCCTTTATCACTTGGAGGAGGAAGTTATCACCAATGCACTCCAGGAACCTCCTGGATTGCTTATGCCCTGCTGTGTTGTTCCTCCAACAGATATGACAAATAACATTTTAAAACATATCACAAATAATATTTTTATCACATGCTCATATAAAATTTTTAGTTATGTGAAGCTTTGCAAGCAGTCTCAAACTCTAGAAATTCATAATATCTGTGTAAAAGTTATTGTCATCTGGATATAAAACATGTAGGCCACATTTTTCATAGTATTTAGTGGAATGTAATAAACAACTACTTGTCTGTGGTTTGCTTTTAGCCTTTACAATTGGTTCTAAAAATCACAAGTGCTTATAAAAGAATCACTTCCGAAATTTCCATCATACTTTTTTCAGCTTATAAAGATCACTTGTCTTTAAGTACCAATTTTCATTAGTCCTTGGGTGTCTGCTTTAAAGAGTTTTCACTACATTTAGTCACAGACCTTTTTACTTTTTGAAGAGACTTGTAAGAGAATAATTTTCTCTGGAATAAAGAATCCCGATCTGCAACTTCAGAAAAATTGAAATCACAAGGTAGCATTTATTAACTAAGCACCTCAGCGATGTCATCATTAATATAGCATGCAGTATGAGGGTCTCGAAAAAATACAGCATCTTCATGATGATATAAGGAAGGAAGAAGAACATTCAGAATAGGAACTGGAAGAAGTGGAATTATTAATATAATAAATTATTATATAATTTATACAAACTATAATTTTCTGTACTTTGTTGCTTCCAATTAAAAAAAAAAAGACCTTGAGGTAAAATATATCAGACATTGATATGCATACCTTTTGGCAAATAAAAAATTACCAACTCCCTGGCTTTTACAGCTAACAATGCGTCATTTCTGACAGAATAATTATGATGTCATAAGCTTTTATATGCTTCAGAAACATTCTCCTGCACCACATTTTACATTTCAGAAGTGAATGAATGATATAAAAAATTAGGGATTTTGTAAATACAGATTTCTATTTGTTCCAGAAAATAATGCATTTGGGCAGAAATTCTCAGTCTGCCTGAATTTCGGAAACGTGGACTGTGATATAACATGGATCTTTAATATGCAATAATACTAAGAATTAGTTATAATTCCTGAGATGCTTAGTGATTACCTGAGTTTATACACAATGCATATGAAAGGTAACAGCCTGCAACTCTTCTAACATTCATTAGAATGTTGTGGTGTTCTTTGTACTGCAAGTGTATGCACAGAACTAAGATTGCTAAAATCATTAGAAGACAAAGGCAGCACTGACAAAAATTTTCTTTATGTGTATATATACGTATATATAATGCATTTCTTGCCAATTATGTAATTTTTCTCTTTAATATTCATGTTAAGATATGCCTAAGTCTTTGTTCTCATTCCTTTCTTACCTTTATCCTTCTTCCTCTAACATATTTTACTGAAAATTTCAACATCCATCACCACATAAATGGATGACATCCTCTTTCAAATAACATCTCACAGGTTTCTCTGTCTTTTGGTTTGTGTTAACTGCTATCCCCACAACTGAGTTCTTATTTGTTGCTAAAACAGCTGAAATATACCTTTACTAGCCCAAATATCATCATTAACTTCTCTACGTACTTTATGATTATTTTTTAAGAAATGTAAAACCTGATTGCCTTTTTAATTTCTTGAGCTTCATACATATGAGACCATGGATTTCAATAGAGTTATTCTTATCATTTTAAGAAGCAGGATAGATAATAAGACCTTTTATTTGTTTTCAACACTAGTAATTATTGGAATTATTATTGCCCTTTAATTTTAATTTTTTTCTTGAATGATGATTTTCCCATAAGCTGTTTCACTTTCAATAAAACACTGTTTTGTATTAAAAACCACTCACTAGAGAACTCCAAACAAGCTTCACAGATGCTAGTTATTATACCTGAAACTGTCTTTCTCAATCTTAGAATAATTTTGATTGAAAAATTATTTTTTTAAACAAGTTTTATTTATTAAAATGGTAAAAAAAGCATCCCTGGAATTGTATAATTCACTTTTGTTTTCTTCTACTGAGAAAATAAACACATAGGCTATTATTTAATTGTAGTACAGAGCATGAAACAATCAAGACAGTTATGACTAAGATACATTAATGTCTTATTCCTGATATGTGTTAATGTTATTCCTCTTGGTTGCCTGAATCAAGGGGGAAGGAAATGAATCAGAGAATTAAATAGTCAGAAAATATGATATCAATAAGTAATTTACTGCATTGTAGGGAGCCAAAAAGACCTTAGATGGCATACTGCACTGCTGTCTCTAACTCTTTTCTTTCTGCTTTGTCCTTCACTATTCTTTTGACAAATGTGGAAAATACTTGCTAATCAAAAGGCTGATGATAATTTCACACTTTACCCTTGGTTTTCTGATAGCTGTGCCCCTGAAATACTTGTGATTCAGTAATCAGTAATGGTATTAAAAATTCATATTCAGATGAGAATTATATTTTGAAGATGGCCTAACAACTGAAAAATGTGCTCAAATGTTCTATAATCTTGTTAATACTGAGGTAAACTGCTGGATATGGTATGTTCAAGATGCATCAAACTGAAATAAATGCTTTAGCTAGGTATCCATTATATGTTCAGCCAAAAACTTTGTATCGCACTGAGATCTTCTGAAACAAGTCACAATTCAGGACTTATTAATGTCATGAATCTTAGGAAAGACTGTGCTTTTTTGTTTGTTTTTCTTAACCTGAATAAGGTTATTCAAACATCACACAAACTAAAACTGAATACCATTCATATATATGTGTGATTATCTATCCTCTCCTGGCCATCAAATCTTTCATATTCAGCCATCCTCCAGTTGGTGTTTACTGCCTGTCTTCTCTGTCCATGCCTCATATGTGAGAGCTGAAGCACTTGTATGTCTCCACAATGCCTTTCAGTCAAAACAAGCTACCAAAACTCTAGTTTTTCAATTGTTTAAAGTAATCTGGCTAATTTTTTGCTCTGTTCTCACAATCAAATAAGACTGAGGTTCCAAGCTACAGAATCTTCAGTCAATATTTGCTTATTTTTGGCATTTCTCATCTTTCACCACCTGTCCCCACTTCTGTGCCATACACTGAGTACTCATATGATGTGTTGGCATCACTACTTCTGATATGCTGTGAAGAAGACTGAAGATTTAATCCAGTTAAAACATACAAAAAATGTTTGTTAATTCCTAAAAGTAATTGTGCAAGCCCTGTGGGCCATAAAGGACAGGTGACAGTGTGTGATGGAACAACAATGGAAGAGGAAACAAGAAAAATATATTCATGTCACCTATGTAAATAGGAATCTTTCTATGCCAGTTTATCAGGGAAACAGAATTTTTGAGAAAAAGAATTTTTAGAGAAAATGTTAATGTAACCAGAGCATATCCTTCATCCAGTAAATACAGTAACCTTTTTGCTACAGTTCCATTGTAAATGAAAGAAAATGAAATATCAAACCCCAATAATGTATGGTCAAAAACATATGCAAAAACCTGAGTAAAGCAAATGTTAAGCTTAAGTAACTGAATTTCTTATTTCAGCTGCAAAACCCGCACTAAGCAACGTAGTATAAATTATATATTTTATTGTCAATTTTACCTTTCACAGTAGCTGGTGCATTTGGTATTTGTAGAGAGTTTGTGATGTTTAATAGCAAACAAAGGACTTTTTCTCAGGAACTGAATAAGGAAATCAAGTATATAATGTATTTATATTTTCACATATGTAGTGGCAAGAGAATAAACTCTCAGAACTCGGTTTTACATTTGATGCATGTTGGAGTGCCTAAGCAAGGCAACCAGAAATGACAAAGTTGTGTGTGTGTAGACAGACATTAAATTTCACAGAATCATAGACTGTCCCAAGTTGGAAGAGATCCATAAGGATCATCGAGTCCAACTCCCTGCTTCTCACAGGACTACCTAAAACTAAACTATATGACTTAAGAGCATCATCCAGATGCTCCTTGAACTGACAGGCTTGGTGCCGTGACCACTTCCCTGGGCAGCCTCTTCCAGTGACCGACCACCCTCTCAGTGAAGAACCTTTTCCTAATGTCCAGTCTGAATTTACCCTGGGGCAGCTTCATTCCATTTCCTCATGTCCTATCTCTGGTCACCAGAGAGAGGAGATCAGCACCTCCCTCTCCACTTGAGGAAGTTGTAGACTGCAATGAGGTCACCCCTCAGCCTTCTCTTCTCCATGCTGAACAAGTCAAGGGACCTCAGCTGCTCCTCCTAAGTCTTGCCCTCGAGGCCTTTCACCATCTTGGTCACTCTCCTCTGGACACACTCCAATAGTTCAGTGTCCTTCTTACACGGGGGCACCCAAAACTGCACACAGTACTTGAGGTGGGGCCGCACCAGTGCAGTGTGGAGTGGGACAATCACCTCCCTCGACCGGCTAGCTGGGCTGTGCTGGGTGCACCCGAGGACACAGTTGGCTCTTTTGGCTGCCAGGGCACGCTGTTGACTCGTATTCAACTTGCCATCAACCCAGACCCCCAGATCTCTTTCTGTGGGGCTGCTGTTCAGCCTCTCTTCCCCAGTTTGTACATATAACCAGGATCACCCCATCCCAGGTGGAGAATCTGGCACTTGCTCTTGTTAAATTTCGTATGGTTGGTGATTGCCCAGTTCTCTAGTCTATCCAGATCTCTCTGTAAGGCCTCTCTACCCTGAGGGAGTCCACAGCTCCTCCTAATTTAGTATCATTGGCAAACATACTTAATGTACATTCAATTCCTGCATCCAGATCATTTAAAAAGGAAAGGGAAATAAAGGGAATGGAAATAAAACTTCTTGCTTGACAAATATTACTTTTAAATGCCATGAAAAGTGAAATTTTTGGTCCTTTGGTTAGAGAAAACAAAAGAATGCAGTTAATTTTTAAATATAATTCCTGGTGATGTTAATTGCATTTGATATAACATTGACTAATTCATTTCTTCAGTTATTTCAGAATACATTTGCATGCACATACTATTTCAAATCAGAAGTGTTTACTATTACTTTTTTTAGTACTATGAAGGATGGAACAGTCAATGACGAAAGTTCTGTTTCAAACTAAGGTTACTGTCATATATTTACATGTTTACTGCTGAAATGAGAGAATCAAATACAATATAGAGTAGGCAAGCCACTTCTCCAGGGAGCTCAGGCCAACATGAATATTCAGTTCCCAAGAAAAAATCTCAAAAATTGACTTGAACCAGACAGTAAAACTTATTTCTTCTACTCTGTTAAATTAGTTTTTCACTTGGAAGCTTTTAGGCAACCAAAAAACTTTCCAGGAATAACATTGTTCCAAGCTTAATAACTTACTCATACACCCACTAAAACAGTTAACTATAATAGTGCTAAATGATGATGCCTGTTAGAACCATGTATTCTGACTACAGCTTGTCAAAGAACATTTTGAATAGTGTTAAACTGCAATGTTCTTTCAGTCTGAAGCATAAAAAGGGTTGCCTAGTCATAAAAATGGAGTAGTACATGTACATACTATGGTATTCCAGGGATCTGCATTAAAGTATAACTCCATCTCCATTATAAAAATCAGGTAGAAATATTTCCTAAATTTTACATAGAGATACAAACACTACGATCATGAACAAAGTTATCTTTTCTTTGTATATCTCCCCTCAGAATTACAAACTGTTTTTATCCTTCCACATTAATGAATTACTAGAACATACTACATCAAGTACAACCAGAAAATTCTTACAAGTTGATCTATTTTTTTTTTTTTTTTTTTTTAAAGTTTGAGTTTCCTTCCACCCCTGAATATTTCAGAGTATGGAGCCCAGAAAATCAGGTGAGAAGTCTACACCATTTTGAAGTTTGTGAGAAGGTAGGGTCTGTCAACTTTATTTTGCTCTAACACTCTATTTGTTATTTGCTGCAACTATGGAATCTGAAATCTACAAGCTGCACAAATTTACTCTGCAATACTGTTAACACCCAGTAATTACTTTAGACTATGTCATCAATAACTGCAGATCAGCTCTCCAAAATATTTTTTTTAAATCCTGGCAGGCACATGGAAGTTTGTTTGCAGCATAGCAGGTTAGACTTTAGACAGGGTTTTCCAAAATCCACATATTCGATCACTATTTCTTCACTCTCTGATATACTGCCAAAATTTCTCTAAGGCATCACTGAAGAATTCTAACGACACGGTCAACCTGTTGCATATAACTGACAGTTTTAACCCTTATGTTTTGAGAAACATTAAATGCTTCTTCCCATACCACTTCCCAGTAATATCTATTTCTGTGTTTCTGGATGATGTGTTTCAGCCAGCCTCCCGCATGCCAGGTTATTCAAAGCTGCAGTATAACCCACCATTAAATAGAGAATTATATGACATAGATTTCACCATCTGGCATAGGAGCTTGATCTTTTTTAGATGTTCTAAAATTATTTGTCAACCAAGAATATTTCGTTAGATACCTGTTATGCAGTCATGATACTCTTCATTAAATTAAAATATATAAAAATAGCACTAAAGTTCACGCTATACACAGTTTAAGCACATCTGTACAATTGCTTACAAAGGCATTTGCAACGATTCCAAAATACCTAATGCATGACGCAACTTAGTCCTGTAAACACTACATTTGAATGGCAACATGCTAAAGCCTGTAAGTCCAGTCTAGAGGGAAAGCTTACAAGAATATAGCAAAATTTCATATTCACAACAATGATAAGTATGTTGATTTCAGGTAGGAGTTGATCCAGACATTACTGTACAATGACATTAATACATACCAGCTTTTCACTCAGAAATTTTTCTACCATACTTCACCGTGTAGACATGACTCCTGACATAATTCTGAGTTGGCAAGAGAAAGTAAAGAGATAGTATGGTCTGAAATGCTTGTTAAGGTGAGGTCCTTGGGTCACATAAATAAAATAACCTCTTGGATTTCAACAGAGCTGCATCAGTTGAGTTCTGTCATTCGCTGACCTAAAGAGTGTATCTATTTGAGGGTTTATTTTAATTTGCATTACCATAAACAAGGGATGTTTTGCTTAGGAATCCAAAGTTAGAAACATGTTATCAGTGCTTTTTAGTAGCACTACATGCTTTACTACAGTACATTTTGGGGAATCACAAACTCCAAAAGCAGAATGTTAAATTGCTGAAAAGGTCTTTTGTGTATTTTTAGAGATTTAAAAATAGATTGATATACGAGAAAAACAATGGCCTCTGGTAGCAAAGAATCTAGGGCCAGTTTTCAAAAAACTACAAACACCTAAAGTCACAGAGAGATACCTGTTAAGATTGTTCAAGACAAACCTTGTAAATCCCAAGGACTGTACCGAAAAACTCAGTGAGTGCTCATCTGCTCTTACAGGTACCTTAATTTCTTTAAATCCAGCTGACAGTTCTTAAAAACTCCTCTGATCATGCCTATGCACATCATTCACAGACAAACTGTGACAGACAAAAAGTAGATTTTTTAAAAAGTATACCTAGATCTATTGTCTTAATTCATGAGAACTTAAGCTCCACAATAAACAAAGTCAACCGCTAGTCGAGTACCCTGCTGCTCCAGTGTCCTGACACTGCCAGACTGGTAGCTCTTCTCAGTAACTATGCAACAGTGACTCCTAGTTCTGAGGAATCAGAGAGGAGGTTGGGAAAAAAAAATAAAAAATAAATAAAGTGTTTAATGGGGGAAGAAGGGGAAGCTTCAGGCAAAAAGACTTGAGTGGGAAGTTGCTTTTGTTCCAGGAACCTGGCATTCTGATGAGCCATTGGTGCTTGAACAGCCCATGACTGATCGTGCACAGAAGAAGCCAAGACATCTGAACTATGAGCTGGCCATCTAGGAAGAAAATCTGAACACAGATGTGCTGGGTTGCTTGACTGCAGTGCAAGGGCTCCTTCAGCTCACCAGCTACGTACACTGTAAACAAATGGTACTAGATGCAAACAAATACATGACAGGTTCTTATTACCACCTCTAACCTAGGCAATTTCTTCAGCTGGCAGGTGAATTAATCCAATCAGTATATTTTACCTAAGCCTAAGACTGTGGAGACAAGAGCATGCTAACTGAATACATAAAATCAATCCTCACCGCAAATGTTAAATTATCAGGACAATTGCCTACACTGTCATCTCGTGTCAAATTATGTAATAGGTAAGTAGCCAGGAAAGGTGAAGGCAGGAATCCTTCAATTTTATCCTTCTTCTACCAGCATGGCTGTCTTATTTCTACTAAATCATTTATGTAATACTTTCTGGTTGTCTACAGAACGCTCAAGATATTTTTATATATCATTAAAGAATCTGATGACCTATATCCACATGTGATGGGGAAGTCCCATGGGCTCAGTTGAAACTCATATCATTACCTTTTTTAACTCTACAAGGTACTTGAACTGAATCTGTTATGCTATTGCTTTTTTACCATCAGGCATTTAACATGCTCAAGTGTATGAACGCAATCAGCTAAATGCTGCTTATTTTTTGACAATCATTCCCTGACAGGACAAAAATAGTATTTGCTGAACTGAAGAAGCTACAGTTACAAATCATAGACCATGCCTTATAAACAGGGCAAGTATGGTTTCAGCTACACAGTTTTAGTGTAGACTAATTGTCTTTCTATAATCTGGAACCTTTAAAAAGAAAATTCTCAATGTCCATGCTGAGGTAATTAACATGAGTAAGAGTTCCAGCATTTGGTCCTCAATCCAGATCATATTTCAAACTGTAAATTTTTTGTTAATGGACTTTTCAGAATCCATTTGATGCAGAAAAAAAAGAAAACATTGTGCAGGAGTCTGAACTCCTCCTTCTGGCAAAATGCCTTATGAACCTAATGAAAATGTCTGAGGAAAAAATGCAGTGATGGACCTTTTTAGCTACATACAGTAGAAAACAAAAATAATTCCTTTGAAGAATCTTATTGATACAGAAAAAATAATTCACAAAGCTAGTGCTCATAGCATGCCTACTTTCTATTGATAGAACTAATCTCATTTGTGCAGGAGGGTGGGTCAGGTATGGGTAATGCAATAGCCTACTTTTATTTTTGTAAACAAGCCACATTTTGTTCAGAGCTTGTTTTCCTTGGCTGAAACATGGCTTTGCCTAGTAACTAGTGTTATTAGACTATATTTCTTTTCTCACTTTCAAATATTTTATCCAGCTCACCACAAGTTTTAAGACCCCAGAGGGACCTAAAACTTCTAAGAGCTTTTGCAAAAATAGACACCTCAAACCAAACAGCACCTCAACAGGTAAGTTATTTGAAGTTGGTTTCTCTCAAAGAGAAGTTCATTTTTCAAGGTGAGCCAATATTTTAGAAACACATTGAGTTCATCATCAAACTCAAATTCATAAATTCTCTAACATCTCTGTTAAACCAGGATAAATTCACTCGTTTTTGATCTGAGAGACTTGCAAATATTTTTCTTGATATTTATTTCATCTTTTTTCCATTTTGCAAAAATACGTTCTTTTTTCTGCTTACCTAATATACCTAAAATGGATATGACTGTTTTCATTGCATAAGTTTCAGAAGCACTTCACTCTAACTGTACATCCTTGCTGTCCCTCAGCATCACTGAAAATGTCAGAATTTATATGGGATAATATTAGTCAACTAATACTTCAAGAGCACAAAAGGGAAAAAAAAAATAATTTTTGTTGATGACTTTTCTTCCTCCTGATGAAGAAATTAAATTGAAACATTTAAGGAGGAAATTTATTCTGTCTTTTTCATGGTGATATAAGGGCACAAAGTAACATGACTAAAAATAAGTGATCTATTCTGCCCTAAATTCAAGCACAGGGGAATCCGAACTAGAAAGCAGCATTGAAGAACAATTCTTTTCCTCACAAGAGGTAAAAGAGACAAAGGGACTGCATGTTTAAAACATATCCATGCAAGAAAAACCCTCAGTTGATCATCCTGTGAAGAAGTCATCATCTTCAGTGTATATAAGGCAATCATATGAAATACAGGAAGTGGCTGGCTTTTTTTCTCTGGCAAAGCAACTGTGTCGTACAAGAGCAATGGTTTTATTCCTCTAAAATAAGAGACAAGTCAGTCTTGCTCAAGTAATCATGAAATCCTTTATTTAACCCACTCTATTTCAGTGAAAGCTGCTAGCATTTCCCAAATGCGGAATTCTTCATAGTAGGTCAAAGAAGGTCCATATATCTAAGACAACATGTTTGCAAAGATTGGAGTAACCTCATCCATTTTGTTAAACAGTATTTGTGAAATGCATGTCTTCATACGTATCAGATTTAGTATGCATTAGTTAACAGGATTTCATTTTTGTAATCGTTTTATGGCAAGCTGAACTTAAGAGAAATTATTTATTTTGAAGAAAAGAAATAAAATTATGACATTTCTCTCCTTCAGAGTAGAATAACCTACCCTTTAATCAGCATTATAGATTTTTAAAAAATGTCCCGAATAAATTCCAAGGAAAACCATGTTTTTTAACAGATCAGTCATGTACAAGAATATACAGAAAAGTAAAGCAAGGGAGACCCCATGTGGCCTGACTCCTGTCTAATAAAAACACCATTGAGATGTTCTAATATTGATTATAATACACCATGGAAATAATTCTATTTTCTATAAGTAAGTATGATAAATAGCACTCAAACAATCCTGAATGCTTCATAAAATCATTACATAGATTTTTGGCATAAATCAGCATATATTGTTTTTACTCATGGATTATATATAAATACATACTTCTCTTCAGTCTTTAAAAATGACAGTGCTCTCTCTCAGATAATTCATGCTCTAAAAATACTCATTGATGTTGTTAACCGAAAATGAAACATCTCATTGCACTTCCAGGTTATTCTGATGACAAAATCAGTCATTTTTAGGTGGATTTTTAAATCAAACTGTCTTCTTAAGGCTGTAAGTTAAAATATTGCTCATTAAAAATATCCAAATAAAACTTTATGCCTTTTCTAGACAAAGTTGTGTGTGCAATTTTGCTCATAACCCATAATAAACATGGTCGTTGACAAAACTTCTCTTCACAAAATACTTATTAATTGGAGGGGGGTGGAAAAAAAAAGTCATTCACCCATTCGCATGACAACTTGGCTAGTAAAGCAGACTGCCTACCAAAATTGCTTTCTTTTTTTTTTTAATGTAGCTTGAAATAGTTTGCTGTAGAGAAGAAGATAACCCATAAGCATTTAGACAACCTCAGGCAGAAAGCAAGACCTCTGGAAGAGAATGAAAGGAAAGAGAAAGCAAAAAGATTAGAAAAAGACTGCCAGGCCCTCAAGATGAATTCATAAGCAATGGGGAAAGGGAATTCATGACTTTACAAGACGAGGAAGTATCTTATAGATAAAGGGGTAATTATCATCCTATCTCAGTTAGGAGAAAAATTATAAAAGCCTGGTGGCAGTCAGAGATAAATGCCATAGCAGTGCTCCTTAAAGCTACAGCTGCTCTAGTTTTTGAGCAACGTGATCTTCTCATGGGGGAACGGGGGCACCAGAGGAATAAGCCACTGTGCTTTTTAGCTAAAACAGTCAGTCTCCACGTCTTTCCTCTGTGGTTTCATTGTAGTTAACTCAATACAGACACAGGAACAGCAAGTCAAAGGTGGGAGAGATCTTTTGCGAAGCACCCATCTCTTCTGACCAAGGTGTCAGTCACTGCATTAACATTCCCCTCAACACAACTTGAAGAATTCAGGGTATTTTCAAAAGTAAAACACATTAATAATTCATGGGGTGTCACGTCCCAATTTCTCAGGATGACAACAACTCAGGTTTGCCGATCCCCAGGTGAGGATTAAAGTGAAACCACACCAGGGATCCTTTAACTCACAAAACTCAACTTTTATTCATTCACAACAAAAATTGGCATGAAGCTACATCAGTAAACTGTTTAACATGTGCTAACCATACGCCACCAAACACATACTACAAGCCTTGCCTATTTGGGGATTAATTCAGGGAAGAGAATGAGGCAAGTCCTCCCATCGGGTGAGGAGGTTCCCAGTGGACCCCCTTGCTTTCCAGACTCCCTCTCAGAGAGGAGCCCAGGGACGGCAGAATCCGCTCCCAGTCCCACACTTGGTCAGCGGTTTGTCTCTAAAGGGATGAGGTGGGGGGGTTATGGAGGGGAGAGAGAAAGAGGGAAAGCAAAGAGAAAGAGGGAAAGCACAGAGAAAGCTTTCACCGG
>JAVJGG010000008.1:9361247-9376106 GCA_035590195.1 Aviceda cuculoides | reverse complement strand
CCCTTATGTTTTTTTTTTTTTCCCAAAAGTCATATTTATTCTTACTCAGTTGAAAAAAAAGCCACTATGGTGTTCAGAAATCATGAACTTTTAAACATATTTAGAGCAGTAAGGGAACGATCAATCAAAAGGTACAGCATGGGAATAGAAAGTATTAATATGCCATTTTTGGCATACTAGTAAATTAGAAAAATGTGGGAGCTATCAAAAAACACACAGACATAGTCTGTCAGTAATTGTATATTTAATCTTTCTCTATATTGGCAATATATACATAATGGAATGTGAAAAAAGAGAAGAAGATGTAACAGTATTTCCAGGAAAATGGAAGAGTAGTTAAAAACCGTCAGGGATTATCTGTGTCTATTCATCAAGGAAGAATCCAAAACGATGCTACACAAAATAGGCTCTTTTTTTTGAAAAACTGTGCCTTTCATAGGGAAAAAATCCTGGATTGTCAGACAAACGAATTGATCTTTTCATCTCAGTTTCTTGGAACTTTGATCATCAAATTTTGCAAATATATTTTAGATTGTAGATATGGATTATTATGGAAAATTATTTCATTCTAAAACTACAGCAAGAAAGTCATAACAGGTATTTTTACAAAGAGTTCATTCTTTTAAGTATTTTACTTAGGAAAATATTGAAAAGTCTTTCAAAACACAAATAAGTAAATCCACATCAAATGTACAATTTTACAAAAAACTCTTAAATCAGTAGCTGAGGTGCCCCCGTCTCTCAGAAGAGTCTTCTTGAGCTACAGCTTTTAACTAAAAGTAGTTAAAATGGCCCACAATTATTCAATGTTTTCCATCACATTCAGATGTTCGTGGTCATATTGTGCAACACAAACAAATGTATCTATATGATGATATCACCATTGGTTTGCAGAACATTGATCATTTTATGATCAAAACTATTACATTTCCTGGATTGCTGCTGCTGTGTAAAAAAGCTTTTTATATAACTTATAAACTGCAGATAATAACTATTCTTTAGTGTGACTATGTCAAATTTCTAAAATTTGACTAATAAGCTTCTAGAAATCAGTTAAAATTGTTAATCTCACTATATAGTGGACATCTTTTTCACGAGTAATCATGCAAGATGTCTGTTATCATTCAATGACAGAAATCTATCAGTTATTTCCAGCCGTATGTCATTCAAGTATATCTTTATCTGTCTAATCACATCTCTATAGCAAATAAACTAATTGATGATGTCTCTTCATCTATAAAAAAGTCTCTAAAAGAAAGAAAATGAAAGTCTTCCCAAGTCTCCCATACATAAATGATATGAATAAATTACTTATAATTATAAAATAATTATAAAAATTAAAAGAAATAACTAAGTGTATTTGATCGTAACCTGTTGGGAAGAAACTTTCTGATATCTGGTTACTGAACAAGAGATATTTAACATATCTATCTTTGAAGAGGTATTTCTAAACAAGAAATATATTTCAAAACTTAAAGATGCAGTTCTCAAAACCTTCACTAGTAAAGAAGAGCTGTCATGATCATGTAGGTCTTTCTGTAAATGTCTTATTATTTTGCCTTCCAGCTTTCTAAAAAGTGAAGAGTTCCACACTTTAGTTGGTGGGGGTGGTATTTTGGGGAGTTTGTTTGGTTTTTTGCTTATGTTACATACATAGAAATTTATATGAACAGACATTTTAAAAACCACTTTATCCTCAGTTCTCACAATGTAATAGAATTTAACAAATGACTTTAATCCCTTCATCATTGTTGTGTGTATTTTTCTTTGCATTTTTTTGCTATACAATAGACATTTCTGCAATCCATTTGAATAAACTGCTCTCAATTTTACAATTGTTTGCAGCTCAACTAAGATGTTCTTTGTACATTTGTTTCTTATCCATCCAGTAAACAATATTCTACCTTTTACTGAAAATGAAATTTATTTATTTTACTGAATTTAGAAAACATCATGAGATATATGCTTAACATATGTAACATCTCATCATGGATGTCAGAAGGATGCAGAACAAAATCTAAGTGATCTAATAGGACATTATCCAAAACATGTAATTTTCCAAACATTTAACAAAGAATGGTGACATAGAAAGGAGTTAGGGTTGTAGAATTAGGTGTCAGAATGGCACAATTTCCTCTACCATGGGAGACATCATTCTTGTCCCCTTAGAATAAATATTTATAGGTGATTTGTTAAAATTTAAAGTGACAAGAGAGATATAAATCTTGATTTAAACTAGTACAATTTGTGCTGACCAGAAATGGGTCTATCATTGAGATTTCTTACTCAGTACTCAGGGTAATGTCAAGACCTATGAGAATTTTTAGTTCACCAGCTAGCTATTATACTTTTTCACTGAGGTCATGGTACTTTAGTAATGGCAACAAAATAGATATTCTGGAGAAAACTAAATTTTGAGCTTTCTAACATTGCAATAGACAAAACGTTGTTTTATAGGGAGAAACAATATATAATTCTTTCTTTGCCTTTGTTTTATGTTTGTTGTCCTAGTATATGTGTGCATATTTTTATATATGTGTGTATATAATAAACACACATCTATAAAAGCATAATGTATGCATACATTATGTTTGCACATATGTGTACATATATACACAATATACACAAGGATGCACTAACATCTATAAAAGCAGCAACTTCTAGTATAATCGAATAGCTCTGAGCTTAATATTGTGTAGATGTTTGCTCATGTACCAAATTACTATTTTGGATATTGAAAAGTAAATGGCACCTGAAGTAAGGAATACATCCAAATATACCTGGAGTTATGAAAAGAGAAAATGCATACACATCACAAGTTTTGTATATTGATTTGATAACTTTAATAAATTTCAGCTTTAGGATTTCAGAAATACTACCTGGGAATAAATCTGTACAAATACAGAATTATGTATCTTAAGGGGTGCTAAAGGTTATGCAATTGTAATACTGATTGTAAATAAGAATCACCTTCTTTACTAAATTCCCCTTTGCAAATATTTTCTTACAACAAACATATTAGGTGATTTTCACTATAAATCATGAAAATTTCTATATGTCAGTTGTCCTATTTCAGGGAAACAGAACACACACAATCAGAAAATCAACGATGACTCTGTTTTGTATAAGCCAGGAAAAAACAAAACAAAACAAAACAAAACATAGAAAGCCAGTATGTTCCAGATAGAAGACGAGTTCAAGCTGAAAATATTATTTTTATAAACTGGAATATGAAAGAATGCAAAATCAAGTTACAAGGAAGGAAAGATGTATTCTAATGAAAAAATGTAATATCAAAAGTCAGAACTTCTAAAAACTATTCCTTTATAAAAGGAGTCACAGAATACAGAAAAGTTGAAGTTGGAAGAGACCTCTGGAGGTCATTGAGTCCAAACACCCTGCTCAAAGCAGGATTACCTAAAGCATGTTACCCAGGGCTGTGTCCAGTCACGTTTTGAATATCTCCACGAAAGGAGACTCCACCACATCTCAGGAAGGTAATCTGTTCTATTTTCCATCACCATCACAGGAAAAAGTTTTTTCTTATGTTTAAGTGTAATTTCCTGTATTTCAGTTTGTGCCCATTGCTCTTTGCTCTATCACTGGGTACCACTGAGGACAGTCTGGCTGCATCTTCTTTCATCCCTTTCATCAGGTATTTACACATACAGGTCAGACCCCTGCTGGTCCTTCTCCAGGCTAAACAGTTCCAGCTCTTTCAGCCTCTTCGAATGTAAGATGCTCCAGTCCCCTAATTATCTTAATAGCCCTTCAATGGACTTGTTTCGGTAGCTCCATGTCTTTCTTGTACTGGGGAGCCCAAACCTTGATCCAGCACTTCAGATGTCCCTTCCCCAGTGCTGAGTAAAGGGGAAGGATCACCTTCTTCACCTTGCTGCTGATGCTCTCGATCACAGCCCAGGAAGCTGATGGCCGCTTTTGCCATAAGGGCACGTTGCTGGCTTATGGTCAACCTATTGTTCACCAGGACCCACAGGGCTTTTTTCTGCAAAACTGCTTTCCATCTGTTTTCCCCAGCCTGTCCTGGTGCCTGGGTTTATTCGTTCCGGGGGATATTTGCATTTCCCTTTGTTGTACTTCAGGAGCTTTTTCTCTTCCCATTTTTCCAAGATGTTGAGGGCCCTCTCAACCATCAGGTGCATCAACCACTTCTCCTAGTTCTGCATCATTTGCAAACTTTCTGATAGTGCACTCTGACCCATCATCCAGGTCATTAATAAAGATGTTAAACAAAATTAGCCTGTGTACACCATTAGTGACTGGCTGGTTTGCACCTTTTCCAGGACCTCAGTGGAGATTTATTTCTTCAGGCAGGGGGTGGGGGGTGGTGGTGTCGATCAGTACAAACATTTATTTAAAATTTTAACTGAACCCTTCTTGTCTGGTTCTGTCAAAGTATTGCTTTGACAAATTGTGCCCCAAAATTTTAGCTCTGTAGCAGGTCTTGAAGTTAATCTCCCAGCCATGATGCATACACTTGTGGTGACCCCTGCCCTGCTGCTTATGACATCTCCTTTGCTTTCTGACCTGGTCCACTACTTCCTCATTTAATTGTTTGTCATCCTCTTGCTACCCTGTCATTCTTGGTTTAAAGTTCTCCTCATCAGATTGGCCAGCTTGTTGGCAAAGATGCTTTTGTCCTGCTCTGTCAGGTGGATCTTATCCCTTCAAGCAGTCCTTTCTCCTCAGAGAGGGTGCTCTGATCACAGAAACTGCAGCCCTACTGCTGACACCAGCTGCACAAACAGTTGTTGACCCACAGAAACCTTCTTCTTAAGGCCTTTCATTTCACTTGCAGGATTGAGGAGGAAAACATTCGGTCCACCAGGCTCTTGACCATTGCCCCCAGACACCTTTAATCATGTGTGATACTTTTCAGGTCTTTCCTGACAGTATCACTGGTGTGCACATGGGAGAGCAGCAGGGTTTAACAGTCTGAGAGCCAGAGAAATCTCAGCAGTCTTTCCATAACATACTGGATCTGAGCACCCAGCATGCAACAAACCTCCCTAGATGGCAGGTCAGGTCGGCAGATGGGGACCCTTCCCCACGGCAGGGCGTCACCCACTGCTATCACTTGCCACTTCCACCGGCTTGTACCTGCAACGCTCAGAGCCAGCCAGCTCAGGTGCTTCACTGGGTACAGCTCCCAGACCCTCGCCTGCTCTTGGGGCACTAAATCTCTTCAGTAGCTGCTGAGCGGCAGGGCTGCTCTCGGCAGCGTTGCTGCTCCCCTTCTGTGTGCCAACTGCTGTGCAAAACGCTACACCTGTGGGCTGCCTCTATTGGCTGCGTTCATATCCAGGTAACATCTCAGTAAGTTTTACAAAAACTTTTTACAACTTTACTCATCTCTATTACATTATAATGCAGTACAATGCAGATTAACCTCTATCTGTGATACTACAAGGTATTGACATGAATGGTGTCCGTAATTTATACATGTATTAGTGTAATAAAAAGGTAAAAGAAAAAAACTTTCTGTATTTGCTGTAATCTCAGTATTAATTTCTTTCTTCTATACCCATTACACATTTTCTGTTAGCTTAACTTGATGAGAAGACTGGAACTGCAGATCAAGCAATATAGGTCAATTGTCAGAATTTTCTTCCTTGCTTAAAATATTATTTCTTTTGTGATTAAATGTTAATAAACTTTATCGGAATTATTCTCTATTTTCTTTTCCTCTGTGAATTCTTACTTCAACTTTTCTCCTTTTCCTACTGTCTGTTTCAGATTTTTTCCAATTCTATGTTCTCTCTCTCTCTCTCTCTCTCTCTCTCTCTCTGTCCTTGTTTTGTTCATTCTTTCATTTTTTAAAACTCATACCATACAGCCTAACAAAAAAGAGCAGGGTGACATCTGGGTGTATGTCAAATGCTCTATTTAGTGTCAATAAGAGAAATAAAAATATATGTTTCTAAAGACACTGTAGATCCCAAATTTATTTCCAATGCACAAAGATGCCTATCTTCAAGTGAATATCTTTCAGTGAACAATAAAAACCACAGAAACTTAAAGCCTAGATAGATTCAGCGTGATTGCACTAATTATTGGAGAAAAAAAAAAAAAAAAAAAAAGAGTTACTGAACACAAATTTACAATAACCAGCTCAATTAAAAAAAAAAAAAAAAAGTTCTCTGACTACAGGAAGTTGGGAGAATTTAGGAGATTATATTTTGGGAAAATATTATGTGCCCCATTTTAATTTCCTTCACTTGGTTTGTACTGCCAGTTGCTCTTCAAAATAGGTTGTCAGTCAACCTAGATGCAGGGCAGTCATTTGTACATTCTTGAATTGCCAGGAATATCACGAAAATATTTTTTCCGTGTTTCCACTATTCCATGACATTTGTGACAGAAGCACATTTTTCAATGTTCACCCTATTATGATCTTTTGCAAACCTCTTTCTTTGGTCATAATTTAGGACCCTACAAGCTGTGAGTAAATTTGTGGCTTATAAGTAATATTTTGTGGCTAAAGCATCCTCTGAATGAAAGAAGAAATGTTACAGGGGAGATAAAAGAGATTTAGAAATGCCACACTACTTTTATACTCCATGTATTCCTTACAGTTCTATGTGATTAGCAGTGACATTGATCACCTGAAAACTTACCAGATATAACATTAATAATGCTGATCTGCTTTGGTATTAAAAGTTGCAGTTTAAACATTCCCATTTTCAGAATACTCAAAATCTCTAAACTTACTGTACTGCAACAATTTATTGCAGGAAGGAAATTTTCTGCTTATATGCTCCTCTGAAGCTCCAAGAATTTAGAGTCAGAGATTTTGTACTGAATAAAATTTGCCCTGAAAATTGGGAGGTTATTGTAATAAAATGAAAATTGTTTTATAACAGAACTAAATAGAAAAATTCTTTATGTGCTTATAGAGGTTATGTGGAGAATTAAGGTGTTTTTTCTACCCAAATCACCCAGAGATATGCTATTTGCAAGACACGCTTGCTCACCAGCAATCTGAAAGCTCCCATCAACAGTTTTAGCAGTGAGAACTAAAGGAAAATACTGCCCCTAGTTAGTTTGATAGTTTATCACCAAAGTAAGGAATGTAGCAAAGGGATGGTTCTGATAACATTCCCCATTTCCATAGTGCAGTTGCATAACCAGTGTCCCACAGAGGAAAATAATACTTTCCTAGCAATAAATAGTCAGGAGTTAGTCACTCAAGAAAAGATGAGGATTCTGAGCATCAGACCTTGAAAGCAGGGTGAGATTCTCAGGTCATCTGATGCGGGCCTACTACGGCCGACCTAGACAAGAGCCAACTGCAACCCAAGCAGGTGCAGTGGGCTATGGCCAAACGTGACAATGTGGAAAAAAACTGAGTCATGAACCTTAGCATGGGTGATGGATCAGCAGGTGACAGGAGAACAATATCTGCAACTTCTGGAGAGGTATAGGAGGATATCAACCTATTTGGTTGGCAGTCTGTGCTATAAAACCCACCCAATCATCGAGACCTGAGGAACACTGTCAAGCCACTGTCCAATGGACATAGAAGCAGGGGACTCAAGGTGTCAGAGCTGAGCCCCGCCCAGAGCTTTACACAGACACCGGCGGGAGTGGGTGTTGTGTCTCCTCAGAATGGCTGTTTTAACTCACTGGTGCGGTGACTGGGACATGTCTCAGCTAACTATAACTGTGCATGTGTGTGTTTGTAAAACTTTCCTTGACCCAGATACTCTCTTGGTTGGTCCACTTCATAAATTGAGTTTAGTAATATCACGTTATTTGGCATTCCTTTTTCCCCCATGACAGCATACCCTATTACTCCTATTCCTACAGGCCTGTCTTCAGCTTCTGGGAGTTAATCTATACTACTCTGATAAATAAGACAGCACTTCAGTTAATTTAATATAAAACTAGAACTCCTAATTAAACGTTGTCTTCTTATCAATTTCATTTAAGGCTTAGAGACAGGTTTTACCTGCCATATAAATATGAGTTATACAAATTCCTGGGCTTCTCTGGATAGTTTGTTGTGTCTTCCACTGCTTCAATATTACTCCAGCCAAGCTAAGAGTGCAGCCTCCCTTTGTGTAGACATTGATTTGCTCTGCCAGTCAGAGAAGATTAAGAATTAACAGATATCTACGACAGATGCCCTCTATTGTTAATAACAGATGTAAATTGAGCAAAGTATTGGACCTGATTACCCTCAGGTCACTTTTGTAAGGCCTCAAATCTTCATGAGTAGGAGGAATATAGGTTTGCACATGGTAGGATCAACAGGGCACTTCTGATCAGATACTCTGACCTACTGTATGAATTAGGTCATGAAATTTCCCTAAATTAATACCAGTTTCACACCCAATAACTGTGGACGAACTATATCCATGTCAGTCATTGGAGTTACTGGTGATCTGGGAAGATGTTTGACAATGAGAAAGGGAAACATGATCATATTCAAGAAGGGGAAGAAGGAAGATTTTGAAAACTACAGGTTGGTCAGTTTAACTTAAATTAACAAATTATTCTGGAAACTATGTCCAGAAACTTGAAGGACAAAAAGATGTTTGGGAGAAGCCAATGTTGACTTACCAAAGGCAAGTTGTTCCAGACCAATCTGATTGTTTTCTCCGATGAAGCAAGTGGTTTAGTGGGGAAGGAAAGAAAAGTGTCTTTTCTTTGCCTACTTTGACCTTAGCCAGGCTTTTGAGATGAACATCCATCCTTGCATTATCCCTGGAGGCACACTGAAGAAATATGGCTTGGACATATGGACTACTAACTGAGTGTGGAATTGTCTGAATTGATGGGCTCATAGCATTATGATTAGTGATATAGAATCCTACTAATGGCCAGTTATTAACCATTCTCAGGGCCTGATACTGGGGCCAATGTTGTTTAACAATTTATTCTTGACCTGGATAATAGAATGGAGTGCACTCTCAGCAAGTTTGTGGATCATGCTACAGGGTGGGAGGGTTATATCTGTCACGGTCATGACCTATGAGGATTATCTAACCTGTGTGTATGTAAAGGTCATGACTGTGGGGTTTGCAGGATTCCATAATACACAAGGACTTGGAAGTTGCATTTCTGTGAACTTCTTTATTACATATTACTGTTAGTAAAGCAAGTGTGTCTATATAAGTGTATATAAAAAAGGTTATTACAAAATGACCACTAGTAAGGTAAGTATATATATAAATACATATATAACAAGTTATTACAGAATTACCACTACTAAAGTAAATATATACTTACGATCATTCACCTATATGCACATCTTTATGTATTATGTGAGGTGTTAATGATGCAACACTCATCAAACCACTCCTGGGAGCAGGGCTAATTGACGTTGGAAAAAGTCTGTCTTCATAGATGTCATGGAGTCTAGAGTCAGCCAGGCATCCCCAGCAACGGTCTGGTCTGTCTCGGAGATCTTGTGCAGAGAAGCTCCTGCAGAGAAATCTATTTTGGGTAGATAGTGAGTTACTTTCTATATGTTTTTGGTGTAGATATATAAGTAGGTACAGGATACCAGTTCTTGGAACGGTTGTTACTGATTCCTGTTTTCCTGGAAGGTCAGTTTGTTATCACAATTTCTTTGCTCTGTGCCCATTAATGTTTCTTTGTCCTGGCACCTACACCTTATCAAGGAGCTTTTCAGGGATGTCTTAGGGTTCCAGGATAAGTAGTTATTCCTCTTTGTCAGTGTGTTTACTGAGCTGCCTTTGTGTCAGGGTTTAGACAGGGGGTAGAAAATATGCTGGAGGGAAGGGTTGCTATTCAGTGGACCTTGACAGGGTAGAGAAGCAGTCTGACAGGTACCTCACAGAGTTCAAGGAATTCCTATACATGGGGAGAAATAACCCTAGCTATTAGCACAGACTGGGCATTGATTGGCTACAAAACAGCTTTGCGGAAAAGGACGTAGGGATTCTGGTAGATAACAAGTTGAATATGAGCCAGCAATGCACTCTCATGTAAAGAAGGGAGACGGCCTCCTAGGCTACCTTAGGAAGAGTGTTGCTAGCAGGTCCAGAGAAGTGATCCTTCCTTGATATTAGCCTTCATGATGTTGCATGTGGAACACTACATCCACTTTTGGCCCACCTATTCCAGGAGAAAGACTGTCAAATTAGAATGAGTTTAGTAGGAAGCCACCAAGCTAACTGGGGGGTGGAGCCTGGGAAGTCAAGTTGAGGAAGTTGAGTTTCTTTTGATTTAAGGGAAGACCTTACTGCTGTCTTCAACTACCTGATGGGAGGTATTCTCCCTGGAGATGCACAAATAATGGACTAGAAGCAACAAACTCAATTTGCATTAAAGGAAATTCTAATTGGATAGGAGGGGAAATATAACAGAAAGGGTGGTCAGGTAATGCCCAGGGAGGCTGTAGAAATTCTTTCCATGTAAATACTTTAAATTTTACCTTAATCAACCTGGTATAACTTCAGAGCCAGCCCTGCTTTGATCAGCATATCAGAGTGTTCTACCAAATGACCTGTAAACTTATCTATCAACCTAAATTATTTTATGATTCTGTGATTTTTTGTATAAAACAGTCTGGGGATGGGAAGTTGCTTTAAATTTTCAACTATTAGCAGTCTACCACAATCCCTGGTAAATTGTATTACTGAATAAACTGACCTCTCTTGTAACTTTAAATTTTGTAGATTTCTTTTCCTGCTTTTACTGCTAACAGAAACTAAACTGTAGTTAAATTTCTGCTCTCCATCTACCTGCAAACTGTGTTATGACTTTTCTTTCAAAAGTTAAGCGAAGGTGCTTTCTTTTATCTGTCATTAACAGTCTGTTTTCCTTTTCACTACTATTCTAGTGGCTTTTTTCCTGAATTCTTCTTAGAATTTTGGGTGGAGGCACAAAAAACAGGCAAAATACTTGAATGAAAACTGTACCATAGTCAAATAAAATGTCAATACTTTCCTTTTGTTGTAGTTTTTCTACTATAATGAATAAAACAGGAATATAATTACTTTTAGTCAGGACCCTTACCTGATAGGTGGAGAAATATGAGTTACAATATCTGTCTCAAGAACTTTGGGGGTATTTTAATCCAATCTCAATTTAATTTTATAGTGCATCACAAGGACTGTTATGCATTTCCTCTACTCACTAAAGCACGTTATCAGCTTCGGATGCTACAGAAACACACTCAGTATTGTTCTCATCCTACTATTGGCATTGCAGAATGAGTAGAAAGAACATTTATTTTCCTTGTTTTCATAACAGCTTTTTACTGCTCCAATGGAACCAGTCTGAAACCTGAGGCCAAAATGAATTTTAAACCAAGGCCAAATTGAATTTTAAACCAAGGCCAAAATGGATTTGCCTGACTTACTTATTCATTCTATAGTTCCCTTTTGACTTTTTTTAAAGCAAAATTATGAGGGTTTGGCTATGCCAGAATAGTGCTGGGACACATGGTAGGGAACATTCATGTGATGGGAGAAAACTAACTGTATCTCTATTTTCTGAGTTATTGAAAGGTGAGGTAAATGGGTATGGAAGTTCTTCAGCTGGCTCTCAGTTCCTGGGTGTGGGTTATTTGATTTGAAAAGGTCTGCTTGGTAGTTGCAACACAATACTGGCATTTTTTCTAACTATGAGAAAATGCTGAACATTAATGGATGCTGAAAAGCATCATAAAATTCACACATGATTTCTAGCTTTCACAGTTGTGGGCTAAATGTGAAATTACTGAAATCTGAGAAAACTACACAGACCTATAATCAGAAGACTAGTAAAAAAAGTATGTGTTCCTTCTACTAAAAAATAAGACAATTATTAAGTAGCTCTTAAAATTAATTTGTGTATTTAAATTCTGGAGTTTGGCTCAGCTTGGTGTTGCAGTAATATCACTGATAATTTTCTAATTTTGTTACACCTAAAGTCATAGTTTATATGCCTACCAGTCTAAGTTTGTTCAGGTTAATAGGAATTCTATGATTGATTTCATAGGGCTTTACATCACATTAAATATTTATGATTTCAAAGAAGTATAAATAAAAGCTAAGTTTTGTCTGGTGGGTCAACAAGACAGTGTTATTTTCAGTTTTCAGCTGCTCTGAACACACTGATGATTTTAAATAATTCTGTACCCCTGAATACACTTACAGCTTTAAAACTATCGGTGTTTTTCCTCTGAGCTGCTGGACATTCTTCTCAAATATCAAACAGCTTGCCAAGCTTTCTTGGCAGAATGAAGTGTTTGGTCATTACATTATTATTCCTAGAGTTGCTGCTTTCTTCCAGAAGAAACATCACTTGAAAAGTGCAGTCAGAACTGAATAATCTGCTTTTTAAAATAATTGTTAATATTTGCACTTTACAGTGGCTGTTATCTGATGAATTAACAACATTTAGCTAAGCTTTGAAAGAGTGCTTTATGCATGTGTGTGTGATTTCCATAGTGTGAAAGAACAAGGAGAAACAAAGGGGAGGAAATGACACTGTGCAGGTTGAGAGGGAATGAGGGGCAAACCTAGGAATAAAGCACTAGATTCATGTTTTTCAGTCCCCGGTTGTATTTCTCAGACCCCTTTCTCCCACACTGAGAGCCTCAGATGTGTTATACTAGACCAAGAGAGAAGACACTTTTTGAAGTGATAATCAGTACTGCCAAGACATGACACCATCCTGGAGATAAAAAGAATCAGAAATACTGTTTAGCAAAATACCCGCTATCTCCCTACTAGTCCTGCAGATGAGCCAACTTTACAAGGTCTGAAAAAGCTACAAGGATTTTATCAGGCAACAAGCAGACGCTTTTTACTGAAACTTTTTCCTAGCTCTACAAGACTACTGCCTATGTTTTTTCATGTTGCTCTTCATCCTTTTTCTACCTTGTCATCTTCTGTGAATTTCTTCAGTCAGCTAACCTCTCTTCCACTTTCCACAGTTTTTAAAAACTATTTTATTTACTGTTTTATATCAAGGAGTTCTAGGAAGTAATAACTGAAAATAATACTAGATTTTAGAATATTATTTTGCACCCTTGCTGTGATTTGGCAAGACTGTATGTTTTAGTGTTTCTTATAGTGATCCATCAAAGTGGATATTGCAGACACCTTGAACTTTTAAAGAATCCTAGCTTCCCACTTGTCATGTATTTTCACATTCAGGAGCTGTTTCTAAGATCTGTGTGAGCCCACAAATGCCTGTACACACGAACATCTGTTCTAAGCTGTATCTTCAGATCTAGAGAAAGGCTTTGCATTCAGTTATTTATGTAATGCTCCATAGTCAAGCTATTATTGCAGTCTTATAATGTGTATAATGTGAATATGTTCAGCATATTTTTTCAAGAATATATTTTGTTAAGTGTGTTCTTTTACTGACAGTAACAAGTCCTTACACCTGTTCTGGAATTGAGTTCCACTTATTTCTAGTATTTTTTCAGAATTTAAGACTGTCAAGTACTAAGTTACATGGTCCTATACTAATATTTGAAACTTTTTTCCCCCTCTTGGCAGCTCAGATTAATTTACAATAGTTTGTAGAACGCTGATGCTTTAATTAGATTTTGAGATATGTGATTTAACACAATATTATTTTAAATTAAACAGATGCTATTTCAGTATTGTTTCTCATTTTTCTGTCTAACATATGCCTTCTACTATGAGATTTAGCATTTGCTTACAAGGCACATATAGTTCATGCTGAAATTACCTATGTCTCCTTTTTAATGTGCTGACTATGATTTGATAAAGTGTCAAAAATTAATCCAAAGATTTGTGTCTTTGACACTCATCTGAATCCCTGGAGCATGCCTGGAAAGGCTACACAGCTAGACTATTTTTACTCACTAATTTAAGTGTCACTGTAGGTACCCTGGTGTGACTACATAAACATGCATATAGGACTGATGTGAGCAGCCATAAAGATGACCTGGTTACAAGGGGGAAATTACTGAACACGAGAAAATGCCTGCTGCAATACTGACAGAGAAAATCCCTGCCAGCCTGGGAACTGTCAGCTTGGGAACTAGGCCTGTTAATCAGAAGCATCCTTGAGAAGTGCAGCTGGCATCTTTGAAGTACAGCTGGGTACCTCGTAAATGGAGACATCCTGCGATACCACCAATAAGCCCAAAGACAAGGAACTGTAGCTGCAACTTATTGACTGAAGAGATGAGAAATAGTCTGGAAAAAGAGGAAAACATCCAGAGAAAGTAAGGATCAGGAACTGTCATTAGCTGTTTTAACTGCAAGAACAGGAAAACAATCTGGAAAAAGAAACATTAGTCTCAGAGTGTAAAAAACATCATTGATTATTGGATGTTCCAGGTCAAAACCAGAAATTAACATCATCTATTGGCTGCTCAAAGCGGTGATGTCCTATACCCTCTTATGTCTCTATGATATAAAAACTACTTAATTTTTATCCAGAATGGAGCTTCACTCCCTGAAGACTTCCTGTGCTGCATGTACTTTTGCTTTTCCTAAAGAGGTCTATGCAAACTTTCTACAAGATCTTGGACTCTCTCTGGGGAAGCCTGGCTGACTCCAAAATCTGTGGCGCAGATCGTCTTCAAAGTGAGACTGTTATTTTATTGGTCTCCCCCTGGACCCACTTCTGGGGTTGGTTTGGTTTGTCCTCCCTCTTCTGGGATGGTTGTCATTCCCTCTGGTATGGTTTGGCCCCTTTCTGGAATCTGTTTAATGCACTTGTTATCATATATATATGTATGTATATAGTAAGCTATCATAAGCACATCTGGTGTTTTATTATTGATAAGTTTGGTTCACTAGTGATAAATTTGTAACCTGTTGTCCTGGTTTCAGCTGGGATAGAGTTAATTGTCTTCCTAGTAGCTGGTACAGTGCTGTGTTTTGAGTTCAG
>JAVJGG010000008.1:9327897-9359555 GCA_035590195.1 Aviceda cuculoides | reverse complement strand
GGGAATCTCTGCTCCGGCGCCTGGAGCATCTCCTCCTCCTTCTGCACTGACCTGGGGGGCTGCAGGGCTGGGGCTCTTACATGTTCTCACTCCTCTCTCCAGCTGCAGTTTCTTTGTCCCAGCAACTTTTTTTCCTTCTAAAGTCTGTTCTCCCAGAGGCACTACCACTATCGCTGATGGGCTCGGCCTTGGCCAGCGGCGGGTCATCTCCCACTACCAAAACCTTGCCATGCAAACTCCATACAAAGGGTTACTAAGAGTATAGTTCAACTGGAAAGAGATGTGTACATCATTGGAAGTGCAGATAAGCACTAGGATATATACCTGAATGTATAGCAATTTTTTTTTTTTTTTTTTTTTTTTTTATGAAGCTTATCATACTCTGGCATAAAGTAAATGAACAGAATCAAACTTTTATGGAACACATTCAAGTCACATAACATTCATCACAGTTTCATTTCACTGTAAGCAATTATTAAAATTAAGCCATACATCAGAAGCTTTTGTGCTCAATTCCAAGTGCTTTTTCAACTATATTAAAAGGATAATGTTCTGGATATATTTGAATGGGTCTAGATGTTTTTCCTGATTAAAATACATTTTAAAATAAATTCATTGTCATCTCAAAACATCTAAGAGTGAGTATAAATTGTACAAAAATGTTTATTTTTATTTCATAGACTTCAGTCAGTAATGTCATTAAGTATAAAAGGAGAGAATTAATATTACAGTTTATTTTTCTCCTCTTACTTTCTGTTTATGTATCTTATAATTGTCTTGCAATTGTGTCTCATAAAAACAAAACAAAACTGCACACAAATTGAATTCACTAACATTAGAAATGAACTTCCATTATTTCAGAATCCCTAAGGACTGTGTTTTTATAGCATGTTAAAACATCAAATTAAGCTTTGTACTAGCTCACAGATGTCTTAGGAGTGCATGATCTTTATTGTCTGACAATTAAAAGAAATGCAGACACGTATTAACTTTAAATACCTCTGTTATCAAAAATGGCACTATGCATGATGTTAAATGCTTTCTGTTAGGAGCATACTGTTAATGTTGCAATATAGTTGCTTTAGCTGAACAGTAAAAGTCACACTTCAAAAAGGCCAAGAATTCTACCATTTCAGGAAGACAGAAAATTCCTACTGTATTGCAAGTCTGTACAAGATACTAAAAATGGAGGTATGATTTGTCCTAACCAATATAACGTACTTTGTTTTGTAATTGCAAAAGTTATCCCAATGGTTTGAAGCAAACCATTCTTCATTTCTCCAGTGTTTTCCAGAATCATGTGTGTACAATGTAACCCTAGAAATTCTATAGATGGATGAAAATCACAGTATCCTGCAGGATATAAAGGTCAAATACGAAACAGTTTTTTGTGGCCTTGATTCAACCTTTGTCAATGGTCTCATGTGACAAAGGAAAATAATGAGCAGAAATATTTTGCTAGTATGAGCAGTTTAGCTGTTGATACAAACTAATAGGCTTTTTAAAAGAAATCACTTCTTGGTCAAGGCAAAATAGTATTCTGTGTAATCTGTCCTTGCTATTAACTTTGGAAGTGGAAAACATGAACAAGAACATGGAAGTAGACATAAAAAGCACAGATGTCAATGCTATCAGAGACTTTGCTACATCCAACCTCTGTAAATAAAAACCAGTTTTTACATCCCTGCAGGAGACGTGGTTGCTCATGATTTGAGTTTTCATGTTTATCACAAGTCAAGGGTCTGGAGTACATATTCTTACTTCTTTTCTCACACCTTTTCTCAATTTATAGAGGAGTCAAGCCAGTGTCATGTTACAATGCAATGAGATGGGTTATGAACCAGGGGGGTCTTCAGCCTGTTGGGATTTTAGAAACCCCTACTAGTTTCTTACCATACTTCTTACTTCAGTTCCTTCTCTCATTGTCCCTAATCTCAAAATAGGGGAGAGAGAGGGAGAGAGAGAGATGGACTGTAGGCTAGCTGGGAAAACTAAGAAATATAAAATTTGCCTCCTTAATTACATCCCTTTGCTGAATTACTGTGTTGGTCAAGGAGAGTCAGGCTGTTGAGCGAATGCTCTAGTTACTTTTCTCTCTCTCTCATTGTTTACTCTCTGGCAGCTTGCTGTGGCACTGGGTTTGGGGAATTAGTGAAGTAGGAACTGAATGTCTCTTTGAGAGGTGCTTTTACTCTATACTGCAATTAACTCAAAGTCACATGAAATCCTTATTTCTTCTGACATTTCTCTCTTCACAATCTGAGCATAATGTTTTCTAATAGTATCAAAATTTATTTTAATTAGATTAAATAAAATTATTCTGCATCACCATCACAAACAATCAAATAAACTAAAAAACTCCACGCCCACTACCCCATACACCAGTTCTTACTTTGATACTTATCCAATTTATCCTATAAATAGAATGGTAGAATGATATTCAGCTGTATGCCAGTTGTACATGATTGGACTTTATTTTCTATCTTTTGCTGTAAAAAAACCCAAACAGAATATGGTATAAAAGGGGTCTGTGGCATGTAAAACGGGGCTGGTCTGTATGCTTGCCTGGCTGAGCCCTGAACCTGATCACTGCAGTCTATCCTATCTTATATCTTCTTAAATCTTCTCAAATCTTCTCTTAACTGTGTCACGCTCTGTGCCATGTGGACGTGTGCTGCAGGGACTCAGTGCCAGCCACTGGTGAGACCTCTGTGTGTGGAATTTGGTGCCAGGTTCTGGCCTGTGGTGTCAGCTACTGGAGCCAGTCTCAGGCTGGCCTCAGGACCAGCTATTGGAGCAAGTGGGGGTCTTTAACCTCCAGCCACTGGAGTGGGAATAGTGTGTGTTAAGACTAATTTCAACCATTAAACATTACTTGCAAGATGTGAAAGTCTTAACAGGCCCCTCACTTTCTTTCCGAGTTGTAACTTTTTAAGCATTCTAGATATTTTTTTTACCTTTAGAATAAAACCTTACATGATATTATTAAAAGGTGATGATTAGTTGTGAAAAGCATGTGTACAGAAAAATACTAACTGCTGGAATTCAGACTTCTTGTAAACTCTCACATGAAGACTGACCCATCCTTAAGGACTGTAAGATTGCATGCAACCTAGCAATCCCAACAGAGATGTGAACTGATGATTATTCAACAGTCAAGAATGGAAGGAAAAGGAACAGTTTTTTGGCTGGAGTTTTCAGGTTTATTTTATTTTACAATATTCCTTTATTTAAAAATATATTTTTAGATTTTGGAGTACACCTATGATGCAACAAAAATGCTGCTTGCTCTTTATTTTCTCTTGTAAGCAACTCTATCAGGAAGTTCCTCTCTAATTAGATTCATATTGGTCCAAACACAACAATTTTTTTCCTTTATTTAAATACTATGATACCAAATAAATAGGAACGATTTTTTTTTTTTTCAGAATACATAGACTATACAATGCTAACAAACAAATATACACTACACTGTACTAGTACTCTGAAAGGGAAAAGACATAAACTTAGGCACGTAAGCACTGATGCAATTGTCTATACTACTAAACTGTTGCACGCAGTCTGACATGTTTTGGTGTGGCCAACAAATTTTTTACCAGGCAACACACAGGTGAGACTGTTAGTTTGGATGTACTCGTACTTACGCTCAGATGTTACTGTCTTTGGGCTGATAACTGTGATAGGTTTCAGCAAACTTAACCAGTCATTTGAGTATAGTTTATTATTCAAGTGCCTGGTCATCATTGTATTTTATAGAAATAATTTGAAAATGCACTTTTGTTTTTACAAAAACACATATGAAGGTCCATGAAATAGTCTAAAGGAATTAGCTCAACCTAGTAGTTAAAAAATTTCAACATATATATGATCAGTCTTGAGGTGGAGATAGAATAAATAAAGCAAAAGTGATAAAGTTAGCAGTGTGGCACATACTGCCTTCCAGAAACTAGGCAAGTTTCCCCTGACAGACTTTGACACAGCAGAACTATTAGTAATGATTAAGTTTCTTTAATCACAAAGTATTTTTCTTAATACTGAAGAACAATCACTTAACAATGGGGTACTTAGATTCACAGTCTAAATTACAAACCCAACCATTCTTAAAGGAAAGTGAATTGTGGCACTGAGATCTGTATAACTGTCGAACATTTAATTCCATGAATACACCACATTTCTCTGCTTGTTGCCAGTGAATGCAAATCAAGCATTTCTATAACTTTGTTTTAGTTTGGATTGGAGGAAACGCATTAACTACCAGATAATGAAAACGACACCTCAAATTCTTCACACATGTCCAAGTTCATTTCTCTCCAATGCCAGTAAACTGTAGTGAGATGCATTTCAACAGACTCATAATCAGTTTATTTCTGGGGTCAAAATTATGATTATTAAACTGTAGTGTCTGAAAATGTTTGATTTGAAATTCTAATTGTTGTCTAATCTTAAGAATGCTACTGAATCTATAGCAAGGCTGTAGTAGTAATATGGCAGTCATTATTATATATAATTCAATTGGGAAAATGGTTTATTCATGAGGCAGCACAATGATCCACAAACTTCTGTTAACTGGCAAAATATGCCCCAAAGGAATCTCCAAAGGTATGAAAAATAACATTTCTGAGTGAGTGTAATCAAGGGGATGCATCTTCCTCACACTCTTTCTTATAGAGGTATGTCATTGTATTTACCATGAAAAACAAGAAAATGTTAAGCAAAATAACTGGTATCTAACTAATGTCTTAAAATGGTTATTCTTCCACAGCAATAACCTGCTGGAGGCTATGAAAGAGCAATACTAGATTTAGAGCTTGCTTTTTTAACAAAGACATGATATTTTTATTATGTTTTTAGAGTATGCATTTTTAAAACAGTAGTTTCTGATTTTCAAATTAATTCCTATTTTCATGTTTACTGTTGACTTACTAACCGACTGCACTGCTTCAAAAGAAAATTGAGAACATGAGAGATGAACAAAACATTAACCAGTAACTCACAAATAAAGGAAAACATAAACTGCATATAAACTGTAATATAAATCCAGGTCTGTTAATGCTCTACATCTAGTCCAGCACTAGACACTAGACGTTTCTGTTGAAGGAGGATTTCTGGTACAAGGTATTGCTTGTATCAGAAATAGTGTGGCCAGCAGGAGCAGGGAGGGGATTGTTCCCCTGTACTGGGCACTGGTGAGGCCGCACCTCGAGTGCTGGGTTCAGTTTTGGGCCCCTCACTGCAAGGAAGACATTGAAGTGCTGGAGCGCGTCCAAAGAAAAGCAATGAAGCTGGTGAAGGGTCTAGAGCACAAGTGTTACGAGGAGTGGCTGGGGGAACCGCAGTTACAGAAAAGGGTCTGGAGAAGACGAGGCTGATGGGAGACCTTATCACTCCCTACAACTACCTGAAAGGAGGTTGTAGTGAGGTGGGTGCTGGTCTCTTCTCCCAAGTAGCAAATGATAAGATGAGAGAAGACAGCCTCAAGTTGCACCAGGGGAGGTTTAGATTGTATATTAGGAAAAAATTCTTCACCAAAAGGGTTATCAAGCATTGTAACAGGCTGCCCAGGGAAGTGGTTGAGTCACCATCCCTGGAGGTATTCAAAAGACGTGTAGATGTGGCACTTAGGGACATGGTTTAGTGGTGGACTTGGCAGTGTTAGGTTAATGGTTGGAATTGATGATCTTAAAGGTCTTTTCAAACCTAAATCATTCTATGGCTCTATGAGTGAAACAATACTGAGAACCTGACATTTACACTATATGCTTTACAGGGGACTAACTTACCGAAGTCTTAAGTCTTTCCAAAGAAAACATCTGCACAAGGCTGGCTGGTGAGAGTCACAAAAATAACAGCAGACACATCCCCTTCCCTGAATGCCATGTAGGATACCCAAGGACATTTAAAACACACCTGCTTAGGCATCTGAATCACTCTCCCAAAATTTCTGAACATTTTTTCATGGATCAGTAGATCACATGGAATTCTCATTTCCATTGATTGATAGAGCCATCAAAAGGGAATCTCACATATCGTTCCTTTTTCAGTTTCTGTCATTGGGTCATCTTTGTAGTCCTGCAGTTTATTAACATTAATGTGATTATATGACTCATATAAATGCATATAGAGATGAGATATAGATGCATATAGAGAGATAGAGATGTACATGCAAGGTTGGTTTTGCTTGTTTGCTTGTTTCTGTTTTTCTACATGTGCCTTGTGCCAACACTGAAGCTACATCTTAATCCCAGCCTACAGGCTGCATTTTCTACAGCTGTCAATGTTGAAAATGCTTTTCAGACTCTAGTATCAAAACCAGTTTATTTGGAAAACTTTTCTCAGACAACTGCAATAAGGAAATCAGCTGCCGTCCTTAGCCACTATCTTAAAAATGCATTACTCACCACCCCTTGATGAGGATTCTAATATGAGATTCTATCATGACTTTTTATGCAGTGTTGTCTTTACTGTCCATTTGGAAGCTTTTTTTAATATCTTTGGGATATTTGGAAGGATCACAATATTCCTTAAATATAAAATTTCCAAACCTCTTAAACTTTCTTCTTTGGTTTTGTCTTAGTATGTAGCCCTTTGCTCTTTACCTTTTTTTTTTTTTTTTTTTTTCACACTGGCATGTGTCCAGAGTCTCATTCTTGTTGGTGCTTTCTGAGAAAAAAAGTAAATTACAGAGCTTTTTCATACGACCCAGGATGGGATTACTCTCACCAAAGGTAAACATGCATATTTGAACTTTTCACTCCAGCTTCCTTTGTAGATAATACAGGAAAAGCAGAACCACAATTTATCTGATCATGAGGCAGACTTCAAAGTAGGTCAAAATCATTTCATGAATTTTTTTTTTCTCTCTACTGAATATAAACAGAATCTAAACTGAGAAGCTTAAAGTACATAACACTGTGTTTGTAAAATACAGTTAATGTGGAAAAATACAATAAGAAATGCTGGTTTCTGAAAAGGGGACTGAAAAATCACAGTAGTGAAAGTGGAGAGCAAGGCATTTTTATTTGGGTTTCAACTATTCTGTGTTACATCTAAATTACATATTTTATCATGTTGACAAACCTAATAATACCAAACCAAAACCAGAAAGACCAGAAAACAGACAATGTTGGATTTCCTAGGACATGTATCAACATTTTATCATGGCACACACATATGTAAACTAATAAACTATTGCATTTTAGTCTTTCTAGTTATCTTTGAATATTCCAGTAGAGTGATTGGTAGTTGAATTGAGTTAAAAGATTTTTTTTTCTGATTGCTTTTTGTTTGGAAGGAGTTCTTCTTTTGTTTCTTTTATTTTTTCTAGGTCCCAGTGAACTGATAAAGACTGGTTTTAATTTATCAAAGAAAACAGGGTGAAATAAACATATACTAACAGATAGCAGTTTGGATAGGCATATGAAGTGCCTAAGTTTTGGGTAAAAAAAAAAAAAAAAGCATAAGTTACTTAGTACTTTAATATGGCTTCTGCTTATTATGTTATCATAATCATAGAATCATAGAATAGTTTGGGCTGGAAGGGACCTTTAAAGGTCATCTAGTCCAACCCCCCTGCAATGAGCAGGGACATCTTCAACTAGATCAGATTGCCCAGAGCCCCGTCCAACCTGACCTGGAATGTTTCCAGGGATGAGGCATCTACCACCTCTTTGGGCAACCTCCTCCAGTGTTTCACCACCCACATCATAAAAAAATTTCTTCCTTATGAGCTTGGAAAGTCACCTTTAAATTAATTGTAACTTTGACCCAAAAATAAGTGAACAGTATTTAATAATAACTTTATGGCAGAGTGTTTGCCTTATCTTCCGTGGCAACATAACATGCATTAAAAGGTATTTTCCATTATGAGAGTCTCCATCAATCTACTTAGTAACTTTCTTCACGAGAAGTAGTGAAATAAACGTTTGTGGAAATTATTTTAGTGCTAGAGTTAGCAAATAGCTTATTGACATGAGTTTTCCATGCTTGTCACATCTTTACTAGTTCATTAACTTAATTTTTTCTTCAGTTTTATAGGAATACACAAAGCAAAATCAGACTAAAATTCAAAAAACACTGTAGCAAAGCTACCCAGACTATGAGAGTAATGATTCTGAAAAAAAAAAAAAAAAATTGTTACTGATCAGAGGCTGAATATTCAAGAAATATGCGGGAAGTGAAAATCAAGCCTGAAGCAATCAAAATTTTGCATTTGGATAAAAATATTATGGTTTTGAATGCAGAGATGAATAAATAAAAAAATGTCTTATAGCATCTGATTTTTCAATTAATTTCAGTTGTAGAAAGATCTGGGTTTATATGTAAAACATATTCTGAAGACATTAGTTGAAGTCCATAGTTCACTATCTGTTATGATTCCATAGCAGCACTGCCACCCCCAAAGTGCTACTGTTGTACACTGTTTACTTAGATATTTTCTTTTGTTCCATGTTAGTACAGCTGCAAGGCCAAAGAGGTCTTAGTGAATGACAGGGGTGCCTAGATGATCCAAATGATTAATTATAGTAAAATCCTAATCTCATTTCCAAATAATGTGGCCTAATGAATACTACCATTTTAAAATCTTGCCATTATTTTCACAGTGTAATGGTATGTTATTGTACAAAAAATGTTACTGTCTTTGTATTTTACCAAAAAACATCTAGGATACTGCTGGTTATTTTTTTCAATGCATTCCTTTTTTTTTTTTTATATAGTGCTCTTCATAATGTTATTATTGCATGGAGGTAAAATAATTTCTCTTAAATATTAAAGAAAACTAAAGTTTTTTAAAAGCCTTGCTGCACAAGACACTGGGTTACTATGCATGACAAACTTTTAGCAGTTTTCTTATGGCTAAGAGGATATTAGATTCTTCAGAGACTCTCAGCATCTGAGGGATTTAAATATTTCTGAGGTTTCAGATTTTCAGATATATAAGGCAGAGGAAGAAGTTGCAAATGTAACTGTTTTGTAACCCTTCAGGCAGCTTGCAAACTATTTCCTCTCTGCAGGGCAGAGACGATGTTCATTACAAACACCAACTTCAAGCTACAGAGATTTTTTTGTTTCTGAGCAAGATGGCAGCTGTTGTAATAATCCATTGCATAAATCCATTGCCTGAATTGCTACAAAAAGGATGTTCTCCACAACTTGTCAATACTTCTCATAGTAAGGAATAAATCTTCTCAATAGTGGTCTTACTAGGGAGCTTGGTTTAGGATTCCTAAATCTTATTTGACATCTAGCAAGGTAATGGGATTGCTAGTACATTAAAAAAATCTCAATAAAAAATGAATAGAATGAGAAACCTCATTTTAGACATTGTATTGACTGTTTCTTTAAGCTGAAAATTAAATCTCAGCAGGACGTGGAAATTTGTTATGTCCTCCCACACTGAGGGAGTGTAGTAAAGGTTTCAGAAAGTTCTAAATACTCGTAAGCTGTAAAACAAAAAATAAAAATGCATAGAGGATAACCTATCTTTATTACAAGTTGTCTATGGTATCATAATAGAAAAATAGTATTTTATACTACTAAGATACAACAATATAGTATTTTTTTCAAGCAAAATTTTAGCACACAGGCCATTTCAAAAGACAAATCCCAAAGTGCTCTTCCGTCGTAATCTCGGTCTTTTTTTTCAGCCAAAGGTTTTACCAAACTGACAATTTTTATTTTTTTAAAATTAAGTTAACCAGAACCATAATGGAATTCCATGCAGTCTAACATTTACAATGTATGGAGCAGAATATAGGCACATGAATACACTACTTTATTTCAGCAGAGGATGCTCCAAATTTAAAGGTACAAACACATGACCCACTTGCTTGAATAAATTTAATTCTACATAAATTAAGTTACTTTACTTCACAGACTGAGGTCCCACCTACAATTAAAATCTTGAGAATATTGTAATACAGTTTCTAGAGTACGTTTCTCAATCTGTCATGCAGGATTCATTATAGATGCTCAAAGTGACGTCAGATACCTTCTCCAATGTAGTGCTGGGAGTACAAGGTTTGGTCATTATGCAGATATCCCAGATGGCTAATTTCTCCTTATACACAGTGATGTACACTTCAGAGCTCTATACATTGCATCTTTGTGATGTGTTTTTTTTCATGTCTCATTTGTATATCTATACACCCTTGTGACAAAAGGGTTTACATGACATTACTAAAGGCATTTCTTAATGAAATTTCGAAGCCAAGGCACCTCTACATCCTAATTGATGTCAAGCTAAAAACTGCTGAACTGTAAATATCTTTTCCCCAGGCCTCATTTTCATATTCAATAGCAAGAAGACAGCTTAGTCACCAATGCGTAGTTCCCATTTCTTGTCACAATTCTATAGTTTTGATTGTTTTCCTGTTACCTCTCAGCATTCCCATCTGCTCTACCACGCCACTACTCCGTGCTTCTCTAAAGCTTGTATAAATTCTGTTACTGTTTTATTTTCTGTTTCTTTTCCCTGGCACCATTTTTAACTCAAAGGTTAAAATGAAAATATTTTGTGTATTTATACAAGTAGCGGAACTCAAATCTCATCTTTGGACCTTCACTTCAGAGACATTCAAGTGGGATACTAATGGTGAATGCAAGATGAAAAACAGTGACAGCAGTTGCAGACAGAAGTGTGCAGATGGTAGAAAAGTTGCTGCTGAACTGTGATCGGTCTTCACAAAGGTTTAGCTGACAAAGTTGTCATGTACATGTATGAAGAATTTAGCTCTACGTACACCTTTAAACATTTAATAATAACTATTACATGTTGGATGCTGATGCAACACAAATGTCACGAGTGGATGGAGAGCATATAGACCTTGTCAGAATTTCTCTCTATCAGCGCAAAGGTAGACTAAGAAATTTCTTCCACTCCCCCATGCCCAATATCATCCAGTTGTAAAGAGGAATGGTACTGGAAAACATTTAAATGTAAGAAGCTTGAAGTCATTTAACATTCAGGAAAAATGGGGGGGGGGGCAAAAAACCCCCAAAACCTCTGTACAATAAATCTACTTTTTAAGGTCCAAGAGTTTTTAAGTAGAAATCTCTTGAGCAATACAGACACTCGAGTCAGGTACATTCCCACTTCACTTTCTTTAACTACACATGAGCAAGCTAAGAACATTTACCAGTACCTGAAAAGGCTTCCCTCTTCTAAGTTATAATTCTTAGATATGACTTAGTTTCAGCCAAAACAGCTGCTCTATGTCTCATACACTAAAATGACCCATTTATATTCATAACATATTTTTTTGAGTCCTTATGTGAGTCAATAAGAACTTCTCAGGGCTCCAGACTTATGCTACATTATTCATGTCAGCTCATCAAAAAATCACTTCAGCCTACTTAGGCTGTGCTTAGAAAGGGCTTCTTGAGGATCAACATCAGCTGTATGTAGCCGATGATCTTAGCACTTCACCAAATCATCAGCAATCCTCCTGGTCCTGGCAGTTTTCTTGACAAGTTTTGGAAGTATGTATATCTGTGAGCAATCAATGGACTTTCTTTCCCCTTAGTAAAGGCAAAAAATAACTGATTTCAGCATGTCCAGACTTGTGGCGTAACAGTATGTTTACAGATAATGCCCAAATCTATTTTGTAATTAAATGCACATATATGATTAGCTGAAACCCAGTAAAGTCATTAACTGATGAGACATAGTTCTGTTTTTCTCTTGTTCATATAAAATTCTGTGAGCTAAAAGCAAGAGTTACCTACATATATAATGAAATAAACTATGAAAGAAAACATCAGCTTCTGACAAAGTTCTTGAACCAACTCAACCAGTCCTTATTGAAACAGGCAATATTTAAGGGTCACTTAGAACTATACTGTCTAAAAATATATATATAGCAAAAGGAACAATCCAATCTTGATTTCTCAAGGAAAATACAGTGCTGTAAAAACCTTGACAGAATCCAATCTTCATTATTTGAGCTTCATTTTGGGAAGGATTATATACTCTAAATATGTTCTGAGCTGTAATTTCCTAGCACCCTTCGAAAGCTTGTTCTATGTATGAAAAAGCACTGTGGTCACGAATAATAAAAAATAATTAATGCCAACAGGTTTTAAAGAGTAGTAAAGGATATGCTGACAAACAGGAACTTAGTTCTCTCATATCATTGTACTAGAGAGTTAATACATGCACTCTATAGATCTTCAAAATGTTGTCTTCAATGTATTACAAGTTTCTGTATTTTTTTCTCAGTATAATGTACACATAGCCACTTCTCATTTTTATATGCCCAGCTCTTTTAAAAATTATCTGAAACCACACCCTTCTACTTGAATTAAATTTAATCTTTAAGACAATAATCAATTAATCCCTCTACTTTTTTTTTCTCTTTCAACCCGTTTTGTCTCTTAGCTTTAATTCCCACACTAACTTCTTTCTATCCCCATGCAATTTCCAGGTTTTTTTCTCTGAAGATATTTTATATATGTTATTTGAAGCTGTCAGTATATAAAACTTAGAAATATTATTGAATGAATGGGCAGATGAGTCACCATTTTCCTTATTCCTGAACCACAAGATCACAGAGTAACTTAAGCAGGATATTTCCTTCTATTTTCTTCTGGATCTACAATGCAAGAACTGACAGGTCAACAGAAGCACCTCTTCAACAATATACTGAAATCAAGGAAAGAGGTCTGCTCTGAACCTGCCTAGTTGCTCAGGTTCCCAAGGGATTGGAATGCCATATACAGAAGGCAAAGAAAATTTATAAATTTACACTTATAACTTTATAACCCTTCACCAGGATTTGGAAAGGTCTGACGAATTCCTCTATATCTCATTCATAAGTGTGTGCAGTGTGACTTGTAGGTAGAAATTGTAATTGCAGAAGGTGCAGTTTACTGTGTTCACATTACTGACATGCATCCTGTTTCTATTTAGAATGAGTATTTCCTCCTTCCTTCACCAAATAGTTCGCATTTGATCTTAGTCCAGTGCTGCCAAAATAAAATAAGTCTTGGAAGCGTTCCTACAAAGTCAACAATATATTTTTTATTTGGAGTATCAAAGGTTGTCCATGTTTCATACTATCAAATGACACATATTATCCCCACACATGCTTGCTCTTTCTATCTTGAAAAAAAGATTCGAGGCCAATACCCAAAAGGGTTTTCTAGTTGCATCCTGATTCTAAGTTGCTAGAAAGTGTTCGATCTTTGATACTGGTAATTTTACAGAATATCTGTAACTGAAGCTGTTTGTACAATATTTGCTGATAGAATGATTAACAATAATGGAAGCCAGATCTGCAATAGTGTTCAACTTCAAAATAGTTCTAGTTTTTATTATTATAGTTTTGTAGCTGTTACAGCAACCAAATGAGCAAAAATGCAATGCAAACAGAACATGCATGCTTGTTGCAAACTTACAAATTCAAGATTGCTTTTTTCAGCTAATACTAGCTAGCTTTACACAGACTTTTGTCTTACATGGGTTTCAAATTCTGGGAATACTCAAGAGTCCTCTCTGGTGTTGTTGGATTATGCTTAATAACTTAATATATATTTAAATCTCATAGCAAATGAATTTACTGTGAGCTGTCTCTCTGCCTGCTGTTTTTCAAACTAGATGTCAGCTATAAACATGTATGACAGACAACGAACAACATACTGATGCTTTGAATACTGAAAAGTACTGCCACATGAACAAAGCCTTCAGGGAAACCATCACTGAGTTTGTCAAAGAGTTGGTTTTGTTGCCAAGATACCTACTCCAGCTTCACTATTACTGAGAATTATACTGTCAAAGCAAGGGAAAATTCACATTGTTCGAGATGTCAAGCAAAATGCTTTTCCACCAGACAGTTTATACTTGGATAAAAATTCAGTAAATAAAAATCCTCACTGACTTCTTGTTAGTTTCTACATATATAGTCAATGATAGAACCTGTTTACAGGAACTGTGAGAAGATATAAAAAGTTCTAATTTTTTTTTTTGCCACAGGGAATACTTGCTTTAAAACATTCTTAAAAGATGCTGTTCTAAATTCTTGCAAATATCTCTAAGCAAGTATACTGGCCTGTTCACTGTCTTCCTCAGGCTTAAGGGCCACTATAACTTAAGTTCACTCTTTATGAGTTTTATATTTTGAGTATCCATGAAAAGTTTTCTAATAACAGTCTTCTTTTTCCTTATTGGCTTTTGAGGAGCTCCATAAAGATGCTATTAGCTAAAGAGTTTTTTTGTCATTTAATATCATCAGGGCTTTTGTTTATGCCTTGCCTGAAAAACAGTGCAAAAAACATAGAAGCAGCCTGACAGTTTGGAAAGTTTTTTCTGGGATTGTTTATAGACTTAAATTTGACAGAATTTATATACTAGTGCCTTTGTGGTTTTGACAACCTCAGCATCTAGGAGACAAAGAAACTCACTCAGCTTTGCAAGTTGAATTTGTAATATCAGTATTCTCATTGTTTTTCATCATTAGTTTTGCAGATGAAATTCAGCAAAAACCTGCTCTTCAATTTTATATTTCTTTTAGTCAACTTAAAATGCACCCAAAGCACTCTGAATCATCATAGATCTACTAGAACCCTGAAAGGTCACTGGTTCCACCAGGGTCCTCATACTTGAAAATTTTAAAAAGTGACTGGTTTTGGTGGTCTTTATAACTACATAGTTTTGTGCACTATAATTCCAGAAATGTTAGGACTTGATTTAAAAGCTTTTTGTACTAAACAAAACATAAAGTATTTGGAAGGTGTTAGATTTCAGCAAAAATGGGAAATATTGCCAGTGGTAGAGAATTTTACTGTGTGACAGAATACTAATCAAGAAAATAAAAATATTTTTACTTGATTTTCAACAAAGGAAATCAAAACTCTACAAAGATGTTCTGAAAATGTACATATGTGTATGTGTTTAGATTATCAGTTTAGTGTGCAGTAGGCATGTGTTAAAAACCTCACTTTACTTAATGGGTTGATTTACCTTTGTGAGCAGTGTTGTAACTTATGATTTTCCCTGTTAAGTGTGAAAATACTACTGATGCCATCAGCTTGTTGAATAAATACTGTCAAAAGTTCTCCTCCTCAAAAAATCAACTAAACAAAAAACCAACTAAACAAAAAACCCCCCAACAAACCAATAGTGATAAATGGTCCTTTTCTGTGTCTCTTGACAATTACAATGAACCATTTCCACACGCCCCACAGTAGGATGTAGAAGAATCTTACTACAAATATAAAATATTAAAAATATGATTAAAAGTACAAAATGTTGGTAGCTTTTCACTTTAAGGAGCTCAGTCAGAGAAATAAGGCTTGTATGGAATTTCTGTCTCTAGCTTCATCAGTGATAAATGACAACAGACATATATGTGGGTCTTCCTCATTTATTAAATCCAGACAGGCTTAGATATGAAATAGCCGCCCTAGCACCTAAAATGGTGGTCTACAAATGGTGATATACGAAAGAGACTAATGAACTTCAGGCAGATAATATACTCTTCTGACATCAAAAAAAGCAAACAAACCAACAAAAAAAACCTGAACAAAAAAAAGCACAAAGAAAAGGTAAGTAAGGAATATAAACATCTGGAGTTACTAAGGTTTTGTATGCCAGTTCTCTTAACTTCAGGAACCTAAATCTTGCCTAATGGCTTTCCAGATACCCAGATGTTTTGTTTTGATTTTCCTTCTTATGCCCAAAAGCTGAATTACTAGCATTTATGGGCAGAAAAACCTTTATATCTCAAATTACATTGACTAAAAATCTAAATAAGTGGGAAATTAATGAATACATTTACTAATATCTTTAGTTTTAAAGTTTCAGTGATAAAAATAATCCAGAATAATAGTTGTGAGAAAACATTGTAGCTACTCACTAAGATAAAGATAGCACAATGACACTATGACGTTGATAGCTAGCTTTTATTATTACAAGTGAGACCTAAGAAAACTCCTTTCCATGACAAATGAATAAATACAAATAACTTAGGTATGCCTGTATGATTATACACTAACCATAGGCTTCCAGCACATGCTGTGCCTCCCATCCAGTCCATATGACTTCTCTTTAGCATAACAACAAACAAAATATACTGTCTGTTACAGACTGTATGAGATAATATGCCTCCTTTTGGAACTTTTTTTTTAAACCTAGTATGCTGTAACTAGTCTACCAGAAATGGATTAAGATATAGCCAATATAAATTCAAATCAATTTGAATTTCCATAAACTTCAGAAGAAAAGTGTCAACTTATACAAAATCTTTGATTACAACTGATTGCAAATGTGGTTGGAATGTATTCCATTACCTTTCCAAAAGTAAAAGCAATAATGATAATTGCAAATTTCCTCAATACATAGCTGATTTCTTAAGCAGAAGGCTGAACTTTTAAATTTAATAATTCTCATCTACTATGTCCTTTGCAAGAAATAAAATAATTAATATTAAGGCTAAGATGTCTGTATTTTTCAATAATGATGAGAAGAAAGTGAGCCTTCTGTTCACCAGGAAAACAATAAGTATGTAATATTATGTCAGCAGTATTGTATATATTTTGAAATTATAAAAAAAGGGAATAATTTCTCATATACTAGAGTGTAACAAGCTTGTTAGGGGGAGTGGTGGAAAAAGTGAGAAAAAACCTGTCTCATTTAAGCACATATTGCACAAAATGTGACTAAGATGCTTTCTTGCCATGCTGATGTAAGAAGACAAGTGGCCTATTTCACAGCAATTTAGCTCACCTTACATCTTGTCAAGAGCGAAGATGGAATTCAACTCACTTAACTTCAGCTATATAGAGGTTGAATATCTCACATAAACTAATCATATAGGCTTCTTTTATAATCAGTGGCAACAGTCACACCACAAGGTGATTTATTCTCCCGGCTTCTTTCATTCCTCTGACTCTGTTAACTAACTGTGACTAACTGAAATGCCATGGCTAAGTTCCAGAAAAATAGAATTGGATGAGATGATTCCAGCCCTCAGAAATGTCCGCATCTGTGTGTTCACCAATGTTGCAATTATGTTATGGTCTCAAAACCCCATACAATTCTGACACCAGATTTTTTTATTGATTCTCAGCACCATTAAGGTTAAAAATTATTATCGATCTAGTTAATGATGACACCACCATTGAAGTATTAGTAAAGACAATAGGTCAAATGTGCTACAAAGCAAGAGAGATTAACGCTTCCAGATGAAGGTTGTTTCACTGCCTGTGGTTATCATTAGCCATCATATGGACTTCCAGAGAGGATAAAGTAGGATTCACTGAGCAGTCCAGATTATCAGAAAAGCAGTAAGGTACCTTCCTAGAGGCATCCTTGGTTAATTAGTATTTGTATATGTAGAAGAAGAGTAATTATGAAACTACACCCAAAATTTTAACCTACTGCAACTTTGTAGATATGAATGTCTAATTATAGACATTGAAAAATACAGTACCCTGCTTCTGAGGACATTTTAGTAGTTTGAATCCTTCACAAAATGTTCATATTTAAGACTGCATCTTTAAGCTGTAAAACTTTACTACTTAAACAGTTTAAGAATGTAACAGATGATAGAGTTCTGTTAAAAATGCTTCAATGTAAAAATTCTTGTGCTCTCATGGTTTATGGGACAATGTGATGTCATATGACACGCCCTTTTTTTCACCTTGGAAGTCAAGAGTCTGCTTTCACTGTAAATGTCAAAGATCTAATGACTATTTTCTGCTTGCTATGTTTATGCACTAAGTACCATTTCATATCTTCTCAGATCAGTTTTGACTAATTTGCCCAAGATACAGATCTTGATATGAATAATGTTGACTTCTACAGCCCAGGTTACCTCTTTCTAGTTCATTACATATTGGACATATGCAATATTAGTGGAATATCACATATGTAAATGTGAGAGATAATTACATTTGCAAAAATACATTCAAATAAAAAAATGTTAGAAAAGACATTACAAAACTTCACTAAAGTAGTCATTTTAGTACGCTCTCCCTGAAGACTTATAGAAGGAAAATTTGAGCAAATGTGAAATATCCATGTGCATAATATGGCAAAATTTCTTTCTGACTTCAGTTAGAGAGCAGTTTACCCCTTGAAATGTAAACACTAATAATCCTTATAATACATCTCCTTCTTCAGTGTGCAGCTGTGCTAATTTGCATACATGACCCGGGATCCAGAAAGCTGAGGAAATGAGTAGGCCAGCAAAATATATTATTGAGCTTATGTGCAAAGAAAACAAGGAAAAAAACAAGCCAATCATGAATAAGAAAAGCAAGATAATATTTTGAAATACTTTAACACTGCAGATGAAAATCGTATGTCTTAAAGTTTCCTGGCCCTCATTGGCAACATGGGGTAACAGTCTGAAGGAATGACAGGATGAACTTTTTATGATGAACAAATAGATTGCTATGTGCAAGGCCTCATAATCTGTTTAATTTCAGGAGTGAATTACAAATCAGATATAATCACTCTGTCTATTGTGCCTCCTAAATAATTCTTCAATCCCTTGGTCAGTTACAGCTAAAGTAGTAGAATTTGCAAATACAAAACTTTTCACGAAATCAGTGGCCAATATAAAACAGTTACAAATGAATGTCACTGAAAAAAAGCTAGTATTTTTCTGCAACAATGAGCAAGCCACAGCATTTGCTGCTATTTGGTCATAGAAATAGATAAAAGATATATGAGGAAAAAAGAAATATTTCACAACAAAAGGGAAGGAACACTGAATACAGAAGAAAGAAATAAGAAGTATGTGGCAAAGCTTCCATAAGAAATCAGGTTTTATCACTGCTGTTATTCAGGTTTTATCAATCCCACTGTTCATGGAGTAACCTGCTTAGATGATAATCAAATAAGAGGAACTTTGTGCATATGAGGTCTTCTTTCATCTCTTAGGTTAAACTATATTTGCCTTTTCTTATATGGGACTCTACATGTGTGATATCTAATATTTTTAAGTGTCCTTTTCTTTCTCAGATAAGGGGAAAAAAACAAAAGGTACCTTAATTTCCTTCCATTTTCTCTCATTTTGCTTATTGAGTTAACACTAAGTAATATTGTTATCTCTAAGAAATATGTTTAATTTTTTCTCTTGTAATTTTAGTTTTGCTGAAATTACACCTTGCATATTTATACAAGATAACATTAAGACACATGCAGAAAGAGTCTTCTTTACCTTTTGCCACTGTGGGGGAAGGAACATCAAACAGCATGACACTGTTGAGCTTGACTTACGAAGTGAGATGAGGGGGAGGTGTTCTGTCTCAGAGAAGGTTTTCACATGCACTGTCATACACACATCTATGCACACACATGCATGCATGCATATGCATTTCAGTTAACTGAGACCTGTGCAAGTAACCACACCAGTAAGACAGCCCAGCCCAGCCTGGAGAAACGTGACATCCACTCCCTCCAGTGTCCATGCCAGGGCTGGGCAGGGCTTGGCACTGACTCCTCAAGACCTCTGCTTCTATTAGTGTTGGACGGCTGTGTGACAATTTTCCCCCAGTCTCTATGATTGTGTGGGGTTATTATCCAGGTGTTTGCACCGGCTGTCAGCCAAATCAGTTCATAGTGATATCATGGTAGATCTTTCCTTCCAAGTAAGGTCCTGATGCTTCCAGGACAAGTCTTTAGTGAAGATGCCATCGTTCAATGCAGATGCTATAGCTATAGCTCAGTGATAGTTTGAGGAATTCACTCTATAGTTCTAGAAACTATTTCATCTTTCCAAACTGATGTCAAGATTAACACAGGTTTTCTCAGTCAGTTTTGCACTGAGCCATTAGGCCTACACACATTTATTTGATGAAGGTTCATTTTCACATAATTTTAGTCATACCTGCAGTAGAGCTTTTGCAGAACTACCTATAAACATAGAAAGCATGTACATTTTATACTTTAATCATGGGAACATTGACATCTGGTGACAAGCTAGTGCGGGTAATCTTTACACCATTATATTAGGACTTGAATATTTCAAGAAATATATGATTATATAGATTACTTATTTATTTATTTATTTATTTTATTCAGACCCTATTGTCACTTCTCTCAGAGAAGATCTATAGAAACGTGCTTTGGATGAATGGTATTTTTTGCTTCTGCTTATACCACACTGACGTTCAGATACTTCACATTGATACCAATACTGACATTTGTAAAAAAGAAAAAAAAAATCAAAACTACAAAGAATTCTTTCTTCTTACAGGATAGAAATCTTCCAGAAATTTTGATGTGTCCTCACAGATATTAGTGAGAAAAAAAAAAAAAAAACTTTTTAAACAACATTTTAGTTCTCTATAGATTTTTTTTTAATTTTTATCCATAAAGATGGAAATAATGAGCCAAGAAAAAAGCTCAGAAGTAATTCCCCTAGAGAAACTGTCTATTTGACCAGAATAAATACCTCATTGAGACAATATCTAAATTGAGTAGTACTTTAACAAGGAAAATTAAAAAAAAACCCCAACACACAACTTAATTATTCAGGACAAAAGGAATGGGACTAAGCTCACTTAAAATCAGACATCTATATCTGAGCTAGCCTTTCTGGGCAGGATTCAATTACCTTAACATAAATATTTAATGTAATTTTTAACTGTCTGCAATATTTCCCCTAGCTTCTGTCATGACTTCAGCTGATCTCATCTTTCAGAGCCATACTTGCCACTTCCATTAAGGCATTTCAGGTGCCCCAAGCAGCTATATTGTCAATGGACTCCAAAGCTTAAGAAGCATCCTGACCCCTATTTTATTTTGATAGCCACCAGAAAGCAATGTACATTTTAGAGGGATAATTCTTCTGATCTATTTTAGATGTCTGCTTGAGGAAGTTAGGGATTGGTCACTAGGAATGCCTATTTCTCTTCACTGATTATAAGTCTAGACAAAAACCCCACATGTAAATGTTTATGTTAGAGCTCACTCAGGTAGGATTCAATCTGATATCAAGATTCCTAGATTTAGGTATCTACGTGCAAATTAGGCCTCTAAAATCCTGTGATAGTTAACAGAGATTTAATCAAGATAATAAACAAACTAGAGAGGGATTCAATTTATTATCTACTAAGGGCTTCTTTTGTTTGACCGAACATAAGTGTCTAGTGCCATTTGCCTGGCCTCCAGCTGTATGCAGTTGCTCCATGAAAATGTCTCAGTGTCTCATATAAAGCCAGAGGTCTATACTAAGACAACTGAGTTGAGTCAAAGCCAATTTTTGGAGGTCTCTCATCAACTGTACTGTGCGACAGTACCTACCCAGCTGTTATTGTTCTTTGATTTACTATCAAAAGAGAAGACATGAGCTTTGATATGAAGAATATTTTCTCTTTCCTCACAAAAAAAAAAAAAAAAAAAAAGAGTCCAAACATCTAAACTGTATCTTCCTCTTATCACTATGAGTTGTAGTTGCAGTTTGTGTCTGATCCCCTGGAAGATTATACAGGTGTATATGACACCATAAAAGCAGTACTTTGACCAGCAGTACTTTGACCAATACACCTGTATTTTTTATTTTCCTTTTGTAAGTGTACATGAAAAAGAAATCCAGAAATTTACTTCTACCAACTCCCAGGTAAAAACTTAATCCGTCTTATTTTCAAAGAATTTCATGTCAACTTAGTTTTATCAACAATATTAGAAGGATGTATATTACATGTGGTGAAGAAGCTAAGAATAAGCAATTGCAATCTAAAGCCTTCTTACAGAAGTGTTATTACAGAGCTCTGACAAGGAACCTGAAGGTGTTGAAAGTTTATTCTTTAGTCTGTTAATGTCTTTATTTAAGCATTGTTAGGAAAATAATTTGGGATTCTTTCTAAATCCAAGCAGTTATTATAAAAATTTTATTAATCAAGTAACTCTAAATCAGATGTTACTACTTTCCACTAACCATCAGTGAAAAAAGATTTTAAAAGTAGATGTTACCCCCTTTTGACTGTCTCCCTACTTTAAGGATTGCATGGAATAACACACCTGTTACTCTAAAATTGGGAAATTACCACTAAGGACATTTTTTAAATGGTATTATTCTCAGATTTCACCTAGATTTAGGTTCCTTTTTCTCTTTGTCAGAGATGTGGTTTGCTTATTATTGTACAATCTCTCATTTCAACCTTTTCTCCCTGGGAATAAAGATTAGTCTCTAAATCCTTAGGAAATAAACACATTAATCATGATTCAGCATGAATGAATAAGAAAATAGGAAGCTCATTCCACTGTCAAACAATAGAACAAACGCTATCTGTAATTGCTGTTTCAGATTATGTCTGGAACTTTTCACATAATTTCCTTAAAGATGCCTTAAATTATTTTCTTCCTTAATGTTTCAGAGCAGTTGAGTCTCTTTGGTATTAATGCTATCCATAGAAATGTCCAAACTTCTCTCTGTAACTTTAGGAGTTCTATGCTTATTACTTCTTTGATTAAGACAACAGGTTAAAAAATAATCTTAAATTTATTTAACAATCTTCTCAAAATTTCCCAACTTCCTTCCATACATTCTTTTTCTGAATAATGGTATAATCTAAGTAAAAATTCTTAATTCAAACCAAATATCACGAGAGAGAGTTACCGTGTTAAGAATTTGTTTTAAAGTCTACATGCTATCTAAATTTCAAAAGTTTCTCAAATACATTAAAGAAAAAGACAACCACATACATGGAAAGTCAAGTAATATTTTTTCTCTCATGTTGCTGCAAAAACCCAGGGTGTGAAATCTTGGTCGAGATGAAAGCATTTATCAAACAAGAATGACATTGTCTTTTACCTCAGGTAAAAAGCTAAAACCAGTTTTTCCCATCAGTGATGATAATGCAGCAGAATTCATTAATCCAGTTATGGGATTCTCATTATAAATGAATCTGCAGTATGGCAATGAAGTATTAAAACTTTTGGATGTTCTTTTTAAGGAAGATCAGAGTTAAAAACATGACAAGTGTGCTTGAATCAAAAGTGGTAATAGATCAAACCTAACTGCCAGCTATACAATAGTTTTTATTTCCAGCTGCTGGTAATCATGTTCATTTTCACAGCTTCCTGGCTGTTAGAGTTTGAAAAGGAATGCATAATCTACTTAGCCTAAGGTTGGCATAGATGGCCTGTGTCCAGTATTCTGATTTCTGTACATACTGCTTCTTTACCTGAGAAACAGTGAATATATATTTAAAAGGAAAGTGTTAATAGTATCTTCCCAAATTCAACTTTCTACATGGATAACATTCACAAAAAATATGTGATTTTATTTTTCAGGGTTATGTCACTCAATAGTTGGGGATTTTTTGTTTTCTTTTTTATATTATTATTTTTAAGTCATTCAAATAAAACTGAGAAGTATGTATTAGTAATGACAAGTGAGATCAGAAGCCAGGAACTCTTTACTACCTGCCTCTTCTCAGTTTTTGCCTTTATCTCTCTCCTCTATCTTTAAAAGAAATTTCTTTAGGGGTAACATTTTCTAAAGAGTAGACATATTTTGAGCAGTCTATTGCTTTCTTCTATTCCTTAATAGGGTTTTGTTGTTCCTGCTTAACACTTTTTTCTGAGGCAGAAGTGTAAGTAACTCCCTGATACTTCAGATTCTATTACTGAGCGAGACAGAGACAGGAGGAGACACAAAGAGAGCTCACCATCTCTCTAATCCCCTAAACCATCTATTCCTTTTCCAGTCCTCTCAGGAAATGCGTATGGCCCAAACCAGAGCACAGAACAAACAGTATTCAGCTCTATAGTTCCATCTTCCCTAGTGCTATGCTCACACAATGCAATGCACAACGTAACGAGCAGCCCACCCCAACCCCAGAAACCTCTGTGTGGGAGTTGCTTAGAATTTGTCAGTTCCCATGAATTCTAATAAGGTTCTTATCTTCATTGGAGATGAATATCTTAACTGTCCCTTTCCTTTCTTTTGTGCTTTGTCTCTGACCAAGATTTGATTGATTGATTGATTCATTGATTGATTCATTGATTTCTCATCAATCATAGTCTGTTCTAGATTGAATGCTGCTTGAAATATGAATTAAAGCTCCATCAGTCATGAGATATGACGTTAAGAAATCATTACATTTACTAATGAACTGAAGCAGATTGTTATCCTTGATATCCTTTGTACAGTTAAGAGGGGGAAGGGAGAATTTCAGAGTAAATTTACCATTCCTACATTTCTACTGCTACCAATTTCAGTTTGGTCAATGATTCCTTTCTCTGCAAAAATCATCCTTTTTGTTTCTTGTGATGTTTGGCAAATGCTCTCTTTGACTTGACTGTTTTTCAGTTAATTCAAGTGCAAGTAGGAGAGAACATGTTTGTCACCTATGTCAAAACGAGACAGTCCAAGTAAGGGCAGTGACCTTGTATTGACCAAATTTGATTTGGTGGTGGGACCACACTTGGAGACAAGAGCTGTTGAGAGGATTGCATTTGTAGGTATTTAACCCATTTGACTATTAACTGAAAAAGGTTAGCCACTCATAGAAAAAGAAGGAAATGTAGGGAGCAGCAGTCCAGTTCCCCAGTGTTCATGGGGGAAAAAAAACCTTTAATGTGCCACTTTATGTGCTTTTTTCTAGACAGAACTATCCTCCTTCTCCATTTTTCAGGATCAACATCTAGTGATTAGAGTAATAAGTTTTTTAAATATATGATCTGTGGGTTTTTCTAACATATTTAAAGAATATTCCTTTTTCTGTAACTGAAGTACAGAGTTGTTATCTAAGATATTTGAGCTGTTCCAACTTTGGTGTGATAAAGTTAGGATCCTTTACATTCTTTTTTAGCTATTGTGAACAGAGACATTTTGACAAACAACAACAGTAAGGGTTATAAGTACAGTATGTAGTAACATAGCATAGAAATATTATAATAAAGGGAAAAGCAGACAGCTTGATCACATCAAACTCAATCATATAGCTCTGTATTCACACATCTCCCAGATAGTGATGGAGTTTTACCACAAAAATAGATGTTTTAATGTTCTATCACACAGCCTCTACATATTCCATTTATAATTCATCTTAACAGATACTAATCTAACATTTAGTATGGTAGAAATAAGGGAAATAAGGGCAGAAAAAAATTTAAATAGAGCATTTATGCTTTGAGTATGAGACATGCCGGATTTAAAAAAAATAAAAAATAGTTGTGTTTTTTTCTTTTTTGTGTGTGTGTGGGGGGGTACCTTAAGGAATAAATATCACCTTCCTCAATAAAATGTATCAAAACCAGTAGAAAGTCAAAGGTGACATGATGCTAGGAGTTGGAAAAAATGATGGCTGATGAAAGATCTTCCTTTAGCACACACAAACTATGTGCTCTCAAAACCTAGCATGTGTCATCTGTCACTACAAGATTAAGGTAACTAAAACCAAAATGAAAAGTCCTGAAAGAATTAATTCTGAACTTCTTTGTTGTCATGAATTATAGGAACAGCAGCCAGTTTAATGAGTTTACTGCTACTTTTCTCTGAGGCAACAGCAGCATCCAGTGGCCAGTTAGGCTCATTCTAGCTGTGCTGCTTGTGGATGCTGATGTCTTTTTATGTATTCTTAGCTTTTATCCTATTGTGAAAGGAGCAGACACGATTTAAGGAGGCAATATCTGCACCCTGCAGGTTTGGTATGTCTCTGCATAAATTCTATATAGTTTTTAGCGTTTGCTTTCCTCTGGGGTATGTATAATATTGAAGGAGGTGGACGAAGTCATTTGTGACAGCTTTGTGACTTTGAGGTTTGCTTCATTAAGTGTCTGTTTATTGACACAAGCACAAGTGAGCAGTAAGATATTCAGAACATTGTTTGGTATACATAACCTGTGGGGCCTTCAGGCTGAATAGTATACATAGGCCTTGTATAAGATGCAGTCTTAATCTATTAGAGAGCTGTCACATGAACTGGAAATGCTATTTAGGAGTTATCAATACTGACTGCAGATAGAATTGCAATAGTCTCCACAGAACTTAAATGAGTTGGATCCCTATTGTGTTTGGTGCTTTATGTCTGTTTCCAGTGTGGGGAGACAGTCCTTGCTTCCATATGCTTAGAAAGAGCATAGAAATATCCTATTCTGCACAGAAAAAATAAGATTGTTAACTATGTGCAAGACACGGTATGGGATTAAAGAACTTAGTTGGTGTTCTACAATGCTGTATTAAGAAGATTCCTCCAGGCAAATGGAAGTAGCTTAGAAAATACGTGATTGCTTTTCTTTGCCTTAGCAGTATTTTCTTTTCAGTTTTTTTTTTTTTTTTTTCAACTTTATACAGATAGCATCTGTGGGCTGCATACCCTCTCTGCAAAATGTAGCTATCCATAGTATATTTTTGGAAATGTCTTAGAAAAATGTTTTCACATGTCAAAGACACAGCTTTTGCAGAGTATGTTGGATTCATTGGGATAAGCACTATGGCAATGACAGTGTATGTATTTTACTTCTGAAAGTAGCATTCTTCCACACACAGAAGAAGGATATGGTAAGTGTGAATTTTAGTGCAAGAAAGATACATGAAATAAAAACTGTGTGATCATTTAGTGACAACATTGTACAAGCATTCTTGTCTATGGAGTATAATAATCATAATTCTTTCTATAGAATTCAAAGAGGAAACTGTGAGACCGTGAGGGTTGAGAGGCCTGTGTACCCTACTAGGCATGCATGAAATGTGACAACTTTCAGAGTGGTCACTGTAGGCAAATCACTTCCGTCCTCTCAAGTGTCCGTATGTGTTCTGACATCAGTTATGGACATTATGCTCAGTAGAACCAAGCCAAGATGTAAGATAAAAGCATTTTGGAATATTACCCTCACATAATAATAATATGCAAATGTAAACATACACATACAAACATACCAAACTGATTGTGAAATTTTATCTGTCTTTTCCAGTGATAGCTATTGCCTCCTTTCTCACTTGAAGAACTTTCCTCCCATCCCTATTTATGTTTCCTTCCTGTTGTGTGAAGGACTTGGTAGAAATATTATGTACCAGTGTCTAAAGAGTTAAGCACTTTTTTGGAGACTATGAGTAAGTGGTGCACTGCTGTGTGCAATTAAGATTTATAGAGAGTAGGATTAATGGGCAGCAGTAAAGGACAATGGGAGGCAGTTTTGGAAAAGAACTACATAGAGGAAAGATATTCATGCTAAGGGTACTTGTTTCAAATTGGATGAATTGTGGAAAAGTTGAGTTTAAGAAGTTCTTTGTTCTTTAAAAGAATCCTTTAAATAATAAAATATTAAATACCTTGTCCTTGTATTCTTTCATTCCCTGTATTTTCATGCACTCAACTTGGTAGCAAGTTTGAGAGTTTTATAGCTATTTTCGTTTCTTAAAATACTTATAAAAGATTGGTTTGTTGCATGGAGACACAGTGGATATGTAGCCTCTACAAGACACAGGCCAGTCTGCCCACAATAACCAGCCTATAGTTTGAATCAACCAAATAATAAAGATCAAGTGGTGAATTCATGGATAAATCCATAATAACGGAGAGATCAGTTATAAAGTTTTATTCTGCTATTATGACTCTGTGTAGTAATTAGCAACAGAAATTTGGGCGGGGTTGGGGGGGGAATGGGTCTCTTCAACTTTAGCTTGCTTCAGCTTTGCGATTTCAAGATAACTCATGCTCTCCCTGCCTTGGAATTTTTCCATGCCAAGTGCATGTTACTTTTCTTACATCTCAACAGTGTCAGTGGAAAGAGAAAAAGGAAGGGAGTGAGAAAATCTGTATAAGAACTTAGATGTGAAGGAAACAAGATTAATGTTTTAATTATGTCCACATTACAAAATAATTTTCATAAATTTGCTGACATTTATTTTAAAACATATGTATTCTTACTGAAACTTCTCCAAGATAGAATTCTTATTCTGTTTAGAGATGTATCATTTTCAACTTAAATTTATTAATAGCCAGAATATATTTTTTTCCAAGAATATTTCCTCTTAATTTAAAAAGCCTTTCCTTAACTAAAAGAGCTTTTCCAGAGACTTTCCAAAGGGTTTCCATAGATGGTCTGTAAGTTCTCTCTGACATGTTTCCTCAGTTAAACATATTAACACTATTTTGTGTCCTGAACACACTAGTAGCTCTCTTGCATCTGTTCAAATCCATCTTTTCCAAAAATTGTGATCAAAAACATATTTCTTTTTGAATGAGTTACAGCTACATAGTAATCAACATTCCCAACATTTACTATTGACTAGTAAACTACCATAAAATATATATTTTTATGATAAGCAAACAATTCATTCATTTGGTGTCATTTTCAACCAAATGGTCTTCTACTTTGGAAAAGAGCTTCCTATTATTTATTTCTGTATTTATTTTTAATTCATAGCTTTTTGCTAATCTTTTGTAATTTCACCTTATTTCTATGACTCCAATTGCCAAGACTATTTTTTCTCCTTGCAAGATAACCTGGTCATCCTATGCAACAGTGATCCTCTCCACCCTTTTTGAATCACAAATTATTGTTTTTAATGTCAAATCTGTTAATAGAAATATCACATTAAATCAATCTACAGACACATAATTGAGAAACCTGTCTAGAAACTTCCCTGTAGTTTCACAGTTCCTCCTCTTGGTCCGCTTGGTTTACTTGGCTTGAAGCAATCAAGGTTAAATCTGCTGTATTTATTTTGTCTGGAAAGTCTGTGAATCTGACAGAGGAAGGTTTATGTACAAATTTGTTTCAGCCACCTTTGGTACACTCCATATTACTACACATAAAAATTTCTTTTAGGTGTGATTTAAACATTAATTTCATAGATGTTCATTTCTTCTATGACATTAATGACACTTTTCTTCAAAATTATTTTGAGCTCTCTTATGCCACAATACAGAGAGAATGCTAATATGAGCAGGATGTAGGCTGTACACATATCAGAAGAACTGGAGTTAAAAATACAGTAGAGGAAAAGGTAGAAATACAGTGAAAATATTTTTCTAGATTCCTTAAGGCTGTTTAGGTGTTATAAAATCTTTACCTAATTGCCTTATAGCTATTCAGTTTCTTTCTCTAAAATGGCATTATCTAGTAGTTTAAAATCTCAGCACCTCACCTTTCTTCTTTCTGTCTCGATATTTACCATCCAGATAGCCTTTTAGCATTTTATTCATGAAAAGCAAACAAACAAAATCAGCTTGGTAATTTCCTCAGCTCATTACCATAAAGTAGTATTAATCAAGATACTTATGTAGTAAAAGGTGACTTTACTCTAGGTTCCTTTTTTTATTTTTTTTATTATTATTACTTGTTAGTTTGGGGTTTGTGTGTGTGTGTGTGTGTTTGGTTTTAGGGGTTTTTTTTGTTTAGTTTTTTTTTTGGTGTTTGGATTTTTCTTTTTTTTAAGAGCCCATATTCTTAGGAGAAAGAAAACCTTTATCAAAATCTAAAATTTTACTTCAATAATTTTCTTTCTTTATTCATGTTATGAATGTATTCTTTTTTGCTTACAAGACAATCTATCTCAGGAATGTTTTCTTTAAAAAAAGTCATTTCACCCCCAATACTCTAAATTCAAATTAAAGATGAGTGGCTTTGGTTTTCTTTTGCTCAGTACTACATAATTTCTTTCAGTGCAAAATGGATTTGAAAGTCTACTAAATCAGAATGTTAATGTTTTATACCAACTATGACATCAATCCTCTCTTTAAGTGACTGCATAGGGTACAAGATACAATTCAGGCATTTTTAACTTCTTAAGAAGATCATCCCAAACTCAATTTTTTATAGACTGCTACTCAGAGAACTCAAAGTAAAGATGCTGTACCACAAATCTGCAATCTTTTAATGCAGAAGACTGTATATTTAATTAAAAAAATTGTCTCATGAGTAACAATTCTGTCTGTGATCTGGTGATTTCATTACATATGACAGAAAAACCACTAATATTTTAAATGGAAAAAAAAATTAATATTAAAAATAAGAATCTAAGGCAATTTTTTCTGTCTTTTAATGAAATTAGTAACTAGAACTAAGAAAGAAATAAGGGAGTAGCTAGCTACCTACAGATCAAGGAACTACTTCACAGACACCTGAAGAGTTGGGACTTCATTTAGAGACATGAATGTCAGAATACAAACATTTATTATTTACTATTTATTACAAATAAAACAAAAAGTTAGGAAATACCTGTTCAGATTTTTCACCTAAATAAATATTTCTTCATATGAATGTGTGTCAGAAATGCATTGTCTGTGTGTACTTATTTATGCAGATGAGGAGGTCAGGATTTTTCTTACTGTAGACTTTTAAAGTCAGCAGATCATTTTAATTTATTATGTAGAACTTTAGTCTTAGGTCTTCTCTTCAATGACTGTGAATATTAGCTTTAGCACTAAAGGCTGAGATTAAGCATTTAAAAGCTGCAACAGTTCTACACACTATGTAGTTACTTATCTGTACTGCAAAAGATGTTGAAATCTTCAGCAGAGCTGCAGAGGGAAAACAACTTGCAGTATCAGCAGGAATACAAAATTCCCACTCATGAGAGTAGTCTGTATTTCCTGCTTGGCCAACCTGAAACAGCACAGATCTTGCTTATCTTAGCCATCTTGGCAAAAAGAAGTTCTGATGTTTCTTGCTTGTTCAACAGGAAGTACAGTGTGCTGTAAAAATGGAGATTGAATACCAAGTCATAAGGAATTATTATTGCTAGCTTCACAGCTTCGGTTACCGAGGTTGGTGCATCTATGGATGAGAAGTCTACTACGTTGTGGCAAAAAGCATATTGCCTAGAAAAAGACCCTAGGGTAACAAATCCAAAATTTAACATTTATTTTTTAGTCATTGAATGGTATGTGATAAAAACCTCTTGGTAGTTGTAATTAATTACTCTGTGAAATAGTTAAACCACAAGTAAAGCATTGTTTCTGTCTCATTGTCTCTTATGTTTTACCAAACCTTTCAGACCAGTTAGATAAAAAATGAAATGAGAAAACTGTTTTGTGCCAATTTCTCTACATTTGGTTATTAGCTACAGTAAATCATCTGTTCTGCAGAGATGCGTCGTGACAGGCTGGTTCTGCAGCTGCTTCCCTGAGGGAAGCACTCCTAAGGAAAGGCTGGAAATCTCCACTTGCTTAATTTATTTCAGGGGGATTGTTTACATAAATAAAGTCTAGAATGAATAAAGGCTACTTAATCTTATTCAAAACATCCATTTTGGGTGGCTGAAATCACTGAGACTGTTTTCTTCTAGTAAGCAGTATTATGCTATTCAAGCAAACTACACTCATCTTGCTTTAATTTTTTGTTAAGATGAAATACTATATAATTCAGCACATCAGTCATTAATTAAATCTGGTTCAGTGTAATCACAATAAGTGTGAACAAAACTGTGTTGCACATGCTGTGGTGAAAAATCTGTCTTCTCCATAGAACAACAGAATAAACACAGTAAAAATTCATGTTTCCTTTTAAAAAGAGACTGAGCTGTGACAGAAGACTTACTTTTTTGTGAAAACAATTACAAACAATAAATATTTATAAATCTCCAATATATTGGAACAGAAGGATTGTTAATTTATGTCTGGAATATTTGAGTTAAGAATCATAGAATCATAGAATGGTTTGGGTTGGAAGAGACCTTAAAGGTCATCTAGTTCCAACCCCCCTGCCATGGGCAGGGACACCTTCCACTAGACCAGGTTGCTCCAAGACCCATCCA
>JAVJGG010000008.1:9299536-9313137 GCA_035590195.1 Aviceda cuculoides | reverse complement strand
TATCCTATTGCCACCACTTTCTACTTTTGACACTTTTGATAATAAAAAGCTGTTTTGGGTATACGGCATTTGACCTCATTTGTGTCTTAATCTCGCTCTTGGGAACGTATTGAAACCTTCCCCGATATTGGATCGGGACACTGTTCCATCCACATGAATCACAGGTAGAATATTTTAAATCTAGAGGAATATACTTTTTCAGATAATTTCAAGAGATAGCTTCCATAGTCTCTGTCTTCCTTCAGTCAGTGGAAAGTACCCATATGATTTACATATTTACCAAAACTGCAAGTAAGGCACCCCCAGATAAGTTTATCATGGGAAGAGTTACTGGTCTCCAACTTGAGCAAACTGAGGGACAGACAGGACTCTGTGTTACTCACTTATACTTACACAAGACACTTACCTGTATTTACACATAGTTACAATTTAAATATCTACTCTAACCCAACATTCACTGTCAATATCCCATATATCCTGAGGAGGCCTCTGTAATGTAGATGTAGAGACACTACTGGATGCCATAAAATCTGGTAGAGAAAGAATTCAATAAACCCCAGGTGCAGTGTAAAATATCTGTTTTTTCCCTTATTTTCCTTTTTTTTTTTTATACAATACTTATGGGATGACATAATAAAATGTTATTTCCTTCAAAATTTATACTAAAGTGTGAACTGAAGGGAGTGGACTAAGACTAATGTGTATGTGAACTAAAAGGAAAAAACTTGAAATGCCTTTAGACAACTAAATCCAAGTCAGATGTTTTGGGAGTAGACATTAATATGTAAGTGTATTTGGATATCTGACTGAATACAGACAGCAGCCATATGCCAAGGCAGAAAGCTATATTAGAGAAGATGTGTTATCTTAACCACTGTTCTCCGTGTGTATTATACAACTTTTAAAACCAAATGAATTCTGACACTTGGATAGTAGACTGTACAGTTCACATCCTTCCAACTTGTTGGGGTTTGTTTGGGTTGGGTTTTGGGGTTGGTTTTTTTTTCAGAATTAAAAAAACCCCACAGAATATCCAATTGACATTGCACCAGAAGCATTACTATCAGGAAAAAAGCTGAGACCAAGCTCATCTTACTGTGAGTCTGACTGAAAAAAAATTACTTTTATCATTTTGACATGCAAAGGTGTGTCTAGGTTGAAGCAGTAGTAGTTTTAGGTATAAGTTCCTTTTAATAGAATGATCTCTTAAATTTTAGAATAAATTTGCAGAGAGACACTGAAAATTACCACAGGATTGTTTGTGAGGATATGGCTTGCATGCACCATTTGCAAAATGGTTTATAAAATTACAGGCCATTTGGTTGCTGGAAAAAACTTACTCCTTGTTCAGGAAATTTAAAAGCATTATCTTTACCCCTGTGTTTCCATTTTTCCAACACAGTCTAAGAGTGAGAATCAAGCTACAGCTATGACAATCGTCTTCGTCCTCACTAGATTATTGACTTGGGATATCTAGAGTTAAAACACAAATTACAAAGGCTGACTGCTCTTTCTGGTATTTCGGAGAGAGCTTCTTTCATTTGGTCAGCAAAAAATGGCAACAAGTAAATGTCACAAGACTGAAGTAAGACTTCTATCTATTAATGAAATGTTCCAATGCTTAAGGTTTAGACTTGATTTTAAACTCTGTTTCTGATAAAAAGGGAAATACGTTAACATTTTTAACCTTAAAACATACAGTGTTCTGAAGATAAAGTTTAAAAAATTACCTCAAGTCAACATGGTTGCAATGTTGGCAGAGTATATAGCCACAGAAAATCAAAATTTTAAAAAAATAATATATACGTTAATATAGCTTTGGCAGAAAGAGGGTAACATCAAATAATTTTTACCAATCAATCTATTCTTTCAATATTTGTGTCTTCTTGTTTAAGGTTATTTCTGTTTGAGCTGCTTTTGTTTTTTTTTCTTAAATCTTTGAATACCATAAAAGTATTAGTATTCACATTTGAATATTATAGTCATGAAAAATCTGATCCTAAACTCTGTATAATAGATTGAGCATCCCAATAGGAATGAAATAATCCCATAAACTCAATGGGAATAATACCTCTAGTATGCCTGTGTTACAGTTTGAGAAGTAGAGTGAAGATTATTGCACAGCTGATGTTCTGGGCAGGGATTGCGTAACTGTGTGGATAAGGAGTTTTTACAGCATCCAAAATGAAACAGGCCAAAAGAGCAATCTTTAACATTGTTTTATACAGTTTGCTCTGAATTCCTGACAAGAGACAAATGCTACAGCGGCAGCTGCTCCTGCACCCTTCCACTCCCCTTGCAGCAATTGCACAATCTCTCGCAGCTGCCCTGCATCTTGACATAGTACCTGCTGTACATCAGCTGCAGAGGCACAGCATGTTTTCAATTTGAGCTGTCAAAAAAGGTATAAGGGAAGGAGAACAGTGCTGAAGAAAACAAAACTATTTTCATTTTGTTTGTGTTTCTTCAGTCACTCTGTACCACCGTGAAAATGTTGATAGAGGGACCATCATGCCCATGCATCTAAATCATCCAGCTTAAATTATGAGCTTCATGGATGAATCCTTCTTATAGAGTGATATTTTTCTCAATTAATTTTATGTATTATATTTTGATATTTAATATGCTGGCAGATATGGTTGCCTTCAGCAAGGAATGCAGCCAAGTAAATTTCACTGCCACAAACAATGCTACTGTATGCATTTGTTCTCTTTGTGCAGACAGGAAACAATTTCCTTTTGAGTGTTTTACATTCTTTGTATGTTCAGTCTAAAGTAACCTTGGGAATAGGAACCAAAATCTGTTCTTAAATCTAGATTAATTGGCACTGCAAAATGCACTCCTGTTTGTCATTGAACTTTAAATCAAAGTGAAATGTAATAGGAGATGTGAGCCAGGAGTATTTTTTTACACAATCATGTCTACAAATTCTCTTTTCTTTTTGAAGATGCACCATATGTCTTAGTTTTGATATGATTATGTTAAATAGGAGACTTAGATATTTGCAAATAGCTAAATATATCCTCATTTTGTAATTTTTTGAATGTGGAGTACTAGCACTCCCAAATTCACCGTTAAACAGATCCACTAGTTATTTCTCCTTCTTTTTCTGCCCCACTACTGGCCCTTGAATTACATTCAGAGACCCAATGAAGCCAGTGAGGAGTCAGAACTAAAATAGCTCTCTTTCATAGTCTTCTCATCAGTTCACCAAAAGAAATAATTCTGCACTCGACACAGAACTGCTAGGGGAGTAACCTGGCAATTCGGAACAGATTTTGATTATAATTTCATCACAAGGAGGAAAATGTCATGTTTTTATTCTATTTCAAATAAACAATTCTGGAAAATAGTAGTCTTTTGATCATCTACCCTGTCTTGAGTTCCTTACTCTGATTGGAGTTTCTTAAATACTGCAATATTTTGCAAAAAGAACTAAGAAGCAATCCATGTCTTCCTCATTTCCCTTTGCCATTTTCATACTAAGTTGTTTATCATATTGTTAATGATACTCACTATTAACATCACATTCCCAGTGTTCAAGAACCTTATCTGTGAGTTCTTAAGTAAAAGAATTGGAATAGATGTGAAGTATCTCCAGGGTTGTCTGATTGTGAGGTCTTTGTGACTGAGCTATGATACTTCTCTGGAGAATTCCTTATCTCTGTGAGTATCTAGAAGGATAGTAAAACCTACTACATAGCAGTTTATTACAATTATGTTATCCGTTAGTCTTTTCCCAGAAGGAAATAAATTGGCACACTTACACAGTTGCAAAGTCTGATTATCTTGTATGGTCCAAGGGAACACCTTAATCAATTTAATAGTCTCAAGCAAGCAATGGTGCTGTGCTATTTTTAATGGTAAATTCACCTATTTTGTATGTCCGATAGACATTTAAAATTTCATTAATTCTTTGCTATCCCAACTGGAAGTAGCAAAGCTCTGTTTGACACCTTAGCCTTGTGGGGCTTGGTACTCCAGTGGGACCTCCTGCTCACAAATTTGAGTATTTAGGCCTAGCCAAGTTAGTATAAAGAGATCTGTCTGCTGATGCAGTAATATCCAGCAACATATGCCTTGCTAAAGAAGGGATCGAAGACACGAATGAACAAAGAGGCAGCTGATTCATGGAGCTTCATTTCTACTACAAATTATTTTCAGTACCATGGGGTAGTGGGAAAGGGGGAGTGATAGAGCAAAGAACAGTCACTCTAATTGTTCAAATGGGTGCTCCATGGGTCTAATTGTTCAAATGGGTGCTCCATAGGTAGTGAAACATCAAGTAATTTCCTTGGTGTCCTTCATAAGTAATCCCTTCATCTGAAGGGGTAAAACCCAACAAATTGTGATCTTGTGAAATTAGAAGCATGAGAGAAACTCCTAAGTATGGTGAGTGGTAATCTAAGTACAGCAGTGAGGAAAGGATACTTTCTCACACAGTTAGTCAGAAAATCTATTTGAATTTTTTGTTTGTTTTTGAGAAGAGCTGGCTCAGCAAGCCAAAACTTTTCAAAGAACAGTATTGCTGTCAAGGAAAATATCAGTCTTTTTTTCACATTCAGGATAGAAAATGTGAGAAAGGTATATAACTACAACTGTCAGTAAGGTACTTTTCTAGTTTATGGGAGACTCTTCCACATTGAACAAAACATGAACTTTAAAAAATTGCTTTTTCACAGCTTGGGTTTAATGTCTTCAACACTAAGCTGTTGAGGGAGGAATTGATGAGCAGGGGCACCAGAGGTGGTGCAAACACCTTCTCCTCTGTTACATTAACATCACATTCAAACTGCCAAAATAATGTATTCTTGCTACAAAGTTGAAAGGCGTGTGAAACAAAATGCATGTTTTATGGTAAGCCAGAGCTTTTAATTGTGAGTCTTCATTGTGAAGAGATTGTGGGGAGGGGGGGGGGGGCATGAGAGAGAACAAAAATCTGACAAATATCAGAGACAGAGATACCTCAAAGATATTTATTTAAAGTCTAAGGCATTTTCAGTCCATCTAGGCAAAATGTAACCCAACCAGAGTCCTAAGTGTGAAAGCTCTGTCAAGTTACCCTGTGCCCCAAATCAGATTTTAACCATATGAAGGTTAATTTGTGAATTATGTAGCACAGGCAGTGAAGCCAGAAAATATGCTTGTTTTCCTATTTGGAATTCAGAGACACAGGTAGTCCTGCAATGCACATTGGACATGAAGAAACAGATTTTTACAATTTTTCCTACAACTAGAACAGTGTAAGGTGTGCAACATGCTTCATATACAGGCATAAAATATAGGCACAATATAACAACGCAATGGACCCATTGAATAAAGCTCTTATTAGCCTCTGATCCTCTATGAAAACAATTAAAAATCCTAATAAAAATCTGAAAAAAAAAAGGTTACAGTTCGTTACAATATATACATGATTCAAAAAAGACTAGCTGGTCTATTGAAGACTCACTGTATCAAGTTTCAGGAGAGATTAACCTAACAGTTAATGAACTTTTTTCTTTTTTCTTTTTTTTTTTTAATAGTTTGTTCTTTTTTAAAAGTTGGGGGCGTATGTTTTTTAATCTGAGAGGAGACAAACTGTTTAACCATTTCTCCTTCATTTTGAATGTTCTCTTTTCTTAATCTGTAATTCATTGATATTTTTGTTGTTTCTTTTTAGCATTTTTCTATTTTACAGCTCTCTAAGCACAATATAAAACCAATCATGCTTTGTAGTCACAGCAATTTAATCTTTTAAGCAGAATTAGTGCAGCTCACTCAAAAAATACCATTCAAAATGCAAGTTTAAAGTGCTACAGCTCATCACAGGGAAAATGATAAGGCCCTAAGCAGAAAGTAGTGATGTTACTATTATCCATGGGCTTTGGTGAAGCCAAGCGAAAAGTCATTTATGCTGTTGAAGATACTGAGCATTACTGTTCTAACTTTCCTGAATCAGTCAGAACACAGACTATGTCAAAAGTCTCAGTTGCCCTGCCTTACACAGAGTTCCTGCCCCTGGGATCAAGTGAGGTTCACTGTCTCGCTGCACCGACTGTGCAGTCATGTTCCGCTGGGCAGGAATTGTTGGGCTACAGTATGGTGACCAGGAACTGCTTTTCAGGCCATCACTGTATCTCTCTCCTCTGTTCCCAGCTCTTCCCAACCTCTTTAAGGAGCAGCATTTCAAGGAAGGCAACAGAATGGTTGCTTAGGAGGACAGAGCAAGAGATTTCAGATGAGACATGGAGGGGGAGAAATAATGCAGATCATTGTTAAGGCATCAGTGAAAGAAGCAGTAAATCTAGACATATACTATTAGCTTTATTTTGTAAATTATGGGGCAGCTTAACAGTTTCCTCCCAGCAACTCCCTCCCCTATTCAAGTCTATTACATTTGACAAAGCTTTTGGCTGTGGCCTGTACACAAATGTATAATTGGAATTTCAGAAGTAGCAGCTTTAAGTGTAGTCAGCTCAAAATGTAGGGAAGATGGTCTGCATTAAATGCAGTTGAACTGAGAATTGGAATTACACTGGGAGTTCACATATGAAAGTCATACAAATTCTGAAGTTAAAGAAAAATCGCGCACTGTTAAATGAGAAGTCTTCTATTTTAACCTTTCTGCAGTTCTCAATCTGCACTAAAGCCTGCTAAGACTTGTAATGTGAAGTCTTTTAAACAAGCATACCCATTTTACCCATTCATGATATTATAGTTAGAAAATTATTGAAAACTGATTTTCAGAATAAATTCTCACAACTTTTCTTTTTTGTTGGCATTGAAGAAATACTAGGTATTGCAGTATGTAAAACTAATAGCTATACTGAAAGAGACCAAAAGTCTATCTAGTCCAGTAACATGTTTCTGGAAAGGCCAGCAGCTGAGATCAGGAGAAGAGTATAAGAACAAGACAGCTATACCTGTGGACATTCTGTGCTTTAGACCCAGAAGCTGTAATCCCACTATCCTGATTTTGTGTAATCATTCTTATTAACTCATGTAAACACACTTGGCATTCAAGTATCTTATGACTTGAATTGAATTCAATTGTATGTTATGTGCCATAGCACTATTTTTGGTTTGTTTTTTAACTACCAACATGATAACCTTACATGATCCCCTAACTCTTGTGTTAGAAGAAATAATGAACAATTTTTTTCCTACTTAACTTATTTCTGCCAGTTATGATTTTATGACCTATAACCGTATTCTTTCAATTGTTTCTTATGTTACATTTAAATCTCATAACATACAGAAACCATAATATACATCCAAATATCCTTGTTGCCTCTACTTAATATCTTCAGTTTTACTAAATTACTTTTAAGATGAGTTGCCTTGAATGAAACATGGAATTAAGGATGACACATGACAATACAGAGTGACATAGCTATTTGCCTATTACTTAACTAGTAACTCCTGATTCTTACGTCCTTTTTGTTGCTGCCGACAATTAAGCATATGCTTTCATAGAACTATCTAGGACATCTTTCAGATATCTTTCTGAGGAATATTAACTTATTTTGACCATGTCTATATTGCTAAATGAAGTGGAACAATGTTCAAATTCCTTACTACAAAGATAAATAATATCAAAATCACCACATTCATAATGCTTAGAACTAGTTTCCCCCCGCCCTTTTTTTTTTTTTTTTTTTTTTTTTTTTTTTTTTTTTTTTTTTAATTTATTTCTTTCTTTTCTTTAAAAGGTCCAAAACAAAGTTTGGGAATAAACAGTCAGGGTTCCAGTGCTTGATCTCATTTATCCTTTTTTTTAACTACATCAATATAGGTTTAACTGTACAAATGCAGTTTTATGTCCATCACTAAGGTAGGTGCAGTTAGAAAGGTTTTCTCCATATATCCATCATTTGAATTCATGGCAATTTCTTCTCATCAGCTCATTTTATCATATTTTACTTAGTTTTGATCACTTTGAAAATGTTGTAATATTAGAACTCACTTGCTGTTGTAAAATTAGAACTATCCTTGCTCTTCATCCCATTTTTACATCATTTTATAGGTATGATGAACAGGACAATTTTCAGTACAGATTGTCACTGATGTTTCTCTCTGTTGCAAAATTTGTTCATTCTTTCCCTTTGTTTTCTGCAGTGGACTTACAAATCTGTGAGAAGGCAATAAATTTTACATCTAATAAGTCTTACAACAGTTTAATTTCCGAAAGTGTCTTAGAAGAGTAACTTTCAAAGTTAAAAGTTTTTTGAAAATCCAAGTTCATTCTATCAATAATATCAAGCTTATCTGAATACCTATTGACTCTGAGAGCACTCTGAAAGATTACTAAAGCATAGCTTCTTGATATAAAAATCAGTGTTGATTCTTCCCATATATTCTATTTCTCCATTTATATACACATTCTGTTTTGTATTACATTTTAAAACAACTTTACTTGTTTTCCCTACCAGTCTGTTCCTCGCATGCACACTGAAGCCTTTTCTCAAAACCATTTCCTTACTTGCCTCCTCCCTATGACCTGAAAATAAGGCCAATTTAGACAATAGTTAACATACCAGTTAACAGTTTGGTAATTCTATATTTGATTTGGTTTAGAACTTTTGAATGAAATAATTTAGTTCTATGTCTTTTATTGATTTGTTCTAAAAGTATATTATTAAGATGTCAGTGTGTGGTATTTTCTTAGATTCTTTCCTACAAAGACAGAATGTGGCATAAGAATCTCCCTAAACTCCTTTGTCGTGAATGCTAATGCAAATAATTCATTTAGCTTTTCTACTATGTTTTATCTTTCCTTTAGGTTTCTACTTTTTAGACGGTCATCTATCATCCCTGTCAGTTCTCTGGAAAACTTTCTATTTCTGATGTGCTGGAAGAATTTTTTAATATTAGTTTTAATGCCTATACCAAATTGCTCATGATTTTTTTTTTTTTTTTTTGTACAGTCTTACAGCGCTACATTTTCCTTGCCACATTTTATGTTCCATTTACAGAAGGGTATTCTACTTTTCATAATCGCTTAGTAGTTACAGTAGTAACTAGTAGTTAAAGTAACTAGTAGTTAAAGTAGTTACTTACATAAGTATGTAACTACTTTAACTTCTTTTTTTTCTTTCTTTATTGTAGTCCTTTTAAGGTCATTGTTAACTTTTACACAATTACTTTGAACCTCTCTAGACTGTCTCTTGCAATTGTTTTACTTTATAAACTTATTCTAATGTGATTCTAATGTTGTCCCTATCTGTGGAAACCAAACACATTATGAAGAGGATTTTGTTACTAAGCTTAAAGATTTTCTGAAAATAAATGCTTAAATGCTCAACAAGGAATAAATAGTATTATACTTCAAGAAAATTTTGCAAACCTAAAGCAGCATGGATAACAAGCTACTGTGAACTAAGCATATCTGAAATGAACAACTTTTGAAAATGGTCAGCAAATAACTCTGAACAGTATTACCTAAAAAAAAAGGGGGAAAATATGTACTTAGAAATGAATAATGGCACAAAAAGCCATCTTGGAGTGCTGCAGATAACAGTCTGCACTTGTTACAAACAACACATATTTCCTGTGCTTATGGGGAAGCAGAAACGTCTTGACAGCTGGCACCCTCACTATACACCACAAGTATGAACTGCAGGAGCTGATATTTACATTTCAGTGTTTTGTCTCTCAGCATTCCTTGCTATCTCTTTCAAATAGAGAAAACTGTTAGTTCTCATTCTTCAATTCTGAGCTGTTTTAAAGAAATTTAGCTGTCTAGAAGTAAAGCATTTAAATCCGAGAAAGGTGTCTGGAACAGATGAGATAGTCTTTGCACAGACTCCCTAGCCAACAATTTTTTCCCTACTAGCAGTCATGTAAATCGGTCTGATTTTCTGTGGGTGGCTGTCTAAGGGAGGCCACAAGTGTTTCTGATAACATTGCAGGATCTTGCAGGAACATTCATAGGGAGTCAGAGAGGATGTGGCACACAATTGCAGCGGCAGAGATTTCTTCCTGGCCTCTGAAGATCCCTTAACATGTATTATTTTTGCAAATAAAGTTGTCTGATTAACAAGTGACTAACTTTCTTGCTTCTCACTGAAACTTCTTTCAGGTTTTCACTGAAATACCAGTGAAGCGAAACAGTTTTTTCTGTAATGTCAACAAAAACTGAACCAGTGAATAACAGTTCCTCTCTCATGTGTAAGTAGACAAGAGACAAAAGGACAAGGGATACTTTTTTACTCATTATATGGAGTAATTATCATATTTTTGGAAAGCCTTAATGATTTTCTCTCAGAAAAAAAAGTTATTTTGCAGAAAAAAATATCAAGAATGCTTATAAATATTACAGTTAAATATTTTCTTTCACAATCAGTTCAAACACAAGATTTACAATTAATTGCAAATATCTGAGAAGGTCTTTTTTATTCACAGTTCTGCAAGAGGCATAACAGCTTCATTCCACCAAGGTTATGTCTAATTTGTTACCTACATTCATGTTATATATCTGAATTTCACAGTATAGTGGAAGCAACCACATGATACAAAACAAATGTATGACATAAAGGGTCAGAAAAGGGCCTCTATGTTTCAAATGGATAACCAATACTTCAAGAAGACAACAAGAGATTAAACACCTTCATTATTCTTTTTATATATTTAAGAAAAGAAAAGAAAAGAAAAGAAAAGAAAAGAAAAGAAAAGAAAAGAAAAGAAAAGAAAAGAAAAGAAAAGAAAAAAAACCCCTTATGTTCCACGTGGAAGAAGAGTGAAACCAAAGTGTTTTATACTGTATTTTTGAGAAATAGAAATATGAAATATTAAGGATTACCAGGTCTGTTTAGTACGACAAGAACATAACTCTCTGCTCTACTAAAAGATTTTTTTTGTTTGTTTGTTTAAAAAAAATAAAGTATTCAACAAGACTGGTAAATGCACTATGAAATTCTAATTCCCATTTCTCCTTGTTAAGGGTATGTGGGAATATTGCAGTCATCTGAGAACTGGATTCATGTGAAACATTTCACTCATGTTAAAAAGATAAATCATGACAATGTGCACTTGGTGCCTAAGGTAAATGTAAATTCTATTGAGAGCTTTTGCCTTTTTTTCAGCTCATTAAAATATTTCTTGCTAAATTTTGGTTAAGAGTCAACTTGAACTAGAAATTATATGCTAAAACCCTGATTCATGGGCTTGTGCCGAAATTAATGAAATGAGTTTTTTTCATTGTCTCTTTACTTAATAATTGCAAAGATAAGCTGCTGCATTACAGAGTCTCACTATTTTTGCTTCAGATAAGACATATTTTTTTACAAATTTGCATTACCTCTGTGTTCTCACTGAATTTTGGACTGGGGATATCTGTTATTTCAGAAAATCAGAACGGGGTTTGATTCTGCTTTTATACAATTTGAACTACTGATACTATGAAAAGACATTTGCTTGCAAATTTAGGCAGATTCATAATGCTGGTGTTAGGCCTAAATGTAGATTCTGTGACATTTCAGGGTAATTCTGCATGTGTAAGTCCCTGGGACCCCTTTAAATAGTTGAGAAGATCTGTAGGCATAGAACATTTAAAGGGGTTAATTCTAGCGGGAGAGAACCTGTTCTTTCAGGGAAGACCTGACTTGAGGGTCCCTGTCTGAGGTGCTCTTTCCGTCTAGTGACGATCAACGCAAGGCCATGGAGACTATGTTATGGCGTTTTCTTGCAGAGATTATTTTCAGGATAGATGCTCAAGCTTACGTGATCAGTATTTAATGGAAAGTTAGGGATGAATCAGCTTTGGAACCAGGTAGCTTGGCAAGTTCTTTAGATCCTGCTTGTTCAGGGTTGCAAATGTGTGCTCAAAATGCCCCAAAGGGAACAGTTGTGGCCTGAACGTGGGAGATATTTTGTAATACTCTTTCATGGATAAAAAACTTGTGATGGTTGTAAGGCTGCTAGCTTCTGTATTTTTCCCCCTCAAGTACTGTAGACAGTGTTGAGTTTGTCATTTTCTATTTTCTCCATTACATGAAGTACAGAAAGTGAAGAATTTTAATACACCCTGAACATCAGTGAATTGATCTGAACAAAACTCCCAGAGGAAAGAAAGTATATTAATCCCGATGAAGTTGATTATTCCAGAATATGATAGGTGAACCTAGAACTCCCCAATGCAAAGTCTGTAGGTAAAGAAGAAAAAAATAAATAGGTTTTAAATGAATTCTTGTGATTACTATATACCTAGTTGTTCCATTTTACCACACACACAAATATATTTAATATATACAACATCTTTAGTGATCATCAAATTTCCTGTCTAGGGACCAGCTTAGTAAAATCCATACAGAGAAATCTTTTTGCTTCCAATGGTCTTTGGTGCACTCCTGGGCTGAAATTCAGAACATATTCTAAAATATATGTGTTTTTCACTTCTCAGATTGTGCAATATGCCATCTTTTGCCAGCTTGCAGTTTGTGAAACATCACTAATGTAAATCTTAAATCTTCAGACTTTTGTAGGAGTTACCTGAATAAGAATCTTACAGGGGCATAATGCAAGCCAGTAAAAGCATCTGTAGCATTAGGAATGTGTCCAAAACTGATGTCTGTATAATTGGAACCATGGCTACCATCAGTTTCTGAGTCCAGCACATGCTCCAGTGTGACTGGACTCCAGGCAGGTTTGAGACTGTGTTGCCCCAAGTTCCCTTGGGTCAGGGCTGACCTGGAGCCACAGTAGCTGTTAAGAAGTCTCTGATTTGGACAGTAAGGTCAAAAAAAACATGTCACTAACCACTGCAGGTGAGTTTAGTTTTAGCTACAAGTCAGTGACATTTTTTTCAATAGGGCAACATATTTAAATTATACTAAACCAAACAACTTCTAAAATAATACTGAATTACTCTTCTGCATATTTTTTTTTTTTATTTCTCCTAAATGAATATACTGGCCTTTGAACATGCCACATACGTAAGTAGGCACAGTGTTTTCAGAGCAAATGTGTTAATGAACATCTACTACAGTGGTTTTTGGAAAACCAATTTAAAAACAGTAATGCAGCATAATTCCTACATTTCTCTTTTTATTGGGGAGCATGGACCAAGACTTTTTGCTTGCTGATTATTTATTACAGGTTCTGAATCTTGTTTGAAATTTCTGTTTCAGTGCTTTCCTTGACAGACATTTTTTTTGTTTTGGTTTGGTTTTTTCCACAGAAAAAAATAGCTATAGGTTTTATTATGGTGATTTTTTTCTGTATTTTTAATTGGTGAGCCTCATAGTACTAGATTTTAAATTAGTGACATGAAGGGAAGCAGAATATGAGATTAATATCCAACTTTCTCTTGTAAAAGGTAGAAAGGAGGAGGCACAGACATTTTCATTTGAGATCAACATTCTTAGAATAAAATGTACGGTACAGGAATATTAGCTAGCTTGTTGTTGCTTTTGTAAAACTTTTGTAATTACAAAGGAAACATTATGCATTACTTGGATATTTTAAAAATACTTTTAATAATTACATATTTATACACAGTGATTTCTGTATCCCTTAAGCTTTAATTAGTTTCACAGCTATCACTTGCAAGTTTTTAATAAGATACCAAACTTGCTGAACCTTCTACTGGAAATTAATTCGTAAGTAAATATTTGATTTTT
>JAVJGG010000008.1:9284342-9298853 GCA_035590195.1 Aviceda cuculoides | reverse complement strand
ATATGGTGTAAATGACATTTTTATTTGAAAGGGATAGGGAAAGGGAAAGGGAAAGGGAAAGGGAAAGGGAAAGGGAAGGAAAAGGGAAAGGGATAAGGAAAGGGAAAGGGAAAGGGAAAGGGAAAGGGAAAGGGAAAGGGAAAGGGAATGAACTCCCTAAGCTAGCTGCACATTCATAACAAAGCTTATAATATAGATTAAAAGAAATATTTTATAATCTTACAAAATACTCAAAATGGTTGAATTATATGGAAATTGTTCTTTCTCACAATAATATATATGTTACATATGGAAAAGAAAAGGCAAAAAGTGGAAATACAAGTTTCTAAAATAGAGTTAGATCAGCTAAATCATGTGCTATTTGGAAGATACCGCTAGATTACTGAAAGAGTTAAATGACTCTATAATTCAAGTGGAAGATGTATCTGACCTTGTTTTCAGCTAAGTGTAAGTGGTTTTATGAATGGCCATGAGACTAACCATGCCCATAAGATTAGAGCTATTTTTTTTTTTCTCCAACACTGTTTACTGAATAAATGGATTTTTTTTAAGGTTTCCTCTTCCCTGTATATTATTGATCAAAACCTGTTTAAAAGAAGAAATGAATGTGTCCAGTTGGACTAGAATAGCAATACACATAATTGTTAAAGATGAGATATTGTAACTGGATCTCATACTAAGTTTGTGATACTGTATATCGAGATACTCCCAAGTTTAAGCTAAAGCATCTGCTAAAGTTACAGTTCATAGTGTTGTAAGACACTCTCAGCAAGAGAACTGAGACATTTCTGCTCTTCCTCCCATCTCCAGCACTCTTTTCTGCCTCAGTGACACAATTTTGTGTCCCTTAACTGCCAGCAAACATATTAATGTTTGATAGTTGAGCAATAAATGCATTACTGACTATACTGCCCCCCCCTTATTACAAACATACTATTGGAACAGAAGATCTACATGTGCTCTCGAGTGCATCATTTATTGATATGCTTCCTTAAGGGGTCTTTTTTCAAAATGTAATCATTATGGCTTTTATCTGGGCTTCACTGCTGTCAGTGAAGCCATCAGGCTGAAATTGCATTATTGTTTTTCCAAATATAAATTGCTAGTAAACTTTACTATATCTGGAATTTTTTGTCCCTAGTAGCTGTAAGGTGGCAACTAACTAAAGCTCTTGCCTAATTTTGTTTCAAAGCAGTGTACTCTTTCTCTGTTTCATTACTAATTCTTCCGGGTATAAATTTCTTATCTTTTATTCATCACAAATAACTTTCTCAAATTTACAACTTTGTAATTGGTCTCAAAGTCATATATGCAGATAGATTTGAAAATTAGTACAGAAACACAAGGAAACAGTGTATTTAAAAACTACTGAATATCTGGCATGTGCCTTCTCATCAATGTTTGGTCTACTTTGCAAATTATTATGTGTTTTGTTCCTGACATACAAAGTGGTACAAAGATTAAAGCCCGATATTCAAGTCAGCCAAGAGAGACATATCTTGTTAAGAAACATTCCTGGAAAAATAATGTATTTTAAAGAAAATAATTGTGCGCATAAAGCTTAAAGTCTGAATCAAAACTTATTCACATTCTGTTTTCCTGTAAAGGAAAACTTGTAAAGGAAATCTCTTTGATTTGTTGGTTTTGACAATAATATGAAACCACAAATGGTGCTGAAATTTCTTAAGGATACCATGGGAGTCATGTGTGGTTTATTTCCACTCCTTTTGCAGTACATAATTAGTTCTTGTCAGAATCATTGATCAGGATTCTGGTTTAATTTCTATATGCATCTTTTTACTTATCTGTACATTCTACAGAGTCAAAATCAAACTTCTCATGCACCAGATGAGATGTTCAGCTTTATCGACACTCCCCAGATGAAGGAAAAAAAAACAGTTGCAGTTCATTGTAGGTGATGCACAAGTAGGGTACTATTCATTTCTTGTAATTTCGGCTGAGAGTTAGGCATATTGCCCAAACTAGCTGTGTAAGCTCTTTCCATAGTTAGATGAGAGAGACAAGTACCTCTGGATGCTTATCTAATTCATTTTAGTTAATTACCTGAAATACCTAGTACAAAAATTTTTTGGTGACGATTCTCTTTCCAGATGTACTTAGATTTACACGTTATTCTCAGGTATCTGACAATGTCTGCCAAAGAGACACTGCCAGGAAGAAGGTCAACTTGGGTTTATTACTATAGCAATAAAGTTTTGTTTTGTTTTTTTTTTTCTCAAAGAACATTGTTCTTAATTAAATGTTGAATAAGTTATTGATTGCCTCTACTCTCTGAAAAAGGCAAAAAAAAAAAAAAAAGAAAGAGAAACAGGACAGGCCACGGATTTTTTACTCACAAACAGTCAGGTGATCCTTCAATCAAAAATGGGGGGCAGAGGGGGAGGGGAGAAAAAAAAAAACCTGAGTTTCTTCTTTTCATCATCCAAAGAATTGTATACAGTTTGCCATATCTGGGAATTATTTATCAAAATTCTTGCCAAAGATCACAAGGAATAGAAACTCCCTAAACAATTTATTGCAATATTTACCAGTCTTCACATCTAGATTTTTCATCCCCCAGTGCCTATCATAAATTTCTATATCTCCAGTTGAAGCCCATTTTAATGAATCACTTTATGCAAGCAGTTTAAAATAAATACTGTACTCTGAACTTAATACATAGTATAGTTTTTCACTTAATGGCTTCTGGGAATGTTATTATTTCTCCCTTATGCCACCAAGGTTTTTATGTAGTCAAATGGATAGCATAGAAGTTTTTCAGTGGGTTGACTAGACAGAACACGTTCCTGTCATTCTCCTTAATGTAACTTGGCATTCTTCCATATTTGATATTTTTAATTCATTAAGATCAATAAAAATATTTGAATTAAATATCTACCATACATAATCAAATCAAAATCCTACTTGTCTTTATAGCTCAAAGGAATGTTTCTGGTTTGTCTAGCTTTTTTACCTTGACAGAAATATACTAAACATTTTACCAGGTTTATTTTTGTTAGCATTTGGCACTGTTGAATTAGTATAGTAGAGAAAAGAAAAAACACACATGAAGAGATGGGAAAGAAAGGAAGTGAGTAAAAACAAGTAAATTATTCTCTTGTCATTACAAGGCAATGAAAATATGATGTGGCAGGCACAGGCCAATATGCCAGCTGTCGTATGTGATTTCTTGCAAGCAATAAGTAATTTTTAAAAACCATCAAATTTCCCCCCACCCCTGCCACGTTTGATTTAAATACTACTTACCTAAAGGCTGGGTAAGGAATGGTTTTTCTGTCCAGCTTTTTTTTTTTTTTTCTTTTTTAACCTGTTTCATTCCATACACAACCAAGACCTTTCTAATAATTTTGCACAAGAATTAGCCCAGTTATTGAGATACAGATTCAAGGTCTTGTGCTGAAATTCTTCAGACCAATGCTCTAAGTAAGAGATTACTGATGACTTCACAGGTCTTACTTTGTCTAATAAGAAGTTCCCTTCAGTAGCAAAATATGATGCTTTCAGTTATAGTATCCTGAAATATACTTTTAAAAATGAATATTAAGAATAAAATTATTCTTTAAAAATTTTTACTCAAATGGATTTATTGTTTTGTTTGGGGCTTGTTCAGTTGATTGGCAGGAGTAAATTTGTTTCTAAAATAATTTGTGCCAATTTGTAATTTATAAATATCCAGTCACTGTTTATCTTCACATCAGTTTTCAAAATCTGGTAGAGAAAACCACATAGGCTTCAACACAGTGAGGTACTTAATTTGGAATCTAAATACTTAAGAGAAAAAGTCCACTATTTTTTGTAGTATGTGTTTAAACTTAAGAATAACCTATGAGTTTTTTTCTAAAGAAAATTGTTAGTCATGCTCATCTGGCACTTTTTAAGAGTGTCAAAAGAGATCAGGCAACCTCTAAGTCATTATGAGATGCCTGTATGTTATCATAAACGTGTAAGAGAGCTGAATCTGGGACAATCATGAACTTTTTTATCACAGTAAGAGCAGTTAATTCTACATCCACTATGGAACTGGAAAAAAGAAGGTAGGGGATTTTTTGTTGTTGTTGTTAGTAGTAGTATTATTCTGCATGAAGATTCAATTCACCTAGCTCATGAGTCTAAAATAAGGAATGTTTGGAGGCTTTTAAGGTTTCCCTGTTTACAATATGAAGAATTTAACCACCTTAGAATATTGTTATGCACTATGCCAAAAATTTAGCAGATAATTACCTCAGCTGAGCAAACCAATCATAACTTAATTACAAATCATTCTTTTGCTAGCTTTTGTAGGAAAGATCTGCTGACTTTAAGTACAAACAACATTGTGAATCTGATTATTGATCAGCAAAGAGGGCAACTTGCTATTCTATATAAACTTGTTATAATCATAATTCTATGCATCCAGCATTGACTACATTTTGAATATAATTTCCTAATTCAAACCTTCATATTCCATAAGGTACTCCAAATTTAGACAGAACAATGCTTTTCCATGTATCACAAAAAAGTATGCCCAAAGAACAAATAAAGAATCATAGATTCATAAAATCATGGAATCATAGAATGGTTTGGGTAGGAAGGGACCTCTAAAGGTCATCTAGTCCAACCCCCCTGCAATAAGCAGGGACATCTTCAACTAGATCGGGCTGCTCAGAGCCCCGTCCAACCTAACCTTGAATGTTTCCAGGGATGGGGCATCTACCACCTATCTGGGCAACCTGTGCCAGTGTTTCACTGCCATCATCATAAAAAATTTCTTCCTTATATCTAGTCTGAATCTACCCTCTTTTAGTTTAAAACTATTAACCCTTGTCCTATCACTACAGACCCAACTAAAAGGTCTGTTCCCATCTTTCCCATAGGTCCCCTTTAGGTACTGAAAGGCTGCAATAAGGTGTCCCCAAAGCCTTCCCTTCTCCAGGCTGAACAACCCAACTCTCTCAGCCTGTCCTCATAGGAGGATGATTAGAGTATGGGCTAGCACACTGTGTATAGATAAGGACTCCAGCACATGGAAGCTGACAAAGTAAAAGGTCTCTAGATATCTTGAATCCATGCTCTGATTGCTAACATGAGCTAAAGCCTGTACCAATGCATCTTTCTGTTTTCTTCTCACTTTTTAATAGATCAATAAATAGACATGTAGATGATAGATAGACAAGCCACCTATTGTATGTGCAAATCTCATCTCCATTTTGCTGTCATCTATGTCTTAAGCACTCTCAAACTGAGTCCTAATTTCTTAGCCCTGACTAGTTTGAAGAAAAAGTTTAAAAGCAAACTCTACTTGTTAGAAAAGAAAAGACTTGAGGAATATTAGAAAATAATTTTACACTTGTTTACAGAACGAGATGTATCATTTTCTATAGCACATAGTGCAGTCATACAAATGCTTGAAAACTGTAAGCTTTCTTATAATGATCAGTGAGAAAAAGAGAAATACCTTCCATTAAAAAGATACTGCCACTCCAGAGCGTGGTTGATCATCTTTCTCAGATACAAGACATTCTGTGAAAACCTTGCTATTTCTACTGCAAAGCTTTCAAAGTTCTCAGAGCTTTTATTCACGTTGCTATCTAAAACCTCTTCATTCTTTAGTCAGGGGATGATCTCTTGGTGGATAGCAGTGAAAAAGGACATATAAACACTAGCTATAATGATGACTTCTTTTTTTTTTTTTTTTTTTTTTTAACTTGGATCGATTTGGCATGCACAACTGCTATGTCCTTCGGAAAAACTGCAAGTATTGATACATCTAACTTTTTTATAATGGAGAACATTATCACACTTACTAAGACAACATTCTTATTTTATCCCGAAACAAGGGATAGCTGAGAAAGTATCAGCAAAACCAGGCAATGGTAAAATTATAAAAGAAAGATAATTACACCTGGCAAGACATGAAAAGAAATACAGAATTACAGAATAACTCAGGATGAGAGGAACTACTGGAGTTTATACAGGACTATAGGAAAACCTGTCTAGCACAAGCTAAATGTTAGTGAATGTAATGGTACTGAAAAAAATAATAAATGAGAGATTTCATTAATTTGAGAATTAATTAACAGGAGTGCTTAATTTGAAACACAAGAGAGTTATTTTTCTGTGTATAATTTGAGACATCACTCTTCACAAATGGATTGGATAAGTACAAAGATAATGAAGGAAAACTGTTCCATATGATTTTCTTAGGTCTGGAATACCCAAAACTAAAGGATCAAGAAGTGAAGAAATTTCATCTTGTAAAAAGATTATCATAAAGAAGAAAAGAATCAATCTTTTCTGTCCACTGGAAACCAACAAGAAAAACATTTAATATGCAGCACAGAAGATTAATGCGTGAGAACTCTTTCCAACTAGAGAGGTTATTAACATATTGAGATAGGCTAAGGACTAAGAACATATATTTCATTCAGGTTTTTATGTTTCACAGATTATTTCACTAATATTTAAAAACAAAACAAAACAGAAAAACAATGGTTATCTAGGCATACTTGATTCTGGTCTATATTTATGTATGAATAAAAGTTCACTTAAGTTAATGCTTCTATCACTCTGTTGAACTAAGAAACAGATTACATGAATTAGGATTAAGAAATTCAGTTTTGTCTGTTTATAAATACAAGTACTTACTGTTAGATTCATTTCACTGAAATTCAGCTAACAGGTAGTATTTTAATATTTAGAGAATTACCTGAGATTTCTTGAGAGTAAACGAAAAAAAAAATAAAGAATCTACATTAAGTTGAGCTAAATCAGCTTCTGGAGTGATCTTTCTGGTTCCACTGTCTAAAGTTAACTGTTCCTGTGTGCTTGTTTTTTTCTTGTTTCTGAGCAGGGCTATAGTATATAATGGATGTAAAGCAAATTCTAAAAACAGAGTTGCTCCACTTCTCAGACATTTCAAACTGATATGGTTAGAGACATCTTGGTTTGGGCTTGATCACAGGATCTGTTCTTCAGCAGATCCATTGATAATATGTATGCATAAAATAAGACTATGCAGCAATAGTGACATATTTTCTGGGTTTCATTTATGCTTTAAATTAAAATAACTGTCCTGAGCTAAGTTCTAAAAAGAAATTTGACTTTGCATTTAAGTATTTAATTAAATTTTACTCCAGTAAGAAAAAGATAGGCTTATACGTACTTAACTGTGTGTAACTTGTGTTAGTCTACATGTCCACTAATGTTACATATTCTTTTTTTTTTTCACTTGAAAGCACACTGTTAAAGACAGTGTTATTTTAGTTTCTGTTACTGTTCTGATATGAAGTAGTTCTCTTAATCAGACATAAGAGCAATGTCTCTAAGAAATGGTTTACTCCTAATATCCTCAATTTCCCAAGAAAATGAAGACAGAGAGAATGTTCTGATTGTGTATGATTATCTCCATTCGAAAAGATTGTTTGATACTGTTTGTGTTCTAAACATTTGTTGTAAACTTAATGATGGTAGAAGCTATTAAAGAATTTATAACTGTTAATCTTATAACATAGGTAAATAAAGACCTACTGTAACTGTAGATCTTTATTTGAGTAAAACATTCTGCATAACTGCCAGCTACTGAACTGGTAGTTCAGTAAAGTCTACTCTAGACATCCAAATTCTATGTTAAAATTTTGAGTCTCAGCCAATGTCCTCAAGCAAGTAATAGAAGACAGAATCGGGATATAAGATTAACTACATCTTAAACAGATAAAACCATGTTGCTACTTGGTTTCTCATATATTCACCATCCCTAAAAAATTACCTACAGATTTTGGGCAACTAAATTACTAAATACCTTTAATAAAAGGTACATTGCTTTGTTCACACTAGGTTTTTTATGAAATAAATTGTTTTCACATATACAAGATTATTTTTACATTTGTGGAATAAAGAAAAACATACTTAAAAACCTGGCTATAATATCAGAGTGAAAATTTTGTTAACAGAGGACATATGATAGCCAGCTGGACCAAAGGGACATAAGGGCTGCAAAGTTACCTCTGTTACAGCAAAAGGATTTCATAGCTTGATTTGCACCCTAATATACTTTATGGAGAAGTATGAGGAAAAAAAAAAAAAAAAAAACCAAAATCAAAACAAAACCAAAAAGTTTTTGCTTTCTACCTGATGTGAATGACCTCTTATGGAAAGTAAAATTCATATGCCATGGGTTTCAGACTGAAGGCATTCTTTTTCTTTTTTTTACACTCAAAATTTGGTTATGTGCAATACAGATATTTGATTATGAACAAGTACAGAGCTAAGAATTCATTGTTAATATAATTAGTGACTTGACAGTTGAGTCCTCCAAGCTGCTACCACCGTTGAACAAGCAGGAACCCAATCATGCCAAGGCAAGCCTGGGTGTCTCCTGAGACCCAGTGCTCTAAGTCAGTGCAAAGCCTTTTACTAATAATTGGAAATGTCATGTTTACTCAGTCATACCTTCCAATGCTATTTGGTATTTATGTCTAAGCAGATTTGATCCTTGGTGATAAGAAGGGAAAGTTTTTAAACCTAGACAGTAAGAGTATGGGGTCCTTTCTTGGGAAAGTTTTTAACCCTGCTAGTCATACTTTCATTTTTGTGCCTGGTGGTATATGCTTCTGAAGGCCTCTCAGTTTATTAGCTGGAATCCAGACACATTTATTAAAAAGACATACAGTTGCCTACATAAAATAGGGATGTCCCAGGCTTCATAAATACTTCAGTCTTTTTTACTAGTTCAGTGAAAACTCCATGATTTAAAAGAAATATAGACTAAACATTTCTCATGATTTTTGGTAGATTTGAATCATCTAGAGCATATAGGGCAGTGTGACAGAGCTTAAATGACCTGCCCACATCCTCCAGAACTGTCAAATGGGCTTTCATAAATGCAAAATTTCACCAAAGGGGAAAAAGCAAGCAAGCAAGCAAAAAGGCAAGAAAATATATTAAATATTTTGAAACAAAATGCAATGGGCATATTTTTTATTGCAAGTGTTGGGTGTATTTTGTTGTTAGCTTTGGGGTTTTTTAATTTATTTTGGCTATAAAGTCTGCAGGCAAAACTATTCATAAATAGGAGAAAAGGATCTGGTATTATTTTTAGATGCATATAACTCTAGTTAGGAAACAATGTGAGACACATGGAAAATTACAAATAACAGGAATGCATTGAACCACAAATATATACATATATATTTGCTTTTTGTCACTTGAGGAAACACCTACATTAATGTAATGTGATTCAGGTTGTTTTTAAAAGTCTCGCAGATAACAGCTATAATTAAGTTATTCATGAGTCACTAAGCTAGACTGTTATTGTTTATGCCTTAAATTGCAGGAATGCTACACTTGTACATGTTTCCAACACCAGACAAAAGAGCTACCTGGATCCTTTAGTAAGTTGTAGTTGCTTGCCTAGTAAGGTAGGTTGTTTACCTACCGAGTAACTTGATATATCACAAATATACAGGGTAGAGTTAACAGACTTTTAACACCATTTCTCTAAATTTTGATTAATCTACAAAAAGGCCAGAGATATTTTAAAACCAATATGCAGTCATTTGAGGGAATGTTATCGCCTTTCTGCAGTTTTCTTGATTGATTAGAAGTTCTATTCTATATAAACAATTTAAACACCTAAAGGAAAAGGACGGGAAGATTTAAGGTAATTAAATTTAAACTTGTGATGCCATTGACTCAAACTCAGCTGTCACTTAAACAAGCCGATGGGAAAGGTGCAGATGCGTTATCAGCTTCCTCCTCCTAGAGTATTAAGGGTCTTCTATTAGATGTAAGATATGCTCTCAGTGCAGAAACAAGGTGTATCACTGCCTTAGCCAGTGTCTATACCTTATAACTACATGTTCCAGGCTGTACTCATGATTGTTCTTGCTCTCTTTCCATTTAGTTTGCAATCTTTTTTTTTTATATTCAGTAACACAGGCTGAACATGAAACACTCTTTCTGCCAGTATGGACTTCTTTGCTAAGAGCAAAAAAGGGTATGAATCCACTCTGACAGGAATAAATTGAATCCAGTTTTCTACTACCTGGATCAGTGCTTTAATTGCTAGATTATTAAACACGTATGCTATTGTCCTTTATGAGGATGTCTAGAGAGTTCATTGTGTATATCTAAAAGTATTTTTAAAACCCTTGGTCCAATAAATAGTTTAAGGTTTTGAGTCACAGCTTCAGAGACTTTCATCTTTTAGAGCTGTAAGTAAGCTGAAGGATTTGAGCCACTTCCACCCATTCCTATTTCCTCCTGTTCAACAGTTCATGTTCAACATGTTCAGACATCTCTAATTGTAAATATTATTCCCAATTGGTTAGCTATTATCTTCAAATATAAAACTTTAATATACTAAACTCTAGTGAGTTCTGCAGTCAGTGCTGGCTGTCATCATATGAAAGTCTCTTTTGCAAGTGGGTCCAACTACTTAAAAGGTATAGCTGTTTAGTTGAAGGCTTACATTTCATTTTCATGGATATGTGATCCTACAATCTAGCATAGCACTGACTTCTGCAGAATGGGAGTTTACAAGTGCCTACGTGAATACTCACTCTCATGACATGTCAAATATATATCATATCTTCTTTTTGTTTATTTGGTTTGTTCGGGTTTTGGGGTTTTTTTTTTTTTGGTTGGTTGGGTTTTTTTTGTTTCTCCCCCATCCCAGTCTTAAATTTTAAATTATCAAGTAAGTCAATTTACAAATAGTATGTATAATTTTACCTCTTTTACTTTTACAGAAGGACAGTCAGAATTTGTCTTCACTTTCTGAATTAACCTACAGTATGCATTATGAACTCTGGTACAAGGGAGCACATGCAAAAAAAAAAAAAAATAGGAAAAGAGTATTCTGGTATTTCAGAAACTTGTTACAAAGGACATGTAGCTAAACTGAAGTTTACATAACTTAATGAAAAGCAACATAAAATTTTTACACAAATAACAAACATCATGAAGATGCGGAAACCGAAACAGGACATCTTAATCTAAAAGCAATTTTTAAAATGTCCCATTGCATGCTGAAAGTTCTTGATTTTATTAATGGTGGGCAGTCTGCATGCATAGTTGAACAATAAGCAGTGGCATATCAGTATGCCTACTGCATGACAATATCTGCAAAATAATGGCTGTTTTTCCTGCAATTAGATTCTCACAACCAAAATTTACAATTAGCTGCAGAGATTCTGTAGGAAATAAATAGAATGATTACAAGACCCAACTCAGTTTTTCTTGTATCACAGTCTCAATCTTGAAAAACACATTTTAGCACCTGTTAAGGTGCTTTTGACTAATCTTCAACTAATAGGGTAAAGAAAATACTATTACTTCAGTGCAGAAAATCTATTACTATTAGGTTATTGTTTTTCCAAAGGATAAATATGTATCATATCAATAGCTTCAAAACATAAAATATCTGTCCTGACAAGCACATTTGTGAAAGAGACCAGATGACACTGAGAAGATGGTACAAATGAGAGAATGTCAAATTTTCCTCAAGACTTCCCTTTACATTTAACCTTTTAGCATTCTTTTCTTTCTGCCAAAATAATGCTTGAAATCATAGCTAATGTCATTAACCCAAGTATTCCAGAAGCACAGTTACATAAGTCCTTTCAGTGAGGTCAGCTGATTAATTGAGCTATGGTTTCATTCTTCCTGGGAAATCATGGAAACATAGAGTAACTCAAGTTGGAAAGGACCCATAAGGATCATCGAGTCCAACTCCCTGTTCCTCGCAGGACTACCTAAAACTAAACCATATAACTAAGAGCATTGTCCAGATGCTCCTTGAACTCTGACAGGTTTGGTGCTGTGACCAATTCCCCAGGGAGCCTGTTCCAGTGACTGACACCCTCTCAGTGAAGAACCTTTTCCTAATGTCCAGTCTGAACTTCCCCTGGGGCAGCTTCATTCCATTCCCTCCTGTCCTATCTCTGGTCACCAGAGAGAGGAGATCAGCATCTCCCCCTCTGCTGCCCCCCTTGAGGAAAGTATGGACTGCATTGAGGCCACCCCTCAGCCTACTCTTCTCTAAGATGAACAAAGGTGGAAAAACAACTTAATATCTCTTAATTTGCAGGACAATGAAGGATTTAAATTAACAATGGGAGAAACAATAACACAATGATCTGAACAATGCATTTAGGGAATGAAGAAGTAAAAAAATTTTAGGGAAAAGTCATGAGAAATTTGCAGTACACTCAAATCAATAGAAAAAACTTGAAGTGGTATTTCATAGTCAAAGTAACTGTGAAGATCAAAGACTCAAAAAAACCTGCAAAATATATGGAACAAAAGATGATTACATAGATATTGGCATGATCAGTATGGAGAATACTACAATAGTTAGAAATTAAAAATTATGACAACCTGTATGAACTATTAGTAAGTAAACCGAAATTGAGTCAGATTCTAGAAAAAAAAATCAAGGAAAATTAAATTAGACAACATTCAAATTTAAAAATAATAGTAAGAATTTTGAACAGAAACAAAGGAAAAAGAGTGATGGTAAGCTCAAGAATGACAGACTTTTTCAGTGCAACAAGGGAAAATAAGAAAAGGCAGAAGCCATACATAAAAACATAGAGGGGAACAAACCTGCCCAACAAATGATGAGGGAGGCAGTGATAAGAACCAAACCTGGTCATCCATTCTAACTGATGAGTGCATGTGAGAATAAGAGAATACTTATTCCAGCAAGATATCTGATCAGGGATCTTGTCAATTGGGAAAACAAGGGAAAGGGGGAAAACTAGAAAAAATATACTGAGAAAGAGACCTGAAAAAACCCAATCATGGAGATAATTGCAAGAAAAAAACCTCACCACTTATGCTAATTTATGGGCTATCAAGAAACTACAGGTGCCACTTCCAAGATCAATCTGTACTTTGTAACTAACAAGATTGTAAACCAGGGGGACTCTGGATTAGAAGGGGTGCAAACCCATGAGGGGGCATGCAGGGAAAGGGGAAGCAGGAAGAAACAAAGAGGAGGTAGACAGAAAAGGATATAAAATGGGCCAGTCATGTAAAACAGGACCTGTCAGTACGCTTGTCTGGCTGAGCCCAGTGCTTGACCATGGCAGTCCATCCTATCATCTTATATTTTCTTATTAAATCTTTTCTTAACTCTCTCTCTGCGCACCCTTACTCTCCATCCTGTGTGCGTTTGCTGCGAGGACTCAGTGCCAGCTACTGGTGAGCCCTGTGTGTGTGTGAGTGAAATCTGGTGCCAGCTACTGGAATCAGACCAGGGTTGTGGGCACCCCTGGACGTGGGTTTCAGCTACTGGAGCCAATGGGGTCTCAGCATCAGCTACTGGAGCCAGTGGGGTCTTAATCTCCAGCCACTGGGGCACGAACATTGTGTGTCCTGAAAACCAGCTACTGGGGGGACCAGGGCGAGTGAGGAGGGTACGGGGCACAGCACTGGCAGCTGGAGTAGGACTGTGGATCACAGCCCGTGTGCCTGGTCCTGGCCGATGGGGTGGGGGAGAGTGTCTGTATCTTCCCAAAACCTATTGTGCATGGGGTGTGCCTGTGTATTTACCAGTAAATTCAAACTGGACTTGCCAGTGAGTAGAGGACCTAAGCCACCCAGGGGTAATGGGGAATGGGGATTACAGCCAGTTCATAAGACTTTCACTTGGCTGCTCCTACCTCCTCACAGTCTTTCCTGGCTCCAGCATGGGGTCACTCCCACAGGAGACAGCCTTTCACAAGCTCTTCCAATGAGGGTCCTTCCCACACACTGTAGTTCTTCCAGAACTGGTCTAGTGTGAGCTATAGTGCTCAGAGCACGTCCTCCCCCTCCTTCTCTCACCTTGGTGTCGGCAGGGCTGTTTCACATTTTTCTCTCTACTCTCACACAACTGCTGCACAGTGGTTTTTACCCTTTCTTAAAAATGTTATCATGGAGGTGCCACCATAGTGGCTAATGGGCTCAGCTGTGTCTTGTGGTGGGTCCCTTTTGGAGCCATCTGGAAACAGCTGTGTCTGGCACAGGACAGCCCCTGGTCTCTTCTCTCAAAGGCCACCCCTGCAGTCCCTCTACTGCCAGCACCTTGACACCTACACCCAATATAGCACCTATTTTGATCATGTGTTTAATACAGATCTCAGAAACTCATGAAATTCACCATTAAGTACATAGCTTTTGTTTGGCCTAAAGCACCTATCTTAGTCAAAAATTGAGTCTGGATTTAAACTTCAAGTAATGGAGAAACTAGTATTCTTAGGGGTTTTTGTAGTTTCTAAGTATCCATATCAAGCAATGTTCTAGCTGGATAGAAGGATAAGACATACTCTCTGTTGCAGTCGAGACGGACAAACGACACATACGCATGCTATAGTACAAGCAAAGCAGTTTATAGTAGCCTCTCTTCTAACTCCATCATTCTTCCAAGCCAGCAAAGTTATACCCATTGTACTTGTTACCTTACAAATGTGTCTGTCCCTTATTGGTCAAGAAGTTGTCAGAAGTTGTTTTTCTCACCCCTCATTG
>JAVJGG010000008.1:9234421-9250507 GCA_035590195.1 Aviceda cuculoides | reverse complement strand
TACAGCAGGATAATCCCCTCTTTTGACCATCTGGTCATTCTGTGTTTGATGCCCCCCAGGACGGGGTTTGCCCTCTCAGCTGCCAGGGCACACGGCTGACTCGCGCTGAGCCTCCTGTCGGCCAGAACCCCCAGATCCCTTTCTGCGGGGCTGCTCTCCAGCCACTCCTCTCCCAATTTATACTTGGCATTACTCTGTCCTGGGTGCAGGATCTGGCATTTGGACTTGTTAAATTTCAACCCATTAATCTATTACACAACGCTCCAATATACCTAGATTCCTCTGCGAGGCACCTTGTCCCTCGAAAGAGTCAACATCACCTCACAGTTTGGTATCATAAGCAAACTTGAACTTCCGCTTCCAGATCATTGATAACTTTGATCATTGATTGTTGGTTTGGTTTTTTTTTTTAATATAGTTTGATGGGGTTTTTAACTGCATATTAACCTAGAGAGAAATATTTCCATTTTTACAGATACATTTCAGTCAAAAATTGTACATACATATATTTAAGAGAGATATCACAGCAATCTTTTTATTTATCTCCACCAGTCTTTATGTCAAAGGGAAGTGTGGATCAGTAAAAATATTACTGGTAATAATAATGGAAAAAACTTGAAACAAAAAGGAAAACGTTCTTAAGCATCAAAAAGGATCCATTTAGAATTTTGACAGCAGCTTGTGTCCGTGCTTATCTCAGCTATTCCATTCATTCTGTGACTTATTATATTTTCACTCATCTTCCCTTGAATCTTTGTGCTATTGGATGGAAGTCCATGTGATAATGTCCCCAGTGCAAGGAATGATCTTTCTTGTATGTGTATGGATAAATACAGAAATATATAACATACATTAAAATGGGGATATGATTTGAGCAAGAACCTCCTCTGAACTTTAAACTCCTGTTCCTCCTGCCTTAAAACATTAAATGAGCAAATTATTTCTTGATACTCATCTGGTATTTTCCCATGTTTCACTAGAGGCATTATTACTCTTCTGTTTCATTTCAAATAAAGAGAAAGCCTATGGATTTGTTTGAAAGACATTTTAAAAAAGGCTTATTGCCATGTATTCACTCCTAAAGATTTTATGAGTAGAAGAATGATGAAGACTACTCTTGAGTACAATAAGAAGAAAAGACGTAGTCTTAGCAGATCACCTAGATGCTGGAGTAATGTTTCTCTCCTTAAAATACACTACTTTTCAATAACGTTGTTATTCCTTAAAATTGTTCCAGGCATCCATTCACTTAATAGGAGGTTTATTTATTTATTTTTTCTTTAAATAATAAGGTAGAAGACAAGTAAGCAATTTAATTATAATAGTTAACAAATGCCAGCCTACATTAGAAATTGCCTACAGATAAATTAATCAGAAATAAAATGTTCTGTTTCCTTTATTCTTGAAAATAGTTCATTTTATTAGTTTTATTGAATTTATTATTTTATATGAATTACCAAGAGATCATCAGCTTTGGGTGGGACACTGTAGTTTTTGCTTGATTTCTCTATTACATAAGCACATTATCACATGAAAGGATGAGCACAACACAGCTCAATTGCTAACATTTTTGTTGTTGTTATTTCTTGCAGATGCATATGAACTGCTACAAATTTAATAGATTAGTTTATGAAGTAAAATTAAAAAGCTGTATTTTACAAAAAATTATTTCACTATAATTCAGTTGGCTGAAATTCTACTTTTCAGGTCATGCTGATGAACAGTTTTATCATAAACAACATGTAAAGAAAAGTCACTTCTTTAGAAGACTCAGTTACCACCTCATAGCTCAGTAAGTGGAACTATTGTTTTGGAGGGGGAAATACCTTGCGTGCTGTTATGCTTTGTTTTCTTTATCCCTCTCTCTCTTTCTCCCTGATTTTTATGAAAAACACAGTATAGCTGGGATATTATTAGGGGAAAGCCAATGTAAGTTGCATGTTTTTTCTGATGGGAAGTTACTTCAGTAGCCTAAACCAAGTACCTCATAGTTTATCCTCCAGGACAGTGTGGGTGAAGGGGTGTGCATAGGGATGACTGTGTACCTTCATGTATGTATTTTGTATGATCTCTTCAGTGAATCATCAGTTTCAAAAAATAAAATTAATTGTTCAAAAGCAGTTGGACAAGATTTTAAAGTTATATCTTAAAAAAAATACAAAAAATATTACAAATATTTGCACATTTGAAATGTGTTTCTGTATTAGATTAACAAAGTGTATGGATTATGAAGTAAAACAGATTAAAACTGAAACTTGGAAAATCTTTTTAAAAAAATTAAGTCTTTCTCTCGTGGTAGCGTAGAGACATCTGTAAAAACACAGTAAGGATATGTCAGACTTTAAGAAGTAAGGGTCATACATTCAAGATCAAACTTGGGTCTTCTATTTCCCAAATGGAGGGACATTTTAAATTCAGTACCATCAACAATTACAAATCTGGTGTTAGTACCCATGAGGGAAAAGCTAACATTTCAGTATGCTCAGTGTAATTAGACAAAATTGCCTTTTACTGCAATTCATAGAGATAAATTGTCCCCTCAAATATAGACAATAGTTTGCCAGACTGCTTGGTATAACTATCATTGTTAATTTGTTGATATTAAGAGACATATGGACTGTACTGCTGAGAGAAGTCAGATGAACTTATAGAAGGGGTCTGGGGCATATTTGAGGACGTTAAAAGGGCAAGATGTTGCAAGTAAATTCTGCAACAAAAATTTATTCAGTTATACCTTTATCCCTTGTTCTCCCAAAATACATATTTTATCATTACTAAGTAGGTAAATATGTAGAATATTATAAACTATAAGTCACTTTGGGGACTATGCACTAAAACTCTCATTTATTAAAAAATAGACAATAATCCTTTTTCAGCTGATTTGTATGTGTGAGTCAGACTGCAGACACTGCATGTAATTCCAGAAATGACATCCTACTGATGTGAGGAAGTGTGATTTGTTTTCCAAGAAAGGATTTATATTCTTGAACAAAAGATGAATATCTGAGGAAAACACAATTTATTCTTATTTGTTACAAAAATATTGGTCAAGTTTGTTTAATCATGTGGTCTGAAGCCAGCACTTCTTCAGGCTTCAGATGGAATGTTTTCTATAACTAAGTGAGCAGGACAAGATTCTCTCTCTTCTCAAAGATTTATGTCGGAAGTGAGTGTTAACATTTTGCCTGTCCTGTCTCAGTGGTGTCACCAAAGGGCTGTAAATCCATAGTGAAACAGTACTGCAGTAAAAAGAACTCATTAGTAACTTAAGGCCTAATTCAGATTTCCCCTGATATCAGTTGAAAGACAGTCCTACAATATCAGCTGGAAATATGCTTTTAAAGAAGATATAATCAATCAGATTAAATGTTTATACTGGTTATTCCTAAAGGATTTTTGCTAAAAATCACCAAAACCCAGACATGATAGACAGAATTTTCAATGCTTTTGAGAAGATGTTTCAGCACACTAAGTTTTATGTTTACTGTGTTAGGAAAAACAAATATGTCACATTTCAACCCAAAGAAACTTGAACTTCTGATCTAGACTTTCAAGGGTAACCTAGAGACCAAGAATATTTAATTTGTATAAAAGCAGTAAAATATCTTACAATTAAAATTAAATATCTACTTTTTGTTTAAAAATTTTGGACTAAGTGTCAAATAGTAGCTTAACTATTGAATCCATTTTTTCTTAACCTGTGGTATACGTTTAGTATCGATGTTACACCTCAGAGGTAGTATATACTAGATGTTTCTTCTGTTTGTATCCAATTTTTATGTATATTGCAAATAATACCAGGAAAAAAAACAACCAAACAAACCAACAAACAAACAAACAACAAAACAAAACCCACATCACCAAGAAAATAAATACATAATAGGATAAAAAAAAGGAAGGATTGTGAATTAAGTGGAAAAATGCTGCAGTGTAATATTCAGAAAATAGATTTTAATGTTATCTAAGTGACATGATCTAAAACTTTAATTACAGCTTTGCCTCAATAAGCAAAGGATGTTAAAAAACAATTACTGGAAAATGCTATAAAGGAGTTGAAAAAAAGGACTTAGTTAAAATTCCTCTGAAGTACAGTATCTACTACAAGTCACCTTTATTTGAAAAAAGGTGAGAGCAGTTCTAAAAACCTTATAAAGCTGTATAGTCAAATAATACTAATATAAAATATTAAACCCCAGTTTTGAGTAACAGCTGAAGAAAAGGCATTAGACATATTCAAAAAGAAAATTTCAACCACTAGTTTAATAAAAGTTCATTTTAATTAGATTTTTTAAAAAGTTTAACATTTTATATTTGTATTTTATTTGCCAAAACTGAAGCCATTTTCCTTACTTTATACTCCTCTATATATTTCTATACTTCCTGTTAAAGTTCGACATTGAACTATGAGAAAGAAAACTCACCAAAAAGTACTCTGGTAAAAAGTCACCACTTTATAATTGCAAAAATTTGGAAAGTGACTTAATTTTTAAAGGCATATAAAATTTGTGACCACTGAACATTCTATATAACATAGTCGTGGATAGGAAAAAACCTATTCTTGAATATGATATGATATTCTAGGAAGCATATGTATCAGCTCATTTACCCAGAGAAACTTGAATCTGAAGTAACATATTAACTGAACATGCATTGAAGTTGTCATTTTTTAATATTCCCCAATAATTCCTTCTTCTTCTCCTCTCCAGCCAACCATTTTCTCCTGTCAAAAAAGATCAAAGTTTGGGTTGTACAAAGGTTACATTGTGGTGTATGCCAAAAAGTTCTGACAGTAACCATACCCTTGCTGCTTCACCAGAATATTCTGTGTTTCCCAAATTCTTATTTTAATTTTGACATCCCTTTCCACTTGCATTTTTTTTCTCTTCTTTTTTGTGGTGACTAATGGCAAACCTTATCAGAGGAAGACATAGCAAAATCTTTCCCGTCTCCTTCTCCTCGAAAGTACGCTCTTTCTGATAGATTGAAGTGACTGGGCTCGTGAATATAAAAATATGTGGTCAATATTTCTTATGAGTGGTGTCAAGTGAGTAAACAAGACTGAGCCATGAAGCACTCGCCATTCCCACTGTATTCATATCCAAAATGCAAGCAAGAAACAATGTACTGCATAAAAAAATATGATTAATTAATTGTTCCCATTTTATAAGTATGGATCAGAGGTATTCATGGGATCTAAAGGCACATCTAAGCTAGTGGTACAAATAGTGGTAGGGAATATTCCTTTACTCTGGAACTTGATTTAATTCAAATTTGTCGAACAGACCTTGGCCGGATCTTTGGCCATTTCTGCTAGCACTTTTCCATGCAATTTCTGGGCATGGTTCAGGTGTTACTGTGGGCCAGGGACCTTTGTCAAAATGTAATATTGATGCATCTACTGATGCTGTGTATATCAGCATGTTTAGCAGTATGGGTACTGGTCATTACGTGACTATTGTCAGAGAACAGGCTCAGGGCACTTCTAATTTAATGGAACAGGAATAACCTATGCAGCCCTCTTCCTCTTTAGGCTTCTTCAGGCAGAATCTTAGTGCTTGCTTCACTTTAAAAATGATGCTGTAGCAGAGAGGAAATAGATGTAATATTTGAAGTCATCATACACTGCAAAAAGTTATCTTTAGCTCCACTATTTCTAATACAATTGATAATGTAATTTCCTTCCACAACACATAAGATGCTTAGTAAGAATTATGTAGCAATTCACATTCTTTTCCACTGAGATAAGTCAAATACAGTGGGATTTATCTCATCTACCTTTAAATTTTTATGACACAGACATCTACATCTAAGCTTGCCAGCTAGAGGTTTTATTCCGTGAATAAAAATGGACACTTCTAGAACACGATTCATCTCATCATAATATAGATCTCTAAAATGGTTAGAAGAACTTTGGAAGTAATATGTATCTCTCTGACACAATCATATAAACAACCTTGTTGATTAATCAAGATGTCAATATCTACATAGCTGAAACTGGGAAGGCCTTAGAAATAACCTTATGTTATATAAAAATATTCTGCCAGAATCTTTACCCCAGACCTCTTATTTGAGTGTTTGCATTTTATAAATGTAATTTTAATTTTGATTTCTCAAAAATAAATATGAAGCCCCAGCATGTTATCTTTAGCAGAGGTATCTTAGGATTAAGTGTAGCATTAATCTTATGAGTGCCTTCTTATACTTGGATGACACAAATTTGTAAAGACTGTCTGGAAAGAAGGACATCAGATATATACCCATGTACACATGTAAATCACTGCTATGCGTGCCAGAAAAAAAAAAAAAAAAAATAATTAAAGTCCATTTATGTTTCCCCATATTCTTACATCATCTTGGCCTGATTTTCCTTTCTGCTAGTAACCATCAGAATCCTCTGGTTTGTATTAAATAGGGTTGAAATTGCAAAGATGTAGAGAGTTGGCATTTTAAATGGGAGTCAGGCCTTCCCTATCTATGTCATTGTGACAAATCTTTATAGGAACATTACAGATAGAGAACTAGTGATTAGCTCCATTGCTATGCACTCCTGTATCTCTGCAACAGAGAACAATCATCAAATTCACATTATCTGGGAACTTGGGAGTTAGCAGTAGCTGACCATGCCAGCTGGAAGAGGCTTAAAACATGTGTTATGCTATTAAGTGGTATTACAATGTACCAATAATGGATTACAAAAAAATGTTACAGACCTTGTTAATCGGAAGTATAGATGTACTGTGAACATTATGCAGCCATGGTAATGCAGTTTGCTAAAAGAAAAATGATGAATTGGTATAGTGTTTAGCATAATAAATTATGCAGAGGTGAAATGATTAAATGAATTTACACAACAAAAACAAATACAAAAAAAAAATATGAGCATGAGTGTTAGCAACAGTATAATTTCAGAAGGTTTGGGTACTAGGGTTTTTTGTGCCTCATTTTGTACCAACAATGTATTTTCCCTTCTGCAGCTGATAGGGGCCTCGCAATTATCACTGTTGCACTGTGGCTACAATTAAGACAATTTACTTAAGGACACTCCAATGTGTAATAGGCAGTTGGAAAAAAAAATCATCATCACCAGCAATAATAAATCCTCCAATTAAACATAGGAAACAGAGTTTCAGGGATGAAAAAATCTTGAGTCTAGAAAATTTGAGATCTTTCTTCTCCCAATTACCTTAGAACTATGGTTTTTTTCTGTTGGCATCTTGGTTTAATAACACTATGGAAAACTTAATTTCTTAATATTAAAAAAATTTCTCATCTCAGGTTATCATCCAACCCTGTTACACTGGTAGAAATAACAACACTCTTTGCAGTGTAGTAAAACAAGACATATAGCCTTATAAATGTCAGATTTAGCCATCTGCCCAAAGTTCTGATATACCTGTCATTTTAATTATCAAGTCTTTACAAGTAGCTAATGGTAATAATGAAATCCTCTTCAGGAAAGACAAGTATCAGAACATAGACCTACCCTATAAAATGAAAATGGATTCTTCTATATGTGTTTTCATTTTATTCCATGTTAAAATGTGTGTCCTCCTTATTCAGAATATAAACATAACCTGTTTGCAAAAGTAAATAGTATCTTGATGGCTCCAAAACCAGAAGTGTTTTCATGGTAATTTCTTAGTAGAAACAAGAAGACAGCCTTCAAATAAATCTGATACCATGTGCAACTTAAGAAAACAGAAAAAAACATTATAGCAGATTAAATGCTGAAGCATAATTAAGAAGTCCACAAATAATCTGAGGAACAGATATCAAAAAGGATAAAATCCGGTACTGAAGTTTTCTTCAAATGCAAAAGGGAAAAAAAGGCTCCTAGAGAGTCTGTAAGGTCAAAATACACAAGAGTGCTCAGGGAACACAAGGACATTGTACAGAAGATAAAAAAAAAATTCTTCACATTAGTCTTATACTGTGAAAAAAACTATATTCCCCATGCCCTAACCCTTACTTTTGGAGGACTCATCTGATAAAGTAGTTGCAGAAGATGTGGAACAAACAAAATGAACCATACTAATTGCGGGGATCTACCAGTGTTCATCAAAGTGCTCTAAGGCAAATTAAGAATGCATTATCCTGAATACTGGCATCTCTTAAAACTTCCTGAACACCTGAAGGTGGAAGGTGGCAAATGGCATGCCAATTGTTTAAAAATTTTCTAAAGGGAACTCTGAAGAATTACTAGTAAATTAGCAGAAAACATTGTGAAGAACTGAATTAGTTAATAGCTTCATTAGTGTGATTTAGTTGGAATGAGTGAATTGTTTCTTTTTAGGAAGTTTTGCCTTATAAATTTATTGACATAACCTGAAATGGTCTACAAACATGGGTAAAGATGATTCAGTCAATCTCGCTGGATTTCCACAAGGCTATTGACACATCCTTGCACTCAGGTCTCTTAAAGAAATTAAACAACCAGGGAATAGGAAGGAATAGCCTTGAATGGATAAGTGGCTGAAAGTCAGGAAACGGGGTAAAAATAAATGGTCACCAAAGGTCACTACAGCTCACTAATGGTCTGTGCTGGGATTTGTGCTATTCAACATATTCATAAATGAACTAGATGTGAGCAGCAAGTGCAGAAACATTGCTGAGAGTATGGAGTTATTCTAGATAATGAGGACATACAGACAGACTTTGCAGAACTGCAGAAAAGCCTTCAAAACCAGAGTTTATGGCTTCAAGTAACTATGCAACAGCATGAAAAATGAATATCAGTGTAGACAACTATAAAGTGGTTGGAAAAAAACCAAACATATAACATACACACCGTGCACTGGCTATTACCTCAGAGGTGAGACCTTGTAGTAAAGAAAAACTAGCACCAGTTCAGTAATGGTCAAAAAATCAAAGCAAATGTTGGAAACTATTAGAAAAGAAATACAAAATAAAATCCTTTTCCATTGTAAATTCCTGTTTGAAACACATCTTGAATATGGCCATTAGGGAAGATGACCAAAGTTGCAAAACAGTTTTCACCTGAGGTATGAGTGGTAAAACTACACTGTTTGGAAACAGGTAAGTGAGGGGGATAGGAAAGAAAACTACAGTTCTAAGTCTGATGAAACAACAGTACAGATGGGCCGACAGTTCGTTCTAATATATGAAATACTGAACATCAAATCAGACTATTAGCATCTACATGAAGTACTAAAAGATGATTTTACAGAAAAATCAGTAAACATGCAGAACTCAGCATGAAAGACTCACTGCAAGGATGCTGAAAGTTTATATCTACTCAAGGTTTAACAACAAGAAATGTAATCGAGATGGGATAACTGGGTACATAAGTAAATCCACTGAGCTGAAAATAACTCAGGTTTAGGAGAGGAATTGAGGAAATCATTGTACTTGTACGTCATGTCATTGGGCTGTTTGTGTGGCTCCTCTCACAACAAGATATCACACAGCTGGATTCCTGGTCTAATACAGTATAGAAGTCCTTGAACTTCTCTGTATTCAGACAGTGTTTGCATAAATTAATAGAGGAAAAAATATTCTACAAATATGAAGTCACCACCTCTCGCTCACTAAGTCTCTGAAGCACAATTTACAACACCTTGACAGAGAATGCTGTTAAATATTGTTCCACATGTGCTCTGTTCTGCTGATCTTTCCTGCATTTTGTGCTGTTCACCCTGCTAGGCAGGATTCTGGTCTTTCATCTGAATGGTCAATATAACCATTTTTATGTTCGTAAGAAATGACAGAGATGCGAGATAGTGGGATAGAAAATGGAAGAACAAATCACATTTATACATAGGTTCACAGATTCAAGAGTTTAGAAGACTGGTCACTCTTGATGGGAGAAGAGGAATATGCTGCAGTCAGTTTATCATAGCCCTGAAATTCTGGGGACTAAATATGCAGAGAACAGTTATCATTTTAAGATGGGAAAAGTGATAACATGCGTCACATTCAAGGTATTTAATCTGTGGCAATGTTAATTTAAAATTTTATTTAAATTTGCACACACATATATATATACATATATAAAAAAGATAAATGCAAATAAGAAGTAAAGGAAGTATATAAAATCCATCATTAATAACTAAATTTTTGTTTATGCTGAATGCTATCTGAGAAGTTGCTATAGGTAGATTTTCAAGCATGTATCTTTCAAAAATGTTTATTCTTTAGTTATATCTTAGCATATATATTTGTGTAAAATTTAAATATTTAGGCAACAGTATTGTCTGTGTCCATGTTATAATCAATAAAGAATGACAGGTTTCTTCAGAGGGTGATTCTGAGATAAGGCACCTGAAGTAAGTGCCAAAATAGTTTTGAAAGGTCTCTTCTCTACTGGCAATGAAGAAAGTCTTGATAACTACACTGAAAAAGATGCTCATCATGTAGATAGTTAAAGTTAAGTAGATTAACAAGCTTTTGGGAAGGTCAGGTCTAAAGTTCATCTTTATTTTGTGAAGTTTAATGCTACTTTAAAACCAGAACCATATGAATCTTTGTGACATAAACTATTAACTTTTTATACAATCACAAATATGCTTCACTTTATGAACATAAGCCTGAGATTGATTCCCTTTACTGTTTAGTCCTGTCTCTTCCTATTGCAGGCAATCATCTCATAAAATGGCTTTCATATATTCAGTATGTTTTGTTTAAAAACTGTTTGTATTTTCTTAAGCTCACTGTTTTCTTTGGGTTGCTGCTCCAGAATTTCACTTGTGTCACTATTAAATAATTGCTTTTAATTTTCAGTGTATTCATGACTCTGAATACACTTAAGCTTTTGTGCCCACGCTGTCCTTCAGTTAAATATTTATTTTCATAATGTTTGTCCCGGTGCATTTCTAGAGCGTGAATATATTGCCTCTGGCTGTGTCTGTATTGTTAAACACATCATTTCCAGGGCATCACCCTTCTACTTGTAGTCAGGAAGAATAAAAAGATGCGTGTCCACAAAACTTAGAGCAAGTTTACTCCAGAGCAGACTGACTGCATAAAATTTGTCCCTGGATTTCCAAGGATATGCTGCTGCTGTGACTCTAGAAAACACATAACTTTTGCTATGATTTTTTTTTGTTTGTTTTCATTCAGAAAGTTTGAGACTATAGTAGACCCTCTTTTTAAAATGGTGTAAAACTGAGGATAAATATAGTTAGCATTGTGGTGCAAAGCCTTCTAATACAGTTTTTGGCAAAAAGTAGGGCAGGTCAAATGGTATCTGTTTCTGTATTGTCCATACCGACTTTTAAGAGAGGTCACAGGAGTGAATTATCCTCAGAACAATGGTGAGGCTTTTTCTTGGAAAAAGTTAATTGGACCAGTCCAAACTAGAGAACTAGAGTCAAGGAACTAAGCAGTGTGGATAGTCTGGGATCAACTGCTGGAGCTCTTGCCCTAGTGTGTCTTACTTGAGAGGATAGACACAATCTATGAATCATTTGCTAAGTCAGTCATGTTTTGCTAGGTTCTTTTTCAAATTACCTTTTTTTTTTTTTTTTTTTTTAATTCTACATTGATTTGGGGGACCATAGTTGCCCTTTTTACAGCTTTATTCCACTATTTATTTGCTGTCATCCTTATAAACATACTTTATAAATACACAAATACATGTTTTTCCTTTTATTTCTTGTTCTCAGCTGAGAAAATTCCAGCTTGTTTCCAAGTCCAAGACTGCACTACAGATTCTTATTCTGAGTCTCTAAATGAATGGACTTTCACTTTGTTCTCATAAATTCTCCCTCATCCTATTACTTCACTCCCAAAGGCTATTCATTTATTTATGTATAATATTTCACTGCTCCTCTCTATTCAAAATGACTGCCAACTTTGTGATATCATCTAATTTCATTACCTCACTTCAACTTTTGAGCCAAGGTCAGAATTGAAGATTGAGATACTAAGACTGCTCCCAATCCTCAATAAATTCCAATTAATGACTCCTCCACTGCCTAATATTTTCATTTCAATACAACAAAACAGGTTTTGCAATCTGATACTGTATACTGCTATGTAAGCTCACTTTATATGTTTATTTAATTCCTTGAGGCTTTAATAATTTTTCCTTGAATATTTGTTCTAAAAGCCTGCATAATTTAAGGACAAACAAGTTCAGAGGTACATAGATCAATTTTTGTCCTCTTTATAAATATCAGTATTTGCCAATCACTTTTCCTACTTATGCACATACAGTGTGATGCACTTCATCTATCGGTTCTCCAGAATTCTCTGAGGGAGACTATCCTGCTTTTCTGTCACAAACATGTTTTGATTCTAGATGCAGTGTTTTCAATTTGTATATCATCATTGTATATCACCAGTCCCAGTGGCTATGCTGCTTGTTTTCCTTGTCCAATACAACAAAAATATTAGGAAATCTTTATACATATATTTTTAAGTAACAGTCAAATTATGTTTAGCCAGCATTTTAGTCACAAAGAATAGTACTGGTTCTTCTGTATGCCTTTTTTCCAGACAAAACCCCAATAGCTTATTCTGTAAATGTTTACCTTCTGTAACCCTGTTTAGCCCTGAGCAAAGTTTTATGACCAAGTTAGAAACTCCAGAAACAGGTATTTATAATTGAAATCGCAACTCAAGTTGTGTACCAGTGTACGATTGCACTATCTTACTTTAAGTCTATGTTCTTTCACAATGCCATAACTATTTATTCCTAAGGGGAAAGGGTTATGGTTCTCAAACATCTCCATACCATCAGAGTAACTGAATGGTGATGCATTTTCCACCTGAAGTTAGCCTTCTGTTACATTTTAATTTCCAATATCTGAAAGAAATTGGGTCTTTTGATGTAGTCCCAGGTTGCTTAGTCAGATGAAAACCAAAGTCCCTCAGGTCTCTAATATAAATGCTGAAAATCTAATAAGTTAGCAAGAAATACCAAGAGATAACGAGTGTGGGATCTATTTTTAAAGCCACCATGCAAATAATTCTAATTCTTTCCAAATCCTAATTTCAAAATCCCATATAAGATTTTTACCTTTATATCTTGGGCACATTCTGATAAAGAAAACAACACCGGACAAACAAATTTCAGTATGTTAAATTTTCAGTGCCAGATGTTGATCAGATCGTAAATAAAACCATGGTACTAGAAGCACAACCCTTTTTGCCTATCACTCCCTAAAAAGGATCTTTGTGTTTGATAAAAAGATTTCTCTTTTCTATGTCCTGTATAGGAAGATAAAACTCTTTGCTTTCCATTTTTATTATATACCAGAATGCTGTTTTTCATATATTAATAAAAATGTGCCACACTGTGTTACACAAGATCTAATAATAATTTATGTAGATAAATGTAAAAATGACTGTGATAATGCTGATGGCAAATTTTATGAGAAAATATTAAAACTAGTAAAATATACTAAACCAAACTAAGCACAATGTTCATAAGCATAGCAAATTCAGTGATTAATAGTCAGCAGGATTCTAGCTTTCTATGTCACCACTTGAATTTTATGTGGTGTTACTAAGCAACAAAGGTTACTCTTCAGCAACACTTAGATGCAGTATTTGCAGTTTTAATCAAATCAGCTGTTAAATGAACAGTATTTTTGTGTAATCTGTTTGTCAGTGATAGATAAACAGTACAAACAAATCAAATATATGCTAATTTATCTTATATAGCTTAATTATAACAAGTCTCATTTTAGTTAGTTAATGGGCTTTTCTAATGTACATCTCTGATTATATAATTTATCTTATTGTGAACATCCTTGGTAGCAGGAATAATTTAGGCAATATTTTAGTTTTGCCTCCAAGCTCCAAAAAGTATTTACTCAAATGTACTCAAAATTGTGATTAAAACTGTTATATTGATATCAAGATGAGAATAGCCCACACAAAACATTGCAGTCAGAAGTATTTTTTGTTGTTGCTGTTATCGAATATTTTTAAAAAAAACCCTGAATCCCATAAGACATTGTATATCACTTTTTAATTTTATCTTCCACTTCTGCCTGTGATACTAACAGAGAAGACTAGACAGGGTAATGTACCAAATTATTGAAAGATCCATAATTTCTGCTGCTTTTGAAATTCCATGTTGATTTAAAAGTGAAAACAGCTACACAAAGAAAGCTTGTCTATTCAAGGAAGCATTAACTGTAAAACAACAATTTGTATCAGCTACTAGCTAACAGAGAAAAGCTTGTTTCAGAAAAAAACACGATGCCTTTAAAGTTGAAAGGTCACAGAGGTGAACAGTTTCTTTTAATCTGTATGCCACTATATGGATGGTTTTCTGTCATATTATAAGGATTCTACAGAGATAATTGCAGAATGCTGTTTGGAAAAAAAAAAAAAAGCCATATATACAGAATTTAGAACCATATCATTTAAATGCCTAATAGCAGAAAAGACTGGAGAAAAATAGGATGACACAAAAAACAAAGAAGTTATATGTGACATGCTGATATGTATAAGATAGTGAAGATGGTAAATTATCTTTCTCTGCTTTTTGGAAGTTGTTTTTTTGGTTTTCTTTTTTTTGATAAATAGTAGTGTAGAAAGAATAGTAATGGTAACTGCTGTTGTTATGATAATTTTTAGAGAAGTTAGCATTTAAAAATTGTAAATAAAATTCCTCTAAGTCTTTGCCCTTCTGATATTATTTAAATAACATACACTATTTTAGAGACAGGGAAAGAAGGGAGAGAAGAGAGAGAATAAATAATGGTGCCAGTTCTACTGTATTTGCATGAAGAGTTCATTTGAAATCCATATGGCAGTCCATTGAGCACACAATCTAAGCCTTTAAAATATTGTCCCATGAGAACATTTATGTAGCCCTTCTAGTACCATAGACAGTAAGATTGCATTTGAACATGTCAGTGAACATAATCTATTTTCTACTTAAGGGATATGTTGCTGGTTTGTATTTTTACAGCAATAATTAGGGATGTCATTTGTGTCCTTATTGTTCCTGAGGTTGTGTGATGTCCTTTATAGCAGAAGAGAGAGTCTGTTACAGAGATATAACCAACTAACAAGCTGAAACAAAGAAGGGTGGGGAGGGAAAGGAACAGAAATGTTAAGATCCATAAAATGTGAGATTACAAAGGTACTGTGAATTAGGAGTCAAGAAAATGTTTCATTCCCTAATTAATAGGGGTAAATAAAAACTTTTGGGGGCAAAGTATCTCATCTGGAGTTTTGGGGGAGTGTGAGCTCGATGTTTTTTTTCTGGACATGCCTATCTCACTTTATTGAAAGGCAGAGCCTCTACTCAGACTATAAAAACTACAAATAGTCTAATATAACTTTGTAAGTGCAATGGAAATAAGGCTGGTATGATTTTACTAGAATAGAAAGTTTTCCATGCTTATATTCTGAAAAAATATAGACTAGTTCACATAGCTTGTGTATGCACTACCCGTTAATTTATTGCATGCAGGAAATTAGTGACAAAGAATCTAAACTTGATCCCAGTAGATCTGTTGAAATTTTTGTTGTTATGAGCAATTTCAGTTAGCCTCCAGGAAATACTTTGGGCTGTAAATATTCCATTAGCATTGCCGTTTGGATGCTTATGTTTTTGCAGCCCTGAAAATATTTGTCCAGCTAACACAAAGAAATCCTAATAAAAAAAATCTTCCTCCAGCATGTAATAAATCATGTAAAAGAAAAATATTTTGCTAGTATTATATCTCCCTCTACTGGTAAAATATTATTTTCCTTATGATTAATTTTAAAAGCAGACTATAATTAAGGAAGAATGTTACATGGTAGCTCCCTTTCAAAAATATAGTCCCATGATGAATATTTTAAAGAGACAAACAAGAATTAGGTCTAAGTATTCTTTCGAGACTGAGCAATGCAGGAAGTTCAGACAAGGGTTACTGATTTATTCAAGGTAGATTAATTCACAGGGAAAGCACAATGACATTTGCAGTGAGGGAGCCTCTACTGGAATTGTCTCAGTAATTTCCTTTAAAAACAGAATAGAAAGTATGTAAATATGTAAGTAGCCTAAAAATGTTAATAATCCATTACAAGAAAGAAAAATAACAGGAATTACAGGTTATCCCCTGTTTAACAACGTAAAACAATTAAAGTTTGGTTAAATAATGTAAATGTAAGCAG
>JAVJGG010000008.1:9206526-9217745 GCA_035590195.1 Aviceda cuculoides | reverse complement strand
AGTCACTTGCTCACTCCCTCGCCTCAGTGGGATGGGGGAGAGAATTGTAAGGGTAAAAGTGAGAAAACTCATGGTCTGAGATAAAGACAGTTTTATAGGTAAAGCAAAAGCCATGCACTCCAGCGAAGGATAACAAGGAATTCATTCACCACTTCCCATCAGCAGGCAGGTGTTCAGCCATCTCCAGGACAGCAGAGCTAAGTCATACAGTTACTTGGGAAGACAAACGCCATCACTCCAAACATCCCCCCCTTTCTTCTTCTTCCCCCAGGTGTATATGCTGAGCATGACATCATATGGTCTGGAATATCCCTCGGGTCAGTTGGGGTCAGCTGTCCCAGCTGTGTCCCCTCCCAGCTCTCTGTGCCCCCCCAGCCTGCTCGCTGGTGCAGTGGAGGGAGAAGCAGAACAGCCCTTGGCTCTGGGTAAGCCCTGCTCAGCAGTAATGGAAACATCCCTGTGTTATCAACACTGTTTTCAGCACAAATCCAAAACACAGACCCATTCTAGCTACTATGAAGAAAATCAACTCTACCCCAGCACAAAACCAAAATGTTAGTAAAGTTGAAGATCAGAATGGTTTGTAAAAAACAGTGTTGGAATTTGTACTGCAAAAGTTACCAGGAAATAGAGTGATTCTGTAGTACCAGAAACAATGGGTAAAAGGAAAATAGCTATAGATGAACTTAACAAAATAGTGGGAGAGTATACATACATGAAAGAAATACATATTTACACATGATTGAAAATTTAATAACAAAAAATTAAGAAAAAAACAATTCTACGTTTTTGTAACGTGTAAAATATATGTATGTAAAGGAATTATAAATGCACACACGCACACAGAATAGGAATGTTATTGATAGTAGAAATATTTGTAGCACTATGAAGAGACATAGTGGATTCCAACTCTGTTCTAGGAAAAATACTCTAACCCTGGATTTAAGAAACTAATGCAAGAAATTGGATAAGGCACTTCTTTGACCTGTCCTCCTCCATAGTCAGTGTAAAGAGAGCGATGCCAGAAGAAATGCCAGAAGCTTCCCTATAAAATGCACTCACGTTACAGTGGTGACTATTTTCAGTAGGAGGAGTTGACCATGATTAGAATCCTATGAAAATCCTTCACTCTGGCTATTAAAATTGAATTTTATGTACTTCGTACCACTTGATCTATATTACTATTATTATTATTATATAAAAACCTGGTCATTCATTAATAGTATTAGCTGCTGTCTCGCAATGCTTGCTATCTCTACCCACATGGTAGATAACAGGAAGGACACAAAATAACTAGCTTTATACCAAAGCAGAATCTGAAAAAGAGTTTATGCGTATTAGACAATGGACAAATTTTACAGCTTATGAAAAGGCTGAAATTATTTGCTATTGTCGTTAGCTCTAATACAACATCCTTTTAAAACAAAGACTATGTCTCCACAGTTTCACCATTTGCCATTCAATGCAATGTGTTACTTACCAGTATCACAGGTGGAAGATAATTCCAGCCTCTGGTAGTAAATATGGTGAAATATTGATGTATTTTCAATGGTACATGCAGCTGTTAATGAACAAAGCAAAGCTATATACAATTTTCAAATAAGAGAAATTTCCAATTCTGTTTATTTTTGGTTTACCAGATTCATAGCTTTTAATTTACAGAACTCGGAACAGAGCGGATTCACACTAATACTTTGTACATGTGTGAGTATCACTGTTTAGAAGGTGTAAAAAATAGTCTACTGTTGTCAGAGTCCTTGAAAGTATTAAAAGAGATAAATACTTGATTAAAAAAATGATACTTGATTTGTTCCACTCTTTATAGTAGTTTCTGTTGGTTTGGGGCAAGTTGTAGGGTGAGCGTCAGAAGTTTTCCAGCAAGTTGTGAGCTTTTGAAATATGTTTCCACTCTGGACTGCGAAACAAAACCATTGAAACTTCTGCAAAATAGAATTGTACTGAAATATTTTATTCTAAATTGAAATGGGCAGGTTTCAGATTCTTCCACATTTCTACTTTGCTTTATAATTCACTAATCAGAAAGTCCATGCTGAATCTCAGAAAACTTTATACTGAAAATAACTTCAGCATATGTATGCTTGTTGTTTCAGCTTTGCCAGAACAGAAAAGTTTCAGTAGGAAAAAGCTTAGTGGAAAAGGCTTTGAACCACTTTGGTTTCTCCATATCACAGTAATCAACCTCAAATTATATAGTTATCAAAGATTTATAGGCTTTAAACCTGTGCCTATTGGCCTATCATAAAAAACTAATTGATATCATAAGCCACAAAGCTGACTAATGGCACTAATGACCTGCCATAGAGTTGCCTTTTTTGTGCTTGGTCAGTGGACATCTGAGATATGGGAAACACTCACAAATTCAGAATGACAACCTGAGAATGCTTGGTTTGCTCCCAGAGAATTCCTGAGCAATCTTCCTGTTTTTCTAAGGACAAATTACAGATATAGTGGTTGAAAATACCTCAAGAGAGTGTGACCACTAGGAGACATAAATACAACATTGATTGAACTTCTGCTTTTGCTCAGAGCTGTAGAATTTTGTGTCTTAACTGGGGAAAAAAAAAGTGCCAGTGATATTGCCATAACTGAATAAATATTAATAAAAAGTTGTTGAAAAAACTTGAATATGTACACAAGTATGTATGTAACAGACCATTATTCTTTGAGTGAACTATTCATAAACCTTAGGACAATAATGTATTTGTGACTATTCACTCTAAATCAGCTAGATGGATGACCATTGTGCTAATAAAATATTAAGCTATGCTGTGAAGAGGCCACATCTCAAAGGCTACAGAAAAAAAACCAAACCGCAACCCTAAAAAAAAATCAAAAAACCAAACCCACACCTAACCTGAATAAACTGGAACCTCCTCTTAGAAAACGTTGCTATCCTAATAAGCAAGGTGCACATCCTTCTTACACCTTGGCTCCTGGCAAAATAGTGGCTGGCTGATAGATATATACTATAGATACGGAAAAAAAGATAGTCAATGCTTCTGACAATTGCTTTTAAGTTTGTCTGTTCTTTGGGTTGTTTGTGAAACTTTTATCTAAGCCAGATCAAAATGAAGTTGTTTATGTGTGTCAATTCAAAAGTCTTTCTTGTGGGTCAAAGTCAAGTGTCTTGAATTGAGAAACGCTGCACACAGTAACATGTGAGCAGATAAAAATCTAGTGTTGAAGTAAACTTCTACTTCCTGAAGTCAAATGAGACTGAGTCAGAAATAGAGCTGTAGAGAGCTGAGCTGACTGGAGAGAGAAAATTCCCAGGGACAGAGGAAGAACATGGGGGTTTTTTGGCTGCCAGTGATGTTCACCCATTTTTTTCATATTATGGCTTAAATACAGCTCCACACTGGAGCACGTTTGCTGGCAGGACTTGTGACCCTGTGGGGGACCCACACTGGAGCAGTCTGTGCCTGAAGGACTGCAGCCCATGGAAGGGACCCACGCTGGAGAAGTTCATGGAGGACTGTCTCCCGTGGGAGGGAACCCACGGTGGAGCAGGGGAGGAGTGTGGAGTCCTCCCCCTGAGGAGAAAGGAGCGGCAGAGATAACATGTGAGGAACTGACCCCAACCCCCATTCCCCATTCCCCACTCCCCTGTGCTGCTGGTGGGGAGGGAGTAGAGAACTTGGGAGTGAAGTTGAGCCCGGGAAGAAGGGTGGGGTGGAGGAAGGTGTTTTAAGATTTAGTTTTTAGTTCTCATTATCCTACTTTGATTTTTATTGGTAATAAAATTAAACTAATTTCCCCAAGTCAAGCCTGTTTTGCCCATGACAATAATTGCTGACTGATCTCCCTGTCCTTATCTTGGCGCACAAGGCCTTCATTATATTTTCCCTCCCCTATTCAGCTTTGGAGTAAGAATGATAGAGTGGCTTTGGCTGACAGCTGGCGTCCAGCCAGGGTCAATCCACCACACTTCTCCACAAGGCTCCTTGTGAAGAGAGGGCCTCTGTCCAATTTGTAGCTGCCCTTTAATTACAATGATTCGGCTTTATTAAGAAAGTATTTATTAAGAAAATATTTCAACTTCAAAACTGCCTAAAGATTGTAATTGCTTAAAAATGGATAAACAAATATTTAAAACCCATAGAAGATCAGGACATATAATCCAGGCTCCCCATTCTCAGTCTAAATGTTCCACAGGCGACTACAAACATGATGGGCCTATCAAATGACTTCAGAAAAATTGCCCATGGCCCTTTAGTGTGTCTCCTCATGAAAGTATTCAGTGCTTTGAATGTTATTGGGGTGGGGTCCTGATTCAGAGGTCCAACATTATTAAGAGACAGAAGTTCGAAACATTTCTACCTAGAATTTCTGTTGCCTGGCTGTAACCAGCTGCTTTCTCAAAAAGCTGTACTGACATTCACATTCCTCACAGAGATGTATGGACTCTTTAAGCAGCCATTCTCCTAAAACAAAAAAACAAAACCTGGGTATGCCAATATGAGGGGGGAAGCTCTATGCATAATTCTGAGACATCTGCCCCATTCCAATAACTATAAAAGTAGCCCATGAAGCTGTTCTGACCATATTAAAAAAAAAATTTCTGGGGCTAGGTGCTTAATAGCTAAGCTAAGCTGCTTGGGAGAAATGAATTTTACCTCATTTTAGACTAATTCAATGTAGCATAATTCATCTGAGCAAATGTAAATTTTAGACTAAGTTATGTTGCATTGATAATATGAATAGGGACCTAGATAGCTTGAAGAACTTGGTCTTAAACCTTTTCTACAGCAGTTAATTTGTTCTCCCCTGTTAAAGTTTTGAGTCACAGTTTATCTGCATTCTTATCACTAGGTTTCATTGCACACATTTCCTTGCTCTCTATTTATTTTCACAAACATTCTCTCCTTAAAATATCTCTATAACTAATGTAAAATTGAGGGAGATTAAATTAAATTTTAGAGATCTGAGGGGTGTGTGCAATTTTTCATAATTTAGACCTCTGTTTCTTTAATTCTTCATCTCCCAGTTTTCAGAGGTTTAAGCATAATTGGACATAAATTTCACGAAGAACCAAAAGCAAGACCGAGCAAACTAAGAACAGCTAATAGCAGACATATAAAGATATACATTGTTTAAGAATTGTTTTTATGAAGTATAGTTCTACACAGAAAAAACCACACCCCCAAGCACCCCAAAAGCACAACTACACATTAATCAATTATTTTCTCTAAGCTGCAGACAAATAGTGGAGGAGGAAAAAAGTTGAACTGAAAATTTATAAATTTCATGATACCAATGCACAAAACTAGCAAACCAATGTATCCAATAGCCATTTGCCATACGTTTTGTCTACTTTTGTCACCATAATGTAATAAAGCATTCTCTAATCTGTATAATACTTCTGTGCAATATATAAACTGTCTTGTTTGTTTGCACAAACTAAAAAACCTGAATATATAGCATGATGACAGTGTATCTGATTGTGTAATTATTCATACAGCATCACATGCATTTTATGTACTTCAATAGCCATATGCTTGAACTGACTCACAGACATACAAGAGGAATCATATATGAATCACACAGAAAACTTTTGATGTTAGAAATCATTACTCAATTAACATATGAAGTTGTCTCTGGGAGGCATTTCAAGTCTTCTGCAGATACTTTGAATACATTGTGGGTTGCAGAGTTCCAAAATGTCTGCAAAATAGACTATAAGGCTAACCGTAAGGCATATTGGAAATAGTCCTGGATACAAGGAAGTCTACTGAATATTTGAGAAACAAGGTGTTGGGCTTATCACTAGCAGATTTCTTTGACAGTAATTCAAGAAACTTGGAAAAGTTAGTAAGAATAATAACTTAACTGTCAGACATCTAGCAATTTACATCCACTGACATAGTTTCAATCGTTCATCACATTGCTACAATTCTAATTTGTGCACACACACAGATATATATTTGTGCTCTTTGTGTATTAATATGCTGAACATAGCAATAACACAAACACTGCAGTATGTTCTAAAAGAAGAGGACAGGTCAAAAGTTTTGAAATAACTAGCTGAATGGAAAATAAAGAAAATTTATTGTATTACATAAGTGTTCCTTTGCTTTTCTCTTTCTGGTTTAATAAAATGCAAGCTGTTTCAGCAGTGCAAACTGCTGGCAAGTTGTTCACCATATTACCTAGCCTAGAAATTAAAGTACTTTTTAATACCAGAAAACCCCCAACAGGAGCCACCTTATAAATATTTTGTAAAGCCTGAGCAATTTTTATTACCGTAACTGCCACAGTGGAGTCACTAAGAAAGCTCGGTGATGAACACAGGATGAAAGGAAAACTGTTTTTACAGCTTGTTTGTAGGAATTGGAAAACAACTGTGTTTTAAGTTCCCTTAGGTTAAGAAAAAAAATCTCTTCGGCAACTTTGATGAAGATCATTGGTATTTTCTTGTAACATGTTTTTTAATAAAAAAGAAAGCTTTGGCAAAAATAATAATAAAAATAATAATTCTGATCATCATTAAAAAATCATTTTGTGTACAAATGAAAGAGCAAAAGAGATACTCAGTTGTTATCTTCATGAAGAAATATAAAAACTAAGTTCAGAATAGACTGAATTGCTTGAAATTGTCTAAAAGTAATATTTAACTATTTAAGTATTTCTAAACAGTTACATATTGGAGTTTCACATACCACTGAAAACTTCAGCATTTGAAAATAGTACCTCAATCTTAAAAATGTTAAAATATCAGAATTTTTCCAACTTGAAGAAAAGAATTCAGTTTTTAATGGACTCTGATAGCACAATATATGGAAGTGTCTAATAATGTGTGCACTAACTTCAGAAATGTTCAGTAGGATCTGACTTACTGAAGTTTTTGCCTACCACGAAGGTAGTGGAGTAGTATCACCGTATTTGTCAGTCCCTGACAATGCTTTAACTCATTTAAATGCTTCTGCTGTGTGCATTTGTCAAGAAATTCCTCAATCCAGAAAAAGCACTTGCTTCAACATTACCAATAATTTACAAAATTCTGTTAAATTCAACATATGTAAAATTGGGTTTATGCTTTGTCATTAAAAATGATCACTTTAAGCTTTCACTGTTTGTGATAAAGAATCTTTTGGGCTTCATACAAAATAAGCATTGGTTGATATTGCTTTATTGACTATTTAGAGTACAGTGAAATTCTACTTGTTCTTGAGCAGAAAGCCACACTTTGAATAAAAGCAGTGACTATCCAGGGATCTGAAGCTCCTTTCCATTCTGCTCCATGGGTTAGACAAGTGTCCTTTTTTTTTGACTCATCACCATTGCATTCCTGGAGGCACAGGGAGGCAAGATTTATCTGGAGGGCTTGAATGTATCTCTTTAGTCTGGTGACTAGAACAGCAAACGAAAACTGTGGTTTGTACCCTTTCAAAGGAAAGGATAAAGACCTTTGGCTTTTGTGAAGGTGCTGTAATAAATAAGACACCATTTATACTGTGCAAAATCTGTCATCTTGGGATGAGACTGGAGATCTCAGTTGTTTCCCCACATGGGGACTGTGGCATAATTTACAGGAGAAACAGATGAGTATCCTCCCCCAGAAGAGTGCCTTAGGGCTCTTGTGGCCACACTGGGAACCTCATGGTCAATGAGGGAGGGATGAGGTGCTCTGGTGGGAGGAGCTGAGTGGAGCAGGTAACCTCTATTGCCATATGGGACACACTGGTGTTTAAGAGGACTGCCTACCCATAGAAACTGTGAAGGCATAGACATCTCATGCATTATTCATCAATCTTTCTTTTTTTTTTTTTTTTAAATACCAGCACTCATGTCCACCTTTCACATCTCTGCACACAAATTACATATTCTAAGCTAATGTAAATCATGACAGTTCTCCAGACATGGGTGAAACTATGTTGATCAAGCCTGGAGTTTGGGGCCATGAAATAACAACTATGCCAACAAAGCCTGTCCAGGATGCAGTAAATTAATAAAAAGAACAGAGATATATTTGGGGATTTAACACTGTAAAGCCCAAATGAAGGACTACTCTCAGCTTGGGTTTTCACTTTTGTTTAAGCATGTTCTAGGGCCTTGCCTGCACTGTCAAGGTTACCAACAAAACCAGTATGAGCAATAGCAACAAAAAGAAATCCATCTCTGGAATTTATTATTTTTCCAGTTATATAATCTACATTATGAAGCCAGAAACTTGTCTGTTTCCATCAAATAACTCTGTGAGGAATATATGCCCATTTAATTTGTTTGTTCACAACTTACATGAAGCTAAATTGTGTTATGTTTGAAAGAACTGCTTAGGAGGATGTTTGCCATATCCAGTACGCAGCAAATTGAATTTGATGGAAATGTTTAGAAGGAAGGAATTGCCTCTTCCTTTGAGCAACTGTACTTGTTCATCAGGGAGAAGTTCATGGTATGTCAGGACTGAGATGCAGCAAGCAGGAAACTGGCAATGTGCACAGACTCTTGGAGATACCTAGAGAAACACAGGTCTCCCTTTGGTAAGGAGCGGTTCTGAATTCAAGCCTCAAAAGTGACAGCGGGGCTGTATTGTAATCCAGGAAAGCACTGAACCTGCTGAACAAGAAGCTAGGCTAGATTGAAGGACACAGAATCTCTTCATAACAGTTCCTTTCTGCCTCTTCTTCTTCTTCACACTTTTCCTCTGCTCCAGCATGGATCTTCTCCATGTGCTGTAGTCCTTCAGGAACGGACTGCTCCAGCGTAGGTCTTCCATGAGCCGCAGTTCCTACTATAAAATCTGCTCCTGCATGGGCTACTCTCCATGGGCCACAGCTCCTGCCAGGATCCTGCTCCAGCATGGGCCGGAGCATGGGCTGCAGTGTGGATATCTGCTCTGTTGTGGGTTCTCCAAAGACTGCAGGGGAATCACTGTCTTGGTGCTCGGAGCACTTCCTCCCTCTCTTTCTCTCACCTTGGTGTTCACAGGACTGTTTCTCACATGTTTTTTTCCCCTCAATCCTCACACTACTGAGCAGCATTTTTACCCTTTCTTAAATATGGTTTCCTAGAGGTGGCACCATCTTGGCTGAGGGGTTCAGCTGTGCCCTGTGGTGGAGATACCTGGAACTAGCTGTGTCCAACATAGAATCACAGGATCGTTTAGGTCGGAAAAGACCTTCAAGATCATCAAGTCCAACCATCAACCATGCCTACTAAACCATGTTCTGAAGTGCCTTGTCTACACGCGCTTTGAATACCTTCAGGGATGGTGACTCAACCACTTCCCTGAGCAGCCTGTTCCAATGCTTTATAACCCTTTCAGTGAAGAAATTTGTCCTAATATCCAATCTAAACCTCCCCTGGCACAACTTGAGGCTATTTCTTCTTTTTCTATCACTAGTTACTTGGGAGAAGAGACCAGCACCTACCTCATTACAATCTCCTTTCAAGTAGTTGTAGAGAGCGATAAGATATCCCCTCAGCCTCCTTTCCTCCAGGCTAAGCAACCCCAGTTCCCTCAGCTGCTCCTCATAAGACTTGTGCTCTAGACCCTTTGCCAACTTGGTTGCCCTTCTCTGGACACGCTCCAGCACCTCCATGTCTTTCCTGTAGTGAGGGGCCCAAAACTGAACCCAGCACTCGAGGTGCGGCCTCACCAGTGCCCAGTACAGGGGAACAATCACCTCCCTGCTCCTGCTGGCCACACTATTTCTGATACAGGCCAGGATGCCGCTGGCCTTCTTGGCCACCTGGGCACACTGCTGGCTCATCTTCAGCCGGCTGTCAACGAACATAGGGCAGGTCCTGCCCTCTCCTCACAGAGGCTGCCTCTGCAGCCTCCCACTGCCAGCACCTTGCCACCTACACCCAGTACAACTTGCCCTCCCCCATTTAATCCTTCTGTTTTGCCTCAAGAGTGTGATTTAAATCATAGTAAAAATATAAGAACTTTTTTTGCTGTTTCTTTTCTTTTTTGTTGTTTTCTTCTTATTCTCTGTGTGAATGTAAAAGTATTTCACTTCATTTTTTCCTTTACTCACACCTGTATCTTACTGTTACAATGTCTCAGTAACTCAAGAATTGTGAGATTACTGTCAAGAAACACACTTTGTGGGAGGTGGACACACAGGCCCTTCTTCAAAAGCTGCAAACATCTAGTTAAGTATACAATTTATTGGGGTTTAACTTAATTATGTTAATCAGTTAAATAATTTGGCAAAAGGACTCTTGGCAAATGGGGAGCAGAAAGGCATGTCAGCAACAGGAAACATTGTAGGGTGCGGCGTTTGGAAGGTCTCGTGATGTCACGGAAAGACAGAGAATTGATCACCACCTCCCTGTGGCGCCTGTGTGGTCCCACCTACCTGTGCTGGCACCCTGCGCCATCTCCGGAGGGACCCGGATGAAGATTTAACCCGCTCTGGCAAAGGCGCAGGGCATGGCTCAGCATGCGTAGGCTCAGAAGGCTCGGCCCGCCCTTCCGGCAAGGGCTTCCGACCCCCCCACACCGGGAGGTGTCCTCCCCTCTTCCACAAACTCCAGCCCCCGCCGACTCCCAGCGACCGCCTCCACGGGAGGCCGCTCCTCCCACTCCTACACAAACCCCAACCCCCCCGACTCCATGGATAGTGCGGGGTGGTGGGTACATCAGGCACCGCGGGCGCCTCCGTCCCTACAGGAAAAAACCTCTGCTCCCACGCCATCTTCCGTGCCCACGTTTTCAATCAGAGACGGACCAGTCTGTGAACCCCGATCCACAGCTGCCCGACTGGGCCCGACTCACCGTCCCCGAGGGCACTGTCTTCCGCTGCTCCTGAGGCAGCGCCTCACCTGAGGACGTAGCAAATTGTGCCACCAACCAGCACGCCTTAGCCTCCCGTCCTGCCGTGACCACCCCCTCCAACCTTCCCCAGCTTTGCAGCTGCTCAGCTGCTCCGCACTCGCCCGCGAGCGCAGATCGGAGTAACGACTCCCGAATTTCTCCCCAATGTGGGGGGCTCAAAACTTTGCTAGGAGACCCAATGTCTCCCCAGCGTAGCAACCATTGGATGCAGTCGCCCGTGGGGCCCCTCCTAATCAAACCGCGGGCACCCACCTCATTAGCTAATACCTTCAATACCTTAACCGCTTGCGCAAGCTCCATCGTCGCCTATGCGACCGATCACGTCGGGATCACCACTATGTAGCGTTGCTACATATTATGGCGCTGCGACTAGATCACTGGTCGGCCCGGACCAGGGAAGAGACAGATAGCA
>JAVJGG010000008.1:9174967-9187422 GCA_035590195.1 Aviceda cuculoides | reverse complement strand
CTCTTTGTAAAAAAATGGACTGACTGCACAGAGTGGCCTTTGAAAACCAGTGATGAACAAGTTGAGAGCTTATGGGTGAAAATTAGGCCAAGCCATCAAAGGAAACCTTGTGGCTGGTGTTTACTTCAGGCCACCCAATTAAGTGTTCTTACTTCAGCTACAAGAAGCATCACGCTCACAAGCTCTGATCCTGCTGGGGGAATTCAATCCCCTAACATCTGCTGGAAAAGCAGCACAGCAAGCTGTAAGAAGCCCAGCAGACTCCTGGAGTGCATACAGTATAATTTCTTAATCCAGGTGATAGAGAGCCCTACCAGAAGAGAAGGATTTCTGGGCCTGTTGCTCACCAACACAGACGGACTAATTAGAGAGGTCCAGACTGGTGGTAGCCTGGGCTGCAGTGATCACGCCCTGGTGGAATTCACAATGTTGAGTGATATGGGCCAGGTGAAGAATAAAGGCAAGACCCTGAATTTTAGGAAAGTGAACTTTCATTTGTTTAAGAAATTGGTGTATGGGACCCTCTGGGGAACTGCCCTCAGGAATAAAGGACCTGAACAGAGCTGGCAGTTCAGCAAGGACATTTTTCTTAGAGAACAAGAGCTCTAATAAAATATTAAATAATAATATAAATAATTATAAATTGTAAAAATATTAAAAGTAAATACATAATAAAATAATATCATATTAATATAAAAGGAAGAGCATGCATACACATGATAAAATATCAGGTCAATTAATTGGGAATATTTTCTTTTTATTATTATTAGTGTTGAATAATATTTTCTGCTTACTTACAAGGAAAACTTAAAAATTTGTGTTTTTCAAAACATTCCAATACCAGAATTGTAACCATAAGATTCTGGAAACAAGTTTTTGTTTCCCTCTTTGACTACGGAAATTTTGAATAATATATTAAGGCTCTTCTTTAGAGAAATTGCCATCAGCACATGTACATATTGAATAAAGTATGTGAATAGAATAAGTTTTGAAAATTCTGAAATATTTAATCTTCTTATTTTAACCCTTACACACCTGCTAGTCAAAGTAAAATGCATTTCTCAGTATTCTCAACACAGATATTTTTCTCTGCAAGCTGGGGAGGAACATCCGAGAAGTGTAGGATATCTTTCTCCTTCATTCCTATACAGTGAGGGGATTGGTGAACATATGGGGTTACATGCCCAGATCTAGAATACCAGAATCTCACTACAGGGAATACCAGGGATCCAACAACTCACAGAAAGTGGCTGATGAAAAACAATGACACTTAAAACCTAAGAGGCATCATCCTTTACACCAGATATAAAGGAAGTCAAATTATCTTGATTTCCATTTACTGTTCTATCACGGTAACTTCATACAAATTTAATGTACTAGAACAAAACAATTACATTACCTTCTTTGTGGTAATTTTTGTGTGTTACCAAAAAGCAAACTGTCAATAACTGTCAATATGACGTCAAGCATATAGTCTTGAAGATAAATGAAAGCTGTATGTCTTAGTGCTACAACCCTAGCTTTTAAAACACCAGCAAGTGTTCCTAGATTTGCCATTCATCCTAAGTATACACAGAGTTTTGGTAGAAGTAATACAGAAAATTTATAATATTGAAAAAACATGGTTTAGCATATAAGTAAAGTATGCGCAGGACACTACAATTCTCTGTGCTTTGAACTAAAGCAAAATTTTAAGGGGAAAGCATCTGAACTCTTACTTTCTTTTTAAATATAGCTAACTATAATATTTATTTTCAAAATTGACAAGAGTTTAATTAATAATGTAATGGCAACATCAGAATGACCATATCTGACAGACAATAACAGATCTTCTAGGTAGAAGGTAGTTCTGTTTCTCTCAGCAGCATTTTTTTGGAAATTACCAATTTTATTCTATTTCTCTGTGGTAAAGGTCTTAAAGTCCTTCACAGTGCAGGACTGGTCACACTGAGTCACCTGGGAAGAGATGCAGACTTCCTACTTTGGGGGATCTGAACTACAGGTATCAAGTGAGAAAATCTTCTAAATTCCTAAATGCCTTTCACAGTCAGTGAACAGAGCTTTATGACTCAGAAATACTCCTAAAAGAACAAACAACATGTTCTTCTGGAGACCTTGAAAATACTGTTTACCTCTACTGAGTATAAAAACATTTAACACTACAACAGCCTTTACAAGCCCATACGCCCTATGGTGCTTTCTGGAGTTCTCACTGATTTTTCAAATTGGTTTCTGTTCAGACCACACCACAGCTTTCATCTAAATGGAAAAAAAATCCTAAACATTTTATTTGGATGATGACCCAAATGTGTAAGGGACATACAAATCAGATTGACTGATACCATCCTTCATATGTATTAACTAGATAGCATTTTTTACAGCATGAGACTGGAAAATGGCATTATGGTGTTTTACAGTATTAGGAAGCAATGATATATGATAGCAAAATGATACGATAGCAGAAAGTTACAGCTTTTGCTAATGTCATATCTACTGATTCATTCTTTAACACTAAAGGAAATAAATCACCATAGGGCATGGTATTTCTGATTCCATACTAGGCAGCAGAAGGATTTCAGGAGGGCATGGTAAAAATGGGAGTTAGATAGATAATAGAGAGCTAGTTTATGGTGACCTATATGCAAATACGGCTCTTGAGATAAAGCCCTTATTTTTTCACATTTTCCCCTTCACTTGATATGGTACTGCCAGTAAATACGATATTTTAGAATTCTGTATTTTGGAGTTGTGGGTTGGGGTTTTTTTCTTTCCTTTCTTTTTCTGAGGATCATCTGGACTTCATTCTGTGAGGCTTAGAAAGAGGAAAAAGTCAAGTAAATGCATGTTACAGTGCAGTGTCATACAGCAGTACAAAAAAAATTTCACCAACAGAGGCTAAAATCATGTAAAATGCTTAACTTACTGGACTTTCAGCACAATTCATAAGGAGTACCAGCATTCTTACAGCACTTTTTACATTCCTTAGCTGAAAAAAAGTGTTGCTTGGTTTTAAGAATCTTAAGGATGGATCACAGAAGGGAGGGAATTTGAATTTACACCACTAGGTACTAGGTTGGGTTGGTAAATGTAGTCATGCTGGAAAACATTTTAAAACAACACATGGAACACTGTAAGTGGCATATAAAGAGAGGCCTCACAAGCAGGAAAATAAGATTGATACAACTTGAATTACTATATTAGTCTATTCAGGGATAACTGAATACGTGTTTATCACAAGTGCCTTTTCTTAATTTGCTCTGGAAAAAAAGTACATCTAAACTTACACTGTGTAGCTGCTAGCAATTTCAAGAAGATATATTCATTCAGCTGTAATATTCATGTCAACATCTGCAGAACTATCACTTCTGTTCATTACCATGGAATAAACACCTACAGTGTAGGTGTAAATACCACCGTCAAGTGCTGGCTGTTGAGTTTATGCCTCTAGCCAACCTGTACATCTATAAATGAACAGGATGATTTTTGCTGACAAAAATCCCTTATTTATCAGTATTATTCAACTAATTAACCACAAACATAATTAATTTTTCTTTTGATGCTTTGAGTGCTATTTTTTCTCCACTTATTTCTATATTATGTGTTTTGATGTGGGTCTATGCATCCAAGCCATCTTAACTGTCCACATGTTTGGTATCCTAAATATCTGTTCTGTGGGGAATATGCAGTTTCTCTTCATGAACTTCAAGCTGAGAAATGATTCTTTGCAGTCAGTTGAATGCCTACTGAATGGTGAAGTGGACATTAGACTTGCTTGACATGTTGGATTCCTCCACGCAATAATCCACATTTTTCGCTTGTAATAGATATTCCCACTTCTGTAGTTGCTAAACCCGACAGAACTTATCCATTCATTTAACTATTAATAGATATTTTCTTCCTTTCTGTAATAAAAATGGTTTATTGCCTTTTTATTTCATCTTATTGCAACAGTCCTTAAATGTGTTTGTTACGGCATTTTCACTTAATAGATATTTAGATTACAGTAGCCAAAATGTCTCCATAGGTATTGTCATTACGGGTGTTTTGGGTAACTTTGGATGCATTTGGATGCATAAACAGTTACACTGTATATCGAGATCAGATTCTCTGTTTTTGTCCAAAGCCAGCTGCCCCCTGCCCTCCCTCACTTACACACACCCCAACCCCTGTTTGAGTGCATTCCCACAGCTCCAAGTCAAAGTTATTAGTCACATCTAGTAAGTATGTACTTCAGTGCTGACAGGACGCTTGAAGACAGGTTTATGAACACTGAATCCTGTACTAATTTCTGGCTCAGAAGACAATAGACACTTTCAAAGTGCATCCCACAGATGTACTATTTTGTAAAAAGACTTAGTTCTTTTTCCTCTCAGGCCCTGTTTGAATCCCATTTTCATCCCAGTTCTACAGTTTCTCTACATTCAGACCTAAGTACCACCTCCTAACTCAAGAAAACAAACTCTGCTCATCAGTACTTTCCTGCCACTCAGAATTGTCCCCATCCCAGTCCTCGGAACAGATTTCTGAACCTGTGCCTGATTCCCATAAATATGGGGATCTAAGGAAAGGCTGAAAGTTAAGCCTGATGCATCCTGCATTCTGTGGCAAGAGGGCAAAGAAGAAGTAGCTAATCTTGAAATTCTTTTTATAACATTGTCTACTTGGTTTTAAAAATTGGTCTTACATTACTAAGCAGTTAGTCAGAGCCAAGGAAAATAGAGAAAGCAGGGTTTGGGGTTCATAGAATTTTTTATTATATTGTTTCAGTCCAAATCAAACTGCTGTTCAGAGCCCTAATCTGTTTTCTTGCTTCTAAAATGACCAAGTCAATAAATCTTGGAATGATGACACTAAGAAGAAAGTATATGGCCTAAGGGATCATCAGACTGCACCATGAACCACAGTGCCATGAGATTCTTCTGTAAGTGTAAGTATTTCAGTCCTCATAAAATTCCATTCCTTTTTACAGCAGTAGCTAATCTGTGGATTTGTAAAATACATATACAGGAGTAAAGAATCCCAGTTCTGAAACTTCTGAAATTTTGCAAGAACAAGTCAGAATTTAAATGTTTCATTAATATAAAATACTGAGGAGTACCAAATACAGTACCAATACATTTTTGTTGTTGTCTATGCACATCTTTATAGCTCTAACTCCAATCTAATCTTAGCAGAAAATTGACTGTGTTTGATACGTATCTGTGAACACAAATCACCAAGTGTTTTTTGAAACACTTAGCCAGTGCCATAAAATATTTGGTTCTACTATAGATGTAATTTTCAATGTATAGTTCTAAAGTTCAAATCAAAGTCAAGTAAGAAGATTGTTGAGACATAATTATTTTTTTTAATCTTGGAATCTAGTTGTTGTTCATGATTGATATTCGATCATTCAGAAAAAGCATACTGAACATTTTTTTTCATGTAATATTGATACAGGGAACTAACAAACTATAATAATTTTAAGTATTGCTTAATGATCTAGTTTGCCTTGATTATGTCTCTGTAACTTTGCTTACCAAGGACTGGTGTTTGTCAAGGATTAAGCTTGTCAGGGACTGGTACTCGTCAAGGACTGATATGTCAAACCAAGGAAGTGATAACAAGAACTGAAATATAGGTCTAAGATAACGCATATGAGAAGCAACCATAAAACTACTATGATTGCCTAGTAAGAAGAGAGCATGCATAGATGACTAAAGTTTATCTAAAGGACAGAAGAGGAAGAGGAAGATAATACCCCTGAAGAAGTAAATGACCACCAGAGACAAATCTGAGCCTGTGCAATGATGACATATACATTTTGGAACTCCTGACACAAGCTTTTTTAATTACTCTGCCTCACTTATCCGTATGTATGTTTTATATTGAGTAACCTTATGAATATATATATTTATATTATATAAATTTATGGTAAATTGTGCAACTGTGTGCTCGATAGGTGGAACGATACCCCATGCACCCAGTGCTGCCAATAAAGGATACCTACTTAATAGTTAAATCAAACTATTAAGTTAGTTTCTTTGAATCAATATATCTCCTTGAGGTATGATTTTCTACAGATGTTACTAAACCTGGGTATGTTTCCAAGCATTCTGGTCGAAAAGCACATGCCTGCCACCTTCTTATTCCTTGCCTTCCTTGTAACTTTTTTCTTCATTTTTAAGAAGCCTGAGAACACAGTGAGATGGAGCCAGCATGCACTAGTATAAAAGTATGGATGTGTTAATTGAACTTGTCTCTTAAAAAAAAATCCTTTCCTCCTTGGAAATCACTAGTTCAGATCATATAGCCGAATAAAGAACAGAGCTGCATTAATAGTATTATTTACCATTTACTTTTAGCTACAAATTGTCTCAGTCCTTTACATATCTGTGTCATGTAATTCCTTTCTTGCAGCTGCTGTATGACAGTAGTGATACAATGGTCTAAATGTTCTGAGTTTTAGGGAATTTTACAAGTTTGCTTTATAGAAGCTCAGTTATTAGTAGATAAATAAATGAAGCACAGATATCTAATATTAAAATCAAATGATATGATTTAATTATTTATTTATCTGGAAACCTAATTATAGTTTATAGATAATGAGTTAGACCTCAAAATGTTCATTTTGATGTGCTTTACTCCAGATGACACAATTACTTTGATCTGCATTAACTAAAGATCTTTCTTATTGTATAGAATCTCTGAAGCATTAATATTTAATATTTAGCTAGTAAAATATAGAAGGGACATAACATTAAAGTTATTGCTTCTTCAGATAATTTATGTGGGTGTTAGTCTATTCTGTCAGGTGGCTGGAGATGGGATGAGAGGATTTGGCCTCAAGTTGCAGCAGGGGAGGTTTAGGTTGGATATTAGGAAAAATTTCTTTACTGAAAGGGTTGTCAGGTATTGGAATAGGCTGCCCAGGGAAGTGGTTGAGTCACCATCCCTGGAGGTATTCAAAAAGCACGTAGATGAGGCACTTCAGGACATGGTTTAGTGGGCATGGTTGATGGTTGGACTCGATGATCTTAAAGGGTTTTTCCAACCTAAATGATTCTATGAGCAGTCTTAGTATTTAATATTCACGTTGCAGTAAAGATTGCTGACTCCATTCACTGTTTTGCCCCTGTTGTACCAAGTATGGCAGGCACAGGGACTGGTAACAGCTATGTTCACAGATTTCCAAGGTCACATTTACATACTTCTAAGCATGAACATGAACTAAAATGCTTGCTTTGTGCATCCCCAAATTGTGAGGAATGCAGATATCCAGATCTGTATTCCCCAGTCTGACTTCTGTGTTTGTAGCTCAGCAAGTTTGAAATGGCCGCACACTTAAAGAGCAAACAATCCTACAGAAGCTCAGATTGTCATCTAGTACCAATGGGAGAAATAAGACAAATGGTGGGGCTCAGAAAATGCAGTACTAAACAGAAGCTGAATCTCTGGATAAATCCTAGGACTTGATCCTGTAGATTCAGTGTGAAATATTGGCACATAGAATAATTTAGGTTGTTAGGGACTTCTGGAGGTCATCTAATCCAGTCTGCCCCCCCAGGGCAGATGCAGCTAGATCAGGTTGCTGAGGGCCTTGTTCAGTCAAGCTTTGAATACCTCCAAGGATGGAGACTCCACAACCTCTTTGGGTAACCTTATCTGTGTTTGACTTATCCTCACAGTGAAAAAAAATATTCTTTATATCTAATCAGAGTTTTGTGTTTGGCAGCTCGAATCTATTGCCTGGCATCCTACCACTCTGCATCTCTGAGAACAGCCTGACTCCCTTCTCTATACACTCTCCTTAGACATCAAAATATTGAGGCAGTTCTGCCCTACAGATGACAAAATATGGAACTGAAGCTGCAGCAGTGTGAAAACAGCAAAGAGAGGATCTGGAAGGAAGGTAATCAGAGCCTCAGAAGAACCTGATCCTAGCAGCTGACAGAGTGGGAGGAAAAGAATGGAAATCCTAGTTTTTTTATGAACATTGTGCTCCTCACGGCCATGACTATTTGATGGTGGTTGCGCAGAACTGCTCCCAGCAATGACTGCAAGGAAAGCACAGGTTGATCCCACAGAGAGCCCCCAGTGCTGTGCCTGCCTGACATTCTTGGTGCGCAACACGTGCAATAAATCATTTTCACAAGCTGCTGTGCATTCCTCTCCAAACACACACAGGATGCACCAATCGCCTCTTCTTTTCCAAAGGCTAAATCATGTACACAGGGCCAAGGCTGGAAGCTGGCAAGAAGAACAGCCCTGTCTGCGTGGGCAGAGTGCTACCATGGCAAAAGCTCATACTCTCAAAAGCACATATTTTCCCATAAATGGCCAGTCACTAAGGACCAGTCACCATGAACTGATACGGGCACAGGGAGGAGCTCTAATGTCCATTAATGATGAGGGAGCAGCTCTGTGACACTTTTGGACAGCAGGATAAAACTGTAGGTGTCTTCGCAGCCACTGAAATGCACACGGATGGTGCCTGGGGCACTGCAGCCAGCACACGGGGCTTGGGACTGCCACTTGCCCTGCGCCCCGCAAAGGACACGGAGCAACCAAGCCACGGCCGTCGCTGCCGCTGGCACTGTTCTCTCTGTGTGCCGGTCCTGCTCACCGAGCCAACGTGCACCGAGGCAGGGCAAATGAATTCGGGTCTCACCAGCTCCTGTGGGAACAGGAGCCTGTGGGCACCACCACGCTTCTCCCCTGGGTAGGGAGGACAGAGGAGCCAGGACAGCCTGGCCCCGGAGGCTTTAGCCCTCCGGAGGTTCCAAGAGCACCAGGTGCTCCTCGGGATGCTCCTCGACCTCCAGGCACCCCTCGGGGACAAGGCAGGTCTGAGCCCAGGCAGGGAGTTGGCCGTCGGCTGGGGCTGGTGGCAGGACCGGCACAGGCACAGCCAGGCCAGAGCCCAGCACTCCTGCAGCAGGCCGGGTCCTGGGCTGGGCTGAGGTGGGGGTCTGGGGCCCAGGGCCCGGGGAGGTGGCGGTGGAGGCCCCGGACGGGGCTGCTGGGGGCCATTATGGCCGGTTAGTGACTTTACGGGCCCTGGCAGCGTGCTCTTACCCGGGGAGATGGGGGTAGGTTAACCCCCCTCGCCAGGGACGGGTGGCGTCATGCCTACCGTGGGGTGAGAGCAGCTGGGGAAGGTATCGGGGAGTAATTCACAGGCGGTCAAGTTAGAGACCCTTTTTAGCACATGTAAGTTTGCAGCAACTCCCTGAATGTCCGGACCAAGCAGTGCACACCTCTGACCCCAGCCTCTTGCGGGCACTGACAGCGTCTGATGGTGTCCCTCAAATTGAACAAACCACCTTTAAGTAGCTAGAACGTACTGGCATACTCTAACAACCATAGCAACTCCTTTCTAAACTATTTTAGAAAATGCATAGCTTTAATCACCTCTTTAAAGTCTTTTTCAAAAGCTCTGGTGTATAGTGAGTGTTGAAAAGGCTCCCTCAGCCTTCTAACATTCAGCATATTTTCTCTCAAAGTGACACGTATTTCAGTGCGCTAGTATGGCAGATATCAGCCACCACCAAGGTAAGGTTGCACAACAACATCCACTGTCATCCTAAGTTTGCTTAGGATGCTTCCAATGAGTATTTGACCTCACATTTCCCATGCTTGGTCTCTCTTAAGAGAGGTTGTTTTGTTTTGAAACTGGGAACAAAATCCCAGTAGGTATTTTCAAGTTCAAGGGAAGTGAAAAGAAACAAACCCGAACCCCAGTGTGCAATCCTCCCCTCTGTAAAAATATTGAGGCTTTACTTTTTTCAACAGGCCTCCAGCATGGAGAGAAAAAAGCCGTTCTCAGGACCAGGTCTGGAAATAGGACTTATCCAAGGCCACTAAATCTCTGGCTGTGATGTATGTTACATTACGCTGAGACAGGAGGAGGGTGGAACCTGAAGTGAAATTATTACCAGCACTTGAAAATTCCCCAAGTGTGCTTTGAGGCATCTGTTAGAGTTTTGTAATGGACCTTAACAAAGCTTACGGGCCAAGTCATTGCTGCTTCAGGGTTTCTGCTGGGATAGTCTGCATGAAGAAGACTTCAACGTCAGCTTCACAAAGCAGATTCCTCGGAAGACCTGTCCTTTATTCAGGAATCAAAGAAAGTCACAGGTCTTCCAGCATCTAGGGAACTCCTGCATTTCAGCTGCTGGAGAGATGCTCGTTTCAGTTGGGAATCAAGTCCTGAGTTTTCATCTTTTATTCTACCTGAGATAAAGCAGTCACAATGTAAATAGACATATTCCTGCCTTTTCAAATCAGCTTTGTGACAAGCTATATTTCCAGACAGGCAGTAACAAGAACAGGCATGGGAAGAGAGCCTTCCTCATGCCATCACTATTAAAGATTTAGAGATCTGTTCTCCATTTCTTTCCTTTTCCCATCTCTTCCACATCTCTGCAAAACTGTTTAGAAAATAAAGCTTTTCTAATCTGGTGGCTTTCTCCTCTGAGTCTGCAGGACTCTAAGTATGAAATAGAAGCAAGGCAAAACCTGATTAATCACATTGCTTAAAATCATGGCCCAAATCTCACTGGGTTTACTCATGTGATTAATGTTTCATTCAAACAGAGGAACAGGGAGCAAACGATGAGTTATCCCACTGGTTTCAGAGGGTCGTGGATTTTTGCATGGGTATTTCCAGCTACTCTTACAGCTAAATGGAGGTTTAACCACACTGGAACTGGCTAGGCTAGTGTGCATGGAAATGCAAAAGACGAAGATTCCAAAAGCAACAACACCTTGGCCAAATAGCACGAGTGAGGTGTTTTCTAATCCTGTTTGCTTGATTAACAGCGTGGCAAGACACACTGCATGTTTATATTGCAAACAGGAGCACAACTCCAAGTTAGAGGTGGTTTTAAAAGATCTTTATATTGACTGATTGTGTTCAAGCTAGGAAGGGGTAGGGGTGCGGTACCTATGGGAGAGCATTACATATGCTGTAAACACATTTTTCTCCTGGCCTAGCAGCAAAACTATGTGACACCCCACTCTAATGAATACTAGCCAAGCAGTGAAGGAACCTGTTGCTAGTTGGGCAAAAAACCTTTCACAAAGCAGCAAGTCAGTCATGAGAGGTAAGGTTCATCAAGCTGAGGGTAAGAAAGGGTAATGACTGGAAACTGCATGGGAAATGCATACTTGAAGTCGTGGTTAAGAGGACTATGGCAAGAAGGGCTGTTATAAAACTGACTTTTCGCCCCTGAGGAAGGAAAGAGAAAGGAGTATCTGACATTTGGAAACATATTCCTTTCAGTAGCCTTCATGCTCTTGAGACATGCCAAATCATTGTACAGACATCCTTATGGTATTTTCAGCCCAGAATGAAGCTACAGCAGACAAAGGAACCAGGCAAACAGGATGCCAGCGAGCCCTGCTAAAGGAAACACGATGTAAATCAGGGAGAGGAGTACACAATGCCTATAGGATGTATTCTTTCTATAGCAGGGGCCAGCTCAACCTTTGGCTTGAGAACAAGATCCAGCCCAGGCAACCATGTTAAATGACATTGTGTGGGGAGGATGTGATGGGCTAGCTTTCACACATCAAAGGGTATCATCAAAATTCATGGCACAGGAACACAGATTTTTGTACAGATCTGATCCATGCCCCGGCTAACCCAATTTCCTGCTCTCAGCCACAGCCTATGACTTAATGCTTGAAGGGAAGGAGGAACTTCCCTGGGTTTCAGCTCACTGACAGTGCAGCGCTAGACATGGAAAAGTTTCTTAGCTGATCCCTACATTTGTTCAGCAACCATCTCATTAGGACTGCTCGACACCAGTGCATTACAAATGTAGGTAGCAATGTCAGCAGCATGGCAAATCGTGAGTCATGTAGTATTTCTGCGGCGCTGTAGTATGGAAAGCAAACCCAGGAGCACAGTGATCTTATTTGTTGATCCTGTGTGTTGGCAGACTCTTTCAAATAGTTTCTCTGCACCATCAAATAACAACTAAGAAAAATTAAAACAAAATATTCCTATCTGCTGAGAAATGTAATTCTGTTCAGCACTGGCCTGTCTCTGTTTGAGTTGCTCCTGTCAGACAGAGACCTCATCACTGCTGCTCATGCAACAGGGTCAAGGAGACCTGACAACAGCAGAGCAAAGTTTTCAGCCATGTCCCATAAACAAGGGAAGTACTCCAAGCCCTTCCCTGCCTGCACAGGAGGGTGAGGACTGGACCGCACTATGTTTTGAAACAAATCCATAACCAGCAAAGGAAACAACTGCACTGGAGCGGAATCCCTTGGCTAATTCTTTATTTTCTAATGTAGATGGGGCCAGAAGTGTGGAATTGGGTCCGTCTGAGATGCCTTCCCTGTGATAACGTGCAGTTTGCATCTTTCCAAAGCACAATGATTTGGAATAACAGTTGTCAAGGAATTTATCTTGAATGACCTTTTGAAAACAAATTCCCAACTGTTGGATTTGGTTTGTTTGG
>JAVJGG010000008.1:9153498-9164006 GCA_035590195.1 Aviceda cuculoides | reverse complement strand
GTCCCCCTAGCAACCCGTATGGGGAAAAATTCCTTTAACAGAAAAAAACCCAGAAGAGTTTCTGAAACTCCAACAGACTGTTTCCATCTTCTTGGCACCCTCCCTTCAGGTATTTATATACATTGACGAGATGCCCCTGAGTCTTTTCTTCTCTAAGCTGAACAGTCCCAGCTCTCTCAGCCTTTCCTCATGAGAGATGCTCTAATCCCTTCATCACCTTAGTGGTCCTTTTCTGGACTCTGTCCGGTATGTCCATGTCTGTCTCCAGTCAGAACTGAACACAGTACTCCAGATGTGGCCTCTTCAGTGCTGAATGAAGGGGAAGGAAGGATCACCTCCCTTGACCTGCTGACAATACTTTGTCTAATGCAGCCCAGGATACCATTCACCTTCTTTGCTGCCAGGGCACATTGCTGGCTCATGTTCAACTTGGTGTCCACCGAGACCCCTAGGTCCTTTTCTGCCAAGCTATTTTCAAGCTGGGTGCAAAAGGTTGTTCCTCTCCAGGTTCAGGAATTTGCACTTCCCTTTGTTGAACTGCATGAGGCTGCTGCCAGTCCATTTCTCCAGCCACCTGAGGTCCTTTCTGGCATGACAGCGCAATTCTCAGGCATATCACCTACTCCTCTCAGTTTGGTGTCACTTGCAAACTTGCTGAGGGTACAGTCTGCCGCATCATCCAGGTCACTAATGAAAATGTTGAACAGGACTGTACCCAGTACAGACCTCTGGGGTACACTGCTAGTTACTGGCCTTCAACTATACTTTGTGCTGCTGAACACTACCCTCTGGGCATGGCCATTCAGCCAGTTTTCAGTCTACTTCACTGTCTGTTCATCTAGCCCATACATCAACAGCTTGTTTATGAGAATCTTATGGGAGACAGCATCAAAGGCCTTACTGAAGTCTGGGTAGACAACATCCACTGCTCTCCTCTAATCTACCAGATCAGTTATTTCATGGTAGAAGTTTAGCAAGTTGGTCAAGCATATCTTCCCCTTGGTGAATACATGCTGACTACTGCTGATAAGTCTCTTGTCATTCATGTGCCTGGAAATGGTTTCCAGGATTAGCTGCTCCATCAGCTTCCCAGGGATAGAGGTGAGGCTGATTGACCTGCATTCCTCTGGGACCTCCTTCTTCCACTTCTTGAAGTGAAAGAGTGACACTTGCTTTCCTCAGGCACTTCTCCCAGTCATCACGATCGATCAAAGATTATTGAGAGTGGCCTTGCAATGACATCAGCCAGCTTCCTCAGCACTCACGAGTGCTTCTCATAAGGGCCCATGGATTTATATGTGTCCAGTTTGCTTAGGTTAACTAAATACTCCATTTTAAATGTCAATCCACTCTAATTTTTCAGTCTCTGTGCTGGGAAGAAATCTTAAAGGATTGTCACAGAAGTAATAACGATATTTTATTATTTATTAAGGCTTATTTTATTCTTTTATTTTTATTTTATCAAGCCTTAAAAGTTCTCTCTCTCAGGGAGAAGACTTTAGGAAACATCCTTTTTAAGAAACTATTAGCTTGCTAGATAACCTGTAAATTAACCCATGGACTCTTGCAGTGGTACCTAATTATCTCCTTGCCTAATGAGAGTATTTATAAGTTATAAAAATAATATTATCTAAATTGTAGTATTAGAAAGGGGGGAAAATAGAGAAGTAGAAAACTGGTCTTAGGATCAAGCAGCTACTTTTATATTCTTGTGGATCTCTACTCTAAAGGAAAATCAGAAAGTTCACAAGAGAGGCATGAAAGAAGTATTTCAGATACTTTCTGATCTAAATGAAATTAAGTTAATACAGGGTTGAGGGAGGAACCTATTTATCAGTTGTGGACATGTCAGCCATTCTTTCCTGGATCTCTATGCAGTCAGTGGAAAGAAATATTTTAAGAGCATAAGTGATCTAACCTACTTTTAGATACATACCACAGGGTGGGATAAATCATGACCTTGAAGCCTCTTTTTCTCTCAGTTGGTTATAAAAAGATCCAAGGATGACTAGCTGAGATCTGGAGACCTTTTTCTCGTACTTTTAGAGTTAAATAACTAATCCCATCTGTTTTTTTCTTTTTATGTCAAAACAACCTGGAAAACAAGTGGGTTTTTTTCTGTTGCAATGTATTTTGTATGCCTTAAATATCAAGTATTTAAAAAAAAAAAAAAGAATATGTGTAAGATGCTGTAGCCTGTATACTCCAGCAATCAATACCATGAAAACAAGTTGTTCAGCAAGACTTTTCTTCCATCTCTTTTAGGAAAGAGAATCTCTGAGCATCACTATGCTGGTTTTAGCTTAAGCTGACTAATGGAAAATACTGGACAGGGGGACAGGTTTGAACACTGTTGTGTCTGCTAGACTAGTTGCATAAGTCATATCTGCAGATAAGCTGCTACTAACCTGAAATTCATTATTCAAGACTCTATTTCAGATACAGTGAAACTAGACTGTTGGTGCTCCATCACGTATTTTATGTTGATTTCATTCTTGCCTCCAAAATGCTTAAGGAGCCTGATTTAAAAAAAAAAAAAGACAAACTCCTCCTTTAAATTCCTTTGGTCAGGCAGTGAATCAAGAACTATATCTCCTTTGTATAAAAAATAAACAAACCCCAAACCAAAACAAACAAAAAAACCCCTGCCAAAAACAAAACCCGCAAATTTAGATGTAACTCAAATAGAGGTAGTCACTTTCAGAAGTCTAATTTTAGGGTTCTGCAGTCTGGAAGTCTGAATCTTCCTCCAAACAGAAATAGAAAAGCTCTTTTAGAGGAACCATAACTCATTTTGAGATGGAATTAACTGTTTTATCTTTCTGTGAACTGAAGAGGCATCAAAACATTATTTTAGACTAGAAATGTGGCCTCCAGGCAACTGTAAAATAAACCTAACTGCAAGTGCCTAAGGAATTTTCCCTACAAAACCTAGATTTGCCTCCCAAACTCATGCACTGGACTCCTGATTGTCTGTCCTGTTTATCTGTCAGTTCATTCCCTGTTTGTGTCCTTTACCATGTGAATTGCCTTCTTCCAAGGCAGAGGCACTACAAAGGGACTAGCTCTACCCAGTATATATAAAGCTATTCAGTGTCATTTGTCATCAGATTACAGGCAGGTGCCTTATCAGCATTTATACAGATATAGCTGATTCATGTCCTCAAAGACTTTAAGGCAGGACTTTTTAATATTGACGTCTTGACTTTATGTACTCGTTTCATGCAGGTTGCACTTAATGCACTGAAATACTGCTTTATGTTAAGTCCAGATTTCCTAAATTAAGGCCTTTTCCAAAAGAACTGACCAAAAATACTTTTTTGAGTCTAGCCCTAAAAGTCCTATCACAGGGAAATAGCTAGGCTGGGACTATCAGAAGAGTTAATATCAGGTGTGGTAAGACCCTGGCTAGCATCCTACCCAATACTTCTTTCTTTTCTTGCTGCATGTCCTTTTTTCCTATCATCTTAGAGATCTTATTTTGGCCAATTCATTCTCTCTCATTACATTCATAATGATGTAAAAAATTGTATTTTTCTCCTTGTGTGGAGAGTATTTAACTTAAAAATATATACTGTGTGTGTACAAACAGCTGGTCCATTTGGATCTGTAATGAATTTTTCATATGTATGTGTTATGCTTATACATTTATTTTAGCTAAGTCATTTAGCTTTTCCTTTAGGAAAGAACCTGAAGATTAATTACCTTCATCTCAAAATACACAGTGAGTCTGATAAGTGCAGGAAGAAAGGAAAATTTTCTTGTAAACAAGAAGGCAAGAACAGAGAATTTTTGTAATTTAGACATACTGGTGATCAAATATATAACAAACTGCCCTTAGGTAAGTTTTTGTTTTGCTTTTGTATTTGTTTTGTTTCCTTGAATTATCCTCTGTTTCCATAAAGGAAGAACAATGGACAGATTTTATCCCTGGGCTAGTAAATTTTCATGACTTTTCATCTTCCTGCCTTACACAGTATTATAGCCTCCCAAGGAAAATGCAGAAATCTAAATCCCACACACTGCGGTAAGCTATCTGTCAGATAGCTCAACCTGAGAACAACCTCACTCTTTTATAAGCAACAGCTAGTCACAAAAGGGTGAAAAGTCCCTGCTGTTCTCCTGAAATACAGTGGGGTTATCAGGGACTGTGCAAATTATCCAGACTTCTAAATAACAACAGACAATCTTCATGCTATTCCTTCAGCATCATATTTTTAATTCTGAATAGCTTTTAGCTTTTGTCCTCACAATCACTCTTACAGATCTTTGAAGTGATATTTGATTATTGGTAATACTTTATATACTAGCAATTTTTTTCTCTCAGCCTGAGCTATATATTTTGAGTAACTTTCCAGGTAAAATCTATAAAACACAGAAAAGCCAATAAAAAAAAAATCACAATAAACAACAATAAAAGAAGGCTATATTAAGCACTCAAAGGTAAGATTGTTTTCCAGTTTCAGGACCTGAATATTTCTCTCTCCATTATATTAATATGATAAAAATGAATTCTTATATTTACCAAATGTGTTATGATCACCAGAACATGAAATATAAATAAACTTCCATAATTATTTATTTCTGGGAATTAAAATTGAACTTTGATCACAGGATGATTTAGTAGTTTAATTAGTTATTAATGCCAAAACAATTTTATTATAATCAGGTTTCTGTACATACATTTAACTGGGAAAAAAATTATCATCATGGAAATCTGTTATATTTTCATAAAACTGCCTAATAAAACAGACCTCATAACAGCAGGTCATGAAAAGTTACAAAAATAGTTTTCAAAATATTGAAAACACTTTACTAAATGTTGTGATATACCTTTTACTTAAAAAGTCTAAGATTGACACTGCAGCACTCTGACAATTTCACTTGACTAAGAGTAGGAAAAAAAGTGTATGTGAGATCATTAGATCATATGGAAGGAACAACAGAAAAATTGTGTGAACATATGGGCAAGTAACTTTTAAAAATGCCCTGTGAAATTGGTTTCTAAACCTGCAGGAAAAAAACCCAAAACTATTTCTCATTCAAAAATCATATGTACATATTGGCTTCCACTAGATAATGAAAGCTACTGACTATGTTGTATTTTTGTAAGTCAGGGCCTTATAAAAATATTTTCTTGAGGAATTAAAATCCTGACAGCTGTCTTTCTCAGGTTTTCTTGCAGGTGCAGAGATTTTTAAAAGCTAAATCACAGGAAGCCCACAAAAAAGATAGGCACTTAATTCCCATCTTTACCATCTTCTGAAACAGTGTTCTGTGGAAAATTAAACAGCACGAATTCAAAAGGCTACATGTTCAAATCTGGTGTGACCCCACCTACATTAAAAATCAGAGCCAGCAACTGAACAAGTATAAATGATAAGAATTACCTTGATTTAAATAGACTTCTTTTAGGTTTAGTTTCCTGACAGACCTTATTATCCTACTTCTAAGGTTTTCATATTACTTAGCTATTTTATTTTTATGTACAGGTACATCTATGCATAAATGAAAACTTTATATACTATGTGATCATAGACACAGATTAATCACGATCATAGAGTTTTTTTACAGTTGACACCATGGCTATGTTCTGAAAAATCTAAGGCCACAGCATATAATTAAATGCTGTTATAAGTTAAAGGCTATGTCATCTTTTGGTACACTGCAACTCAAACCCAGAAATCTAGTTTCTTACCCTGATATTTGCTCTAAAAGCAGGAAAACCTTGCAAAAAGTAGTGATATTTAGTGTTCTGCTATAAACAGTGTACTGTTCAAAGCACTTATTTTATCAGAGAATCTTAATTCCATTTACTGTCAGTAAAAACTGTGTTCTTAACTCATCTATGATCATTTGGAAAAAAGTCTTCTCTTAAAGTAGTGGAGAGAATAGGAAGGAAATCTTTATAACTAATGCGCTAGACTTTTACCCACTACAAACCAGCATTGGCCTAATGGCAGCATATGTTTTCATTATTATTTTAGGGTTCATATATTTAACTGTTGCTTAGCAGCAAATTTTAAAACACACATTGTAGATTTGTGTGTGTGTGTGTAAGTAAATTAAGTTATGATACAATATTTGGATAAATAAACACATAGATGTAAATAATTGTGGAGTCAGTCCCTAGATTTACAATATCTACTACACATTTACATTTGAAACTGGATTATTTAAACAATGTAAATGCATTTAACACATATTAGAGAAATATGGCTATGATACCATTGTCATGGGTATATATTATAATATTTTCATATATTTATGATTCTTATAGACACTATATCTCTCTTTTCACTTGAGCCTCTAAAAATTTTTAGGTGGGAATAAAAAACTACCATTTTGATTCATCCAGATAATCTTGCACATATTTCAGTACAAGTTGTTAATTCTCTTTATTGCTTTACTTTCCTGTAGTAAGCATAATATCACTGTATTACCTAAGTTGTCTCAGCAAGATCATAAAAAACAATTTAAGAACTAAAGGTTCAAGTCTGTTTAATTCATTTAAATTATCCTAAAAGACCACATTTTTTCCCCTAGATCCAACTTCATAGCATCAGTAACACATTGAATATTCTTATCTGACTCTTTACTTAGTGACTATTTTACAGTGAAAAACCTAACACCTTATAACTATTTTATATATATACTTTTGGAAACAATCCCATAAAGTGAATTAAAATTAAAAAAAAAAAATCTTTGCAGATATATAAAATCTGCTTCCTTGTACTTTTTCTTTAGATGCAGGTCAGTACAATGTTATTAAAGTTCATGGGGTTATGCTTTCTTAATACATGTGTTCTGAATTGGACTTGCAATATACTTAGAAAGGAAATGGAAATGGATTTATGACTGTGTAATCTGTTAGGTAAGTAACACAACTAGTTTGGGGAAGTTGAAATATTTTCTATTGATTAATAACTAACACAGAACTAAATGCTTTTCTGATTTCAGTCTTATGAGACTGGTCATAGCCAACAAGGGTTCACGAGTCCTGCTTAATTTCCTTTTATGACAAGGTCACCCATCTATTTGACCAAGGGAAGCCAGTAAATGTGGTGTTTGGGGACTTTAGCAAAGCTGTTGACACTGTTTCACAGTATCCTTCTGCACAAAATGCCCAGCACACAGCTAGACAAGTCTATAATATGTTGGGTGAGCAATTGGCTGATGGGTCGGGCTCAGAGTTACAGTAAATGGGGTTACATCAGGCTGGCGTCCAGTCAGAGGAAACCCTGTTCTGGGCCTTGAAAAACAAGTTCTGTGGCAACATGACACAAAAATGGAATCAGATAACAGGAGTCATTTCAGAAACAACCTCATAGACACCTGGGCCAAGGAACACGGCACTGATTGGATGTATCTCATCCCCTATCATGCACCACCTTCTGGGAAGGCTGAACAATAGAGTAGACTGTTAAAGTCTATACTGAGTGATGGGTGCGGGGAGACTCAACCACTGGGATGCAAATTTAGCAGAAAGCACTTGCCTTGTTAACACCTGATTATCTGCTAACCAGCCTGGCTCTGCCCAACAAAATTACTAGCACTGCCACCAAAGATTTGAAGAAATTGGTCTATGTTGTCACAGAAAGGTGTTTAATAATAGACAGTGTTTAATTTGCTAGCCCAAGACAGCCACTAGAAGATGCAGTCAGCAAAGTGCAAAATGGGGAAAAGTAAAGTTTTCTACATGCTAGATTGGTTAGCAGAAGATGTAGTAGACATTGTGCATTTACAATACCTTGGACTCTTTAAACTGAGGCTGGATTTTTTGTATTGGAGGGAAAATAACTTTGCTTTAACAGTTTTTGTCAGTATCTTGGGACAGTGTACAAATATTTCTAAATGAATTTTTATGACTTTTTAATGCAAATGACCAGATACAAAGATCCTAATTGTTCAATGGAGAAAACAAAAGTGAGAAAGAAGCAAACAAATGTTTTTCATAAAAATATTAATATACAGCTTTGCTTTTCATCACCAGGTTACTAGGAAGCTATTTTTCTCTTCCAACAACTGGTCAGCAGAACTCCAACAGGACAGATCAGGGATATATGAAGGTGGCAGTGGAGGAAGACGGAAGATACAGGTTAAAGCTGTAATTCTGTGCAGCATAACTAAGAGGGAGTTTGTGCTGTAATTTTCTCACCTTTTTCTCACCTGTCTTTTAACTGTAAAATCTGCCTTAAATGCAGCCAGAGAAACCTCCTAGATCAATTTTTTTTGATGAAAACAAATACATCTGCACACCCAAACTGGCTGTGAGCTGACTGACACTTCTAATGTGATATGTGGGCAGTGTCACAGTTTCCTGACCTTGCCTTTTTGTTTTTCCATCTTTAGGTGAACCATCATAAAAAGACACAAAGTCTGCAACTCCATTGTCTAAACCAAGATGCCTAGTATCATCTGACATATTGTAGGGTATGTCGCTTTGTTTCTCCTTGCCAGATCAGAGGGCACTGGTCACCTCTGCCAGACATCCACTTACCATTTCTGTTTGGATGTTTGAACAGTCTCCAGAAAGGAGGACATGAACTGACATGATAACAAGGTTTTGAACTGTCAAAACTCTTGCTGTTTCTTTCTTTCATGCTTTAAAAAAACCTCTTGCAAAGAGATAGTATGTGTGAAGAAAAAGGGGGTAAGAAAATGGGCATGAGAAGACTTAATTTGGGGGAAGAATGTTGTTTTCAAAGTCATTCTTTGATTTCCCACTTGGATTTTTTTTTTCTTTTTTTCTTGCTAGTGCACATTTGCTTTCTTAATCATCTGTTATTTGTTGCTTTTTTTTCTTTTAGTTGCAATTTCAAATTAAAAAATCTTACTTAATTTTTATTAGTTTCAATATATCGTCATATTCCATAATTTTAGTACTGGAAAAGCATTTACAATTTGTTACAATATATTATTTATAGGGTATAAACAAGTAGAATTTGTTCACTGTGTAGAATTCAAGTTCAAAATATTTTAACTCTAGAAATTCAATGCCAATAATAAAAGCAATACTAAACCTTTTTTAAATAAACTCTTCGTGGATGTTAGAAGTGAAATTAGCAGGAGACAGAATGCCCATTTTCACAAAGAACACCAAAAAATATGTTCTTTCTGAGGAGCCAGTTTATTCTCTATGATCTAAGTAACAATAAAACCAGGTATAAAACAAAATTAGCTGTTAAAGCAAAGCAACAAAAGGCTTATTTCTCACCTAACTGAATCATGCTGAGTCCTCAAGTGCAGAAGGAACAGAAAGTTGCTGTATACATTTTTTTTTTTCTTTGCTGAGTCTCTGTTTTTTCCAGCTGGCTGCAATCTCAGAAGCTAAACACTGTGGAGTAGATTAGTCTTATTTCTGAGAGGTGTGGTATTCACTGCATCTGCTGACTGTAGCTTACCTCCAGGTCTGCACTTTTAGTCTTCCTCGTGAGTCGTATTGATCTTTTCAGAGAAGCTAAGTCTTTCTGTTCTTGTCAAACATCAGATTAGTCTGGACTATCTGTTATTTCTCAGTGCTGCTTCTACAGCTGTTCTTTCAAACGTGTTCGTTCCTAACATGTAGGCTAAGAACACCCATGAGGATATCATCCTGTCTTAGTCACGCTGAGAAGTATTATCCCCCAAGAATCTCATCTTTTTATTAGCAGTAATAGTAACAAGATCTGAATGATACAATCCTGAAAGACAAAGGCTGAGAACAGCAGTTTTGAGAATAAGCTGATATGTCTGCCAAACAGTTATGAGCTAGGGGTGTAACTTTGGTTTCATATCAAGGAAGAACAAGAAATAAATCTCTGTCTAACAGCCCACTGAGATTTTTTTTGTTTTATACAGAGTTTGCACTTTCATGTGACATAATTTATGAATTACAAAAATGTCCTGCATATTTCATATGCCTCACTGAGTGCAATTGCTGGTGTTGAAATGCTCATGGTGCTAGCTATCCGAGCATCTTCCTCTAGCACCTTTTTCATTACCTCCCACTCCCGTGCCCAAATCGTGGGCACAATGTGTACCTTCTTCTGTTGCTGATAAAAGAACTGACAGAATTTAGAGAATGCAATATACTTTCTAATTCAATTAGCAGCTGATGTGTTTCCATGGTGTATTATGGGACATATTGTGTGTAGTACTTCCTGCAGTCCAATCAATATAATTCATTCTTGCTATATGGCAAAAATAGGTGTATGTCATTATCTTTTTTGATTGAATCAATTTTGCTTGTAGTAGTAAAAAAATCTTGAGAAACCATGGTTTTGTGTTCAAAACTAGATTGTCTTTCAATGAGGAAGTCACTTCTACTGGGTCTGGTTGGGATGGAGTTAACTTTCTTCATAGCAGCCCTTATGGTGCTGTGTTTTGGGTTGCTGGCTAAAACAGTGTGAATAACCCACCAGTGTTTTGGCTATTGCTAAACATTGCTTACAACAGATCAAGGCTTTACAATTTACTCTTGGGGGGGGGGGGGGGGGGGGGGGGGGGGGGGGGGGGGGCGGGGGGGG
>JAVJGG010000008.1:9129943-9153488 GCA_035590195.1 Aviceda cuculoides | reverse complement strand
TTCTCAAATCCTCCCCGCCCTGCTCCTGTTTGACCTTCTCCAGAGCAAGTAGGCTGGAGCTGGGCAAGAAATTAGGAGGAAACACAGCTGGGGCAGCTGACCTGAAATTGGCCAAAGGGATATGCCATACCATATACTGTAATGCTCAGCAATCAAAACTAGAGGTAGAGTAAAATGCAGTGGTGGTATCCTCCAAGGTGGCCCTGAGCATCAGTCTGCTTGTGAGAGATGATGAATGATTTGCTTTGCATTACCTGTTTTTTCTCTCTTCACTTATTAAACTGCCTTTATGTTGACCCATAAGTTTTCAGCTTTTGCTCTTCTTCTCCCCCACATCCTGCTTGGGAGGAGGAGAATGAGAGCCACTGTGTGGGTGGTTAGATGCTGGATGGGGTCAACCCATCACATTACTTTACAAAAATGTCAAATTCATTCTTGAAAAGATAAGCCTTTGAAACACTTTGGTTTTTTGCAGATTTAGCCACTGAAATATGTAAATGATTGGAATTTTCTATTTAGTATCGCTCTTTCTATGTTATAGTATCTGCAATTTATAGCAAACTTTAAAAAAAAAAAAAAAAAAACAACCAAAAAGCTTATTAGTGTCCTAACTGTAATAGAAGTAAAAAATAATATTTTTTTCGGAGAATTCCATAAGTAAGAAAGGCACTGGAGATTGGATTTGCTTGACCAGGTTTTTATCTGTTATGTATTGTCTACACCCTGTATAGTTAAAAAGGAAAAACAGGCAAAACCATTTAATTGTATCTCATACATAAGTAGACATCTAAAATAAGTCTTGATGGTTTACCTCGTTTTCATATACCTGAGTTTCTTTCACAGAGACATTTTGAAAAAATAAGCCTCAGTATTTAGGAGATTAAAGTTTTATCCTTTTTTTCCAATGCTCTGGTCAAAGGAACAGTTCTGGGCCAAGAACATTGGCCAGTCTGTGTGGCTCATGTCTATGCTGGATATTGTAGCTGTTGATATATAATTTTTTGGGTGTAACGTCTTGGTAAAAGGCTCTGTGTAGATGGAGTCTGTGTACTTTGCCTTAGGGTTGTATCAGCTGAAACCATTAGAAAGATCAATAGATTGCTTCTTCCTCACAAGCAACTGCATATGCTCAGTTACAGGAATCTGGGACATAATGTGGGACAGGCGAGGAGGAAATTATGTAGGAGGCCTCAGCACACATAGGGACTGAGAAGTCATTAAGAACAAGGTCAGATGACAAAGTAAAAAGCTTTCCCTGACGAACCAGGAAAAGATGCTAAATGGTACTGTATTTAGGATTGAAAGGTGTACCCTAAAGAACTGACAGGGACACAGCGGGCAGAAAAAAAGATTCGTTTCACATCTTTCAATTTTAATATTTTATACAACACACCTGATTTTGTTGTATTTTAAAGATTTTTCCCTCTTTTAATTCTGATGGAACCTAGCTGTAAACATTGAAAATCTTTAGGTGCTTTTCTTCCCTTTTTAAGGAATGTGTCCATTTCATGCTGACTGAAGTTCTGGTGCCATCAATTAAGAATTTAACCTTACAAGGTTTTCTGGCTACTGTGATGACAAGATTATTCAGCTCACAAAGGAGCTACCCTGCTGGCAGAAAAGTTGTGTGTAGGGCAACCTAAAGTAAACTTTCCACGAATTCATTTCAGGACAGTGTGCATTTGGGAAGCTGTGGAGGAGTTTAGATATAATGTTCATGCAAAAACCACCCTGTGTCAGTCCAGGAGACCACGTAAGCGTGCAGCTAACTCCCCAGAGCTGTAGACAGAGTACTTAGTTTGGAGAAGTCAGAACTGTGGTCCTCTGAGGTGTCCATTCATTTTCCATTAGACAATAATGCAGGTATAATTCCGTGGGCAGTTTCTGACACTCATGAATGTGACTTTCCCTCATACAGCCAGGCACCATCATTAATTTTGGGTATGGCTTAACTTTCCAACCTGTTTTTATTTTCACGTTTTGCTATAAAAATGGTCTTTGTTATTGGGAATTTTATTTATCTGAATGTTGTTACAGGCTGACCTGATTTCTTGTTTAACAACTTGAGTTATGAGTTATAGGCCTGTTTCTTCCATCCAGTTTGCACATCAGTTTTTTTATTGTGAAATATAGCAAAATTTTTGAGCAATTGAACAACAAAATATGGGGAATCAGCTCTCATAAGAATAATTGAAGATGACGAAAAAGCAATGTCAAGGTTTGGGAAAACTGAAAACTTGAGTATTGTGCTGTCAGTACTGGCAAACTAACTGGTAGTGAGACTGTCGGGTTTTGTTGTTATTCTGTAAGTCTGCATATGATAATTTGTTGTAGATTTTTCATTTCTGCAGGATCTCTTACATGAACTGTAACATTTTCTATAAAATATTTTTCTGTGAAAATAATGCATTTTTTCTATAATTAGATGTGTCAAGTATAAACACAGAACTGAAGAAAAGGAAAAAAAAGAAAATAAAACCAGAATGTGTCTGTTCTATGTCAGAAACAAGACCTGGCAGGGTAAAACCTAAACTAAAAAGAGCACAGAGTATAAATACATTGGCTCCTGCGCATAGTCTGACTTCATGTATTCAGCCCATGCATAGAAATGAAGCAACACAGCTGGGAGCCACTGCCTGGAAATAGCCTGTTATCAGAAACCTGGCATAAGTGATGGAATGTCACAAGCAAGGACTATGTGTTGTTCATTTTAATGACAACGACTTGTGCAGTAAGAGCATCTGGTGCCTGAGAGTATGGCTTTGCTTATGTCTCAGTATGCGTGCTTTGTCTTGTTGCTTACTCAGGTGATTTAGTACAACATTAGTAGGCTAAATTTCATTGGACTGGAAAAGGATCATTAAAGTATTTCAGAAGTAAAAAAAGGATCTCTTACAGATTTCGTTCTCAGTGTTGAAAATACTGTTATGCTACACCGTATTCAGACACTTTCAGTTGGTCCTCTGTTGCAATTAAAATGGGGTAAGCTGACAACACCCTTTCAGATTTTAAAAAGATACATATTTTTGTCTGTTGAAATTGTATTTCTAAAAGCTGTAGTATACTCATTTATCATACTGTATTATACTCAGCTCCTTTACCTCATAAACAAGCACAGACCTTCTGCTATTCAGCTTTATTCTCATCAATGAGATTATTGTCTGTTTGGCAAGGAAAGAACTGAAGGTGACGTAAAGAAGTTAAGTATAGTTTAGATAAGAAATCCTCATGGTATTTGACTAACGAGAACCCAGTAATATTGCTGTTTCTGACAGCTTTTAATCAAACTTAGTTAAAGTAATCATACAAAATAACTGTTTATAAGTAGGTGGCTGCTACTTTACATGATTAAAGGCTTATTTCTACCAATACAGAGGAGCACAGAGGAGCAATGGCAGGATTGGGAACCCCAGTAACCCAGTCAGAGAGACGAGCAGGGCTGTCCCTGGAGCGCCTCAGCCCCGTGGGTCGGGGGGACACCCGTCACCCTGAGTCAGTGGCGAGGCTCTCCAGATCACCTTCAAGAATGAGGGGAGGTTTATTTATTTGCAACGTTTAGGTGAGGACCCAGAGGCAGGAAAAGTGGGGATCAAATGGGAGTTGGGAGGAATCAGTGTGGGAAAGCAGAGGGCTAAGAACTCAAAGAGGACCAGCCTGTTAGAAGCTCTCAGGCATTTATTCTTAACATGACTTGCGTACCTGCATGATTCTCAAATTTTTTAAAGATTTTTGGGGACTTTGATATATCCACAAAAATATATTAACTGAAGACTGACACTCCTTATGTTCCACCTTGTGCCCAACTTGAACATAATAACCCGAAAAATAGAATACTGTAATTAATGGGAAAAACATACTACTCTCTTCTACTGTTTTGAGAAGGAAGAATTTTCCTAACTGAAGCAGGACCACAAAGCAGAACGGCAATGCTTGGGAATGCAAGAATCTATTCAGTGGGTAATGAAAACTTGGAGGGAGATGGGAAAATAGGAATGACACTTGGAAATACTGAAATCACACTGAGGCATCAAGTATCAGTTCAGTAGTTTGTTGCCCTCTGCCACATGGGTAAACAATTACAGTGGAAAAGGGTTTTCATTTTTTTCAGCTGTTTCCTGCTTTTTGTTGTAGTTGTTGGGGGTTTTTTTAAGATCTTGAGATAAGCTGAAATTATCTACTGTTTCATCATGGTCAGTGATTTCAAAACTGAAGCTGGTGTAGTTAATTTTAGTTAAATCCACTATTTGTGAATAAAGGTCTCCGGGGACATTCTGTATCTCTGATTGTGTATAAGAGATGTACAGGATAAAATATTTTATAACATTAAGAAGCAGAACAAATTGAAATCAAACAGATATTTGTTAAAGTTTGTTTGTTCTTCAAAAAAGAAAAAAGCCAACAAAACCCCTAATGCAGAGGTAATACTTCTTGTGCTCCTGAATGAGTCATTTCTGCTATGCAGTTTCACACTTTTGCAGAGGAATTTAGTTATGGAGCTCCTCATAAGTATTACATTATCTTTCCCATTCTAGCCAGAAACCCTTGGTCATTTACTCAAATGAGTTTCTTGTCTATCAAAAAAAAAGATTCAATTTACAGACCCTCCTCAGTTTTTTTTATTTTCTTCTTTTCAGTCATTTGTGAATCTTTATAATTGTTACACAGTTACAGGACTAACACAGCAATAATATATTCTTAGCCTTCATGTCACAACCATAGGTAAGATAATGTAACCAATCATGTATCTTTTAACACCAAAATCTTATTCTGAATAATATGGTACGCATCAGAAAGAGGAAGGTAATGTTTTCAGAAAGTATATAGCCAGATGTGCTTAGAAAGGCCATTCTTTTCCTTGTTTTTATCACTTACTGCATGAAGGATCTGATACAAAAATCAGTCTTCATAAAATTGTTACAGGCATGTGGAGAAGAGACTACAGGTGCCAAATTTGCAGTTAAAAAACTTAATTCTTGTGAAAAAATGCAGTACGCTTTCTTTTCCCCCCCCGTGTTCTCCAAATGTTAAATTTATTTTCAGAAAAATACTAGAAAACTGTCCACAATTCATGCTTTGAATTGCATAACAGCATCTTTCATTTCTGAGGAGATGTCAGGGTAATGGCTAGATGCTATTTTCTTGATGAAAGAAGTGGATGTGGCTAAATATATTTCACGTTACTCATTGAATAATTTAGCTTAACATTTACTTTTTTTTGTGTGACTAAGCTCATAAGTCATTGATTACATTTTTTGTTAAGTGGTGGACAAATTAATTTTCTACATCAAATGAGTTGTTTTCAGGTACTGCAATGGTTTAAAACATTCTCCATGTGGTCAAAATAAAAGATCCAGTACAAATAGATATTTATATTTTATGCGCTTGGGAAAGTCATCCAGAATCAAGGCAGAAAACAATAAATACTTGAAAAACAAAGCAAGCAAAAAACCAGGAAACAAAGCACAACACCCATTTCATAGTTCATGTGTATATTTTTCACACGTTCCGTTTTTCTGAGGAAGCTCCTAGAAGACAGGATAAAAGGCAGCGCAGAAACAGATGAGATAAGCCTGAAGAACGTCTCCTGTGAATCTCTACTGTTCAGTCATTTCTATATCTTGCCTAAATTTGTTTGAGAGTTCTATACATATCAGCAAAATCTGTTAATCATTAATTCCTTCACTCTAAATATATACAGTTAGCCCCTATCAAGTTTTATATAGATTTGTCTTGTACATTCAAACTCCTTGTGTTGTGGTCTAACACCAGCTGCAACCAAGCACCACACAGCCTCTTGCTTGCTCCCCTACAGCGGGATGGGGGGAAGAGAATTGGAAGGGTAAATGTGAGAAAACTCATGGCTCAAGATAAAAGCAATTTAAATAAAATAGTAATAGTAATAATAATAACAATAATAATAAGAATATTTTTTTAATAAAAAGGTGAATCACAAAGAGAAAGAGAGAAAACCCAAGACAGACAACTGATGCAAATGAAAACAACTGCTCACCACCAACCGACTGATGACCAGCCAGTGCCCGAGCAGCAGCCCCCCAGCCAGCTTTCCCCCTAGTTTTATTGCTGAGCATGACATCATATGGTCTGGAATATCCCTTGGCTCAGTTGGGGTCAGCTCTCCCAGCTGTGTCCCCTCCCAAATCCTTGTGCCCCTCCAGCCTGCTCGCTGGTGTTGTGGGGGGAGAAGCAGAAAAGCCCTTGGCTCTGTGCAAGCCCTGCTCAGCAGTAACTAAAACATCCCTGTGTTATCAACACTGTTTCCAGCACAAATCCAAAACATAGCCTCATGCTAGCTACTGTGAAGAAAATTAACTCTGTCCCAGCCAAAACCAGCACACCTTGTCTCCCCTTTAGTGCCAGTTTTTAAAATAATTCAGTGATAGGAATCCATTCCTGAGATTCTTTAGGAAGCATATGGCTTCAAAAGAGGAAACCTTTTCAACAAGGAAGCAGAGTTCATCTTTGTTCCTAGCTCACACAAAAGAAGAGTATAAGGATTTTCTTTTTTTTCAGCTTCAGACTGACAAGGGGAAGAAATAAATGAAGAGAATGGAAAGAAACACTCAAAGACCTAAGAAGAGGCTGTAAGAACATAGCTTCATTGCCCTCTCCACATACACTTGGCTCTTTTAATGAAAAATGTCATTATCCTACAATAAAAGAAATGGGAGTGGCAGGAGGAGGAATCAGTTGAATATATACAATGAGCAGAACCTTTTTAATTTCACCTTTCCTAGATCTTGCGAGGACAGTTGCAGCTGCCAGGCAATCAAAGACTCTACTGTCTCTGCTCTGCTCTGCGAAGTATTTTAGGCAAGTTCACAGTAAGGTAGTAGCATGTCTTCCTGCTATGCTTAAATGTATTACATTACTATGTCTGCCAGCAAATTCACTTATTCTTTAGACTTACATTAAGGGTAAGCTGTTAGACTATTTATAATACAGATTTTGATAAATTCAACTTTTTTAGTGACTAACAGTAAAAAATGAATTAATCTAGATATTAGATTAGTGTAGGAAAGTTCACATTAACTTATGTCAATTCAAACTTGTTAACAACTACTGTTGTGGCTAGGGTTGCAGATAACTTATGACATGCTCTGTGTTTGGATTTCTCTCATTTTTATTGGATTGCTTGCTTGTTTTGGAGCCACTAAGCACATTATGCTAAAACTGCTTCCTAGTCTTATTCTGTATGACCAAGTAAGCTATGTATCAGAGTTGTAATGGAGAAAATTCTACTGTATATACATAGATATAAGTAGGAAATTATTTGATTTGTGTTGATAATAACCAAGTTAGGATACCCGTAACAAGAAAATGGAATCGGTGTGCTTAAAACTGATAGAGGGGGAACAAAGCATTATTTCTCACAGCAAACTCTATTATGAAAGGACAGAAGATAGATATATCTTGCAAACCTATTCAGAAGCAAGCCACTTGAAGGGATTCAAAGTTGAAAAACTAAAATAGTAAGCGCCTGAAGTTTTCTACTTCCTAGATTAACACTTGCAAGATGCAAGGTGATTCAGAGGATGGAATTTGTAAAATTGTAAGAGTCAAAACGTTATGAAAGTCATTTATCTTGCAGATCACTGGCCAACACATAATTGCTGACTGCAGGCCATGTTCAGATGAAAGTTCTGTAAGTTGAACAGAAAGTGGAGCTGCACATAAAACTGAGGAACATCACAAGGCCTAGGAATAACACAGAGCATTTCCTGTTCAGTTTTAGAAGGGCAAAAAAAATGAGTGATGCGAATTTCAGGAATAGAAGTAAGAGTGTAGAAACTATGTTTCCAGAAAAGAAAAGAGACCACAAATAATTACAGTCTATTAAATATCTACAAATATACAAAAGTTATCATACACTCTCAGTAGCTGATATGGTGACGTTTTAAAACTAAAGAAAACACGCTGTGGATAAGGAGATAATAACAAGGTCAAAAACTTTTTCAGAAAAAAAAGGTACTTCTTTTTCTTTCTGCATATGGTTGAATAAGAGAAGGTTTGAATCCTGAGTGTATTTTAAGTGAAATCAAAAAACAAACAGTAAGTTACAAAAACCAGCAACTGAACATCCAATTACTGCTTCAGGAATGTGACAAATGCTCCAGCAAGCAATATATTAAAGTGCAGAAAAAGATTCAGCTTTTCAGTGAGGTCTTATTTCTTTTCTCAGAGAATAAGCAATCCAAATTGAATGAATTTTTCTTGATCGGAATGACATTTTCAATGTATTCAAATAAATTTCAACAATTAACAAACAAAAATCTTCTGTTGATGTTGTTGCTGGGATTCCCCTTTTTTAATTCTTCTTCTTTTCTTTTTTTTTTTTTTTTTTTTTTTTATTAAATAAATGACTGATAATAAGTAACCTCTTCAGGTTTTGGGAGGCAGAGGAAGGGGTCAGGGGCCTGGCAGTGGTTTGTTTCAGAGGCTTTTAAGACTAGATACTGTTTTCCTGTTCAGCATATCAAGAGACATTTGATAACAGTGGTACTATCTAACTATGAAGAAATTAAATTATTTTTTATATTTAGATTCTTTCATGACATATCTTCACAAAGAAATATCTTTTCTATGCTTACAACCAAAATTTTATGTCTAATGTTTTAATTACAAAACTGAAAAGAAGACCCTCGAGACAGTCTGTGTCTTCTTCAGAAAGTGTACTCACATCTGTGCTGGTTTTGGCTTAGTATCTTTCTTGTTGCTCTGAAATCTTTGGGGTTTATTCTGCCGTTTGTTGGGGTTTTTTTCCCCCAATATTGTAAACAATTTTATTTTTTTAATATTAAGAGTAGTTAAGAAAGCTTTACATTAACATAATCGCATCAAGATAATAGTATTAATTTGCTTTGACTGACATTTGGTATAATCACCACATTCTTTCTTCATTACTATTATCTGGAAATCACTGTAGTTTATTAGAATAGGAAGTACTGTAGGAAAAGATAAATTAGCTTGTCAATGTTCTACTTTTTCTGCTTTTTACTTCCTTTGAGTAATTTGTTGTTTCTACTTCTGTTCCTAGGAAATTAGTGCCAGTAAACCACCCATCATAGGTGTCTGAATGTCATTCCATAGAACGATTTTATAATATTTACTTAAATGTCTGGTTTGATACTTGATCTCCTGCCCTCTCAATATAGGTCAAGTGCAATTCTTTTTCCAAATTCTTATTGATGATAGTGGAATTGGACAACAATCTAGTAGTCTGAATACCAATTACAGTGAAGGCAGATCTAAATTTCAGTCACTACAGGTTCTCATACTGTTGCAAATTTAACTGTTTCACCTCTGAGTAATTACATATTTGACTTTGTAATTTGTCATACTCAGCTCTTTCAATATACCATGGGATACTAAGCCATCCAGGAAAATCAGTAAGTATTACAAATGACAGATTAAATCTTCTTGATGTTAAAGCCATGACTATAAGCTAAGGTCAAAAAGTTTCCAGAAAGTTTGATAGATATGTATGACATACTGGCAAAGCTCTCTGCCAGCTTTGAAACACTGACAACATATGAGTTATCACCTGTACTTGATAGTTTATCATCTGTACTCAATAGTCAGATTTATAGCATGCACTGTTGGAAAATCTAACTGAAGATTTGGTAATAAAGTTCTCTTTGTAGAACTGGTGACATCCCCCATCCCTATCCATTGGGGAATGAAACAAAACAATTTGCATGTTATTTTTAATGAATTGTTAAATTATTTGTAGATTAACATTCCTCTTCTATTTATCAAAGAGTTACTCTAAATTTCACATTATTTATGAGAATCAATCCATTTTGACAGCTCAAAATGTTAAAAATAGCCTCCCAGACATACTGGTAGGTTCAATTTGGAAAGTAATGTATGAACACTGAGCAAACTGAAGCTAAATCTCTGCTACTAACCCGAAGATTTATGTGTTCTTGATGGTTATAAAATTTTCTTCCTTGCTCAAATTAATTTTACAATAAAACCAGAAGTGGAGACAGTAGCAAGTCATGATGTTCATTAGCTGAGTGTCAGGGTTTGTGAGAGTGCCTGCTCCTTTAAGAGCATCTGGCCAAAAGAGACACAAACCAGAACATACAAATCTGACCAAAACATGGTAAGGGAGGTAGTAATAAGAACAAACGCGGTCTGTGGCACGAATTGGTAAGGATATGTGGTGTGTGACAGTGTTTATTTTCTTGGGTTTGATTCCTTGTTTTAAGTAATATTATCATTGGAGGAAACAAACAAACAACAACCCCCCAACAAATCAAAACAAAATTTAAAAGAAGAAAACAAAACAAAACAAAACAAAACAAAACACAACAATCAAAGATAAAAGGAGAGAGAGCGGAGTTGCTGGTATCTCATTCCTCACTTCTGTACCCAGCAATGAGGACCTAATCTTCCTGGTTTTATGGCTTCAGAATGTTGTTATCTCTGGCTACCCGGTGCCTTTAACAAGTGCATTGAAAAGTATTCCTCCACTTACCACCTTTTTATGTTTCAGTAAGGAACTTTCGTAGGGTGGGAAAGATATGGATTGGAATTAAGAGAGAGAACTCAGTTCTCCTGCTTAATGAGCGACTGGTCTGATCATTAAGCTGTGTTGCAAAGGATGCGCACAACTCTTGTTGCAGTCTGAGCTTTTATATCTAAGTTCTTCTTGGTCCGGGGAGCTACAGGTTCTCAATGTGAAATTATGTTAGAAAGAAGATGAGTGCCTAGGGAATAAGATTAGGAAATACAGGAGTGCAATTGACAGTTGAGCATTCCCAATAACATAGCTGTTAGGCCCCCCCAAAAGGTGGGGGTTTTGTTTGGTTCTGTTTGTTTCTTTGATTGCTTTTTCTCCCATGGGATGATGCCATATTTCCTATAAAAGCTAGATTGGGCTTTTCTAAATTACTTTCTTGAGTTTAGGCTTCTATATGTAGACGTGCCTACATCTTTGTTAAATACTTGCTTGTTCATGAGATAAGAAGTGTTATAGAATAATCAATCCTTTCTATATTTTTCTCACAAGAAGGTGAATTCTGTTAGTTTGTAGATACTTGAAACTAGGTGATAAGAACAGCACTGAAAAGTCATTCAGGAGTAATGTATCTCAGGGAAAGCACACAGATTCACATCAGTTATTTTCCAGTAATACATGACAAACTTTCCATGATGGACCACTACATGCTCGGTGCTGACTGGCTGGAAAGCAGCTTTGTGTAAAAGGACCTGGGGGTCCTGGTGGACACCAAGTTGAACATGAGCTAGTAATGTGCCCTTGCTGCAAAAAAAGGTGACTGGTGTCTTGGGCTCTGTTAGGAAAAGTACTGCCTAAGAAGTCAAGAGAGGTGATTCTTCCCCTTTATTGAGCACTGGTGGGACCGTACCTGGAGTGCTGTGGCCGGTTCTGGGCTCCCCACTGCAAGAGAGACATGAACATACTGGACAGAGTCCAGCAAAGGACCACTAAAATGAGGAATGGACTGGAACATCTGTCATATGAGGACAGCTGAGAGAGCTGGGACTGTTCAGCCTAGAGAAGAGAAGACTCAGGAGGGATCTCATCAATGTATATTAATACCAGAAAGGAAGGTGCAATGAGAATAGAGACAGGCTTTTTTCAGTCGTGCCCGGTGACAAGACAGGAGAAAAAGGCCACAAATTGAAACAGAGGAGGTTCCATCAGGAAACTCTTTTTTTATTGTGCGGGTGACTGAGCACTGGCACAGGTTGTCCAGAAGGACTGTGGAGTCTCCATCCCTGGAGATATTAAAAATACCATCTGGACATGGTCCTGGAGATCATGTTCTAGGTGGCCCTGCCTGAGCAGGGATGGTGGCTAAGATGACCTCCAGAGGTTTCTTCCAACCTCAATCATTCCATTCTTTGGTTTTGTGACCAGCAGCTGATCAGCCTGAACTATGTTTGCAAGTGTACTTGTGTCAAATAATCTCACAGTGTAATGCAAAATAGAACCAGATGTGGTTTTAGAAAAGGGAGATGGAATCTGTCTGTATTTTGTGCAATGCACAATCTAGTCAAGTCCACACATGTGAAAAAGGCAGGAAAAACCTCAGGAATGAACCAGGCTGTGCTGCTGTCCTTGGTAACCTGTATCTAGGTGGACTGGACAAGTAACAAAGATATTTTTTCTTATAAAACTGTGCCTGACATATTAAGGAAGAACCAAGGTCCTAAATCAGAAATCGTCAATAACTAAATTTCTTAAAAAAGCATCTGTAACCTTCAAGAGTCCTAGCTCTGTGTCATTTTTTCTAAGATGATGGAAGAAGCTTGATGGCACAGAAATGTAAGATCTGGTACTTTTATGTCTTGCTCTTGAGCCTGCAGCAGGTGTCACCATTATTAAAGATTAAATTTGTGCTTCTAGTGGTACTAAATTTCCTTAATTACTCTGGAGCCCCCCTGATTAATTTCTGCATCTAAGTAATATGCAGGACTCACTCTATCACCTTATCTAAGTCATTGTTGATGGATAGCTCAGAATTGCTTCCATAAACAATCTCTTATCTGAGATACTTGGTAAACTAGCAGTGGTAAATGAATTCACTAGTGCCAGTGTTTCAGAAATGCAAATACTCTGGAAAATTGTTGCAGATGGTAATTTGCAGTCCTGGATTGTGAATGGTTTGTAACAGCCTACAGCCTGGGAACAAATCCTGGGTTGAAAGCAACCTGACGCATTACCTCTGTCATGCTTGATGATAGAAATTGTGAATATTACATTATCATGATCAGGTTTTGGGATAGAAATTTGCAGAGATTCAGAAGACCTTGTTGCTCTTGTTCATCCCTTTGCAGGTCACTTATAGAGAATAATTGCAACATCCATGCTGCTTATGGACAACAAAAGTCCCCTTTGTGAGCATATACTCAGTACAGGAAAAAGAAAAAAAGCAAGCTAAATACAGACACTGTGAACGTGACTTCAAATTATACATAATGATTTGCAATGGAAATTTTAATGTACAAGACTGGCTGTTATCTACTTTTATCCATTTAAAAGGTGGTTTTGAGGTTATACAAGCTTCATTATCCTGTTCTACTAATTGCTATGTTTAGTGGGATATTAAGCCCAAAACTGATAAACTCACCCAAAGATTAAAAGTAGGACAGTGTCCATAAAAAGATGTAACAATTTTCTGACCCTTCCTCTCTTAGTTTTCATTAAAGCAATTACAGAATCCTTGAAAGAATCAAGTTACGATCTTCTCTATGCTTTCTTCAGTCACGGCTTCTTATATCTTAAGTGACTTTGAAGTTTTCTCTGAGTCTGAATAAACTCACTTTCTGAAAAATATTTATATAGTTATTGAGATAATGAAAAGGAACTTAAGAATAGCTATTCAGCCCATGACTGAATGAGCACTTACCTTGGAGTAAGGCAGCTTTGTTCAAGGCCTTATTCTACTCTTCTTCTAAAACTGTCGAATTTAGGCAATTCTAACAAGAGACTGAATTCCACCCCTCCTCCAACTTCCTTCCACTTGTCTTGGTGCCTTATAATTTAGTTATAAGAAAATGACGTTCCTTGATTGGCCGGGAATGGTCTAAGTCTGCCTTTCCTCTCTTTTTTCTCTTTTTCTTTTTTTCTTTTTCTTTTTCTTTTTATTTTTCTTTTTCTTTTTTTTTCTCTAAACCGATATTAATGCAGTTGCAACATCAAAGAGTCACCCTTGGTTACCTTCCCTGACAGATAAATCTTTATAATTGGAAAAGTTTTAGCTACTTATATAGTTCATCTTCTAGTGGAAGATGTCATGCAGCATTCAGCTCAACCAGGGAAGAGTTGTGATAGCTCTCTGAACCAGAACTATATTTCTGGATACCAAAAGTAAAGTAAAATAAAAAGTAAGATAAATTTAGCAAAATTGGCTATTGTTTCTCTTTCTGCACGTAGGAATTTCTGCAATATTATATAGCAATTTTGCCAGGCTTTGACTGGCGGAAGGAAGGGCTAGGGTCAAAATTAGAGCAACTCCCACCAAGAAATATAGGAAAATTGAGTTAAACTTACTGATACTCACTGAGCTGATTTTCACCACTCACAAGTATGAATTGTTTTGTTTCACAGAATATGTTTTTATTAAAGGGAGAAAAAATATACTAAGGTAGAGAAATATGGTAAAATACCATATCCAATTTCTAAATAAAGTACAGGGTGTATAACTAGTTTACAGCCCTTGCTTCCCGTGAAATGAATGTTTAGATCAGCTAGTTTCCTTTTCTTTCCTTGAAGTAAACTCATCTTATAGCTTCAGATTAAGTACTTCGGGAAAGCAAAGCCCAGTTCAAGCAAATGCTGAATGTTTCACGTGACTGGCTTGCTTCAGCCTCTCACACCCTGCATTCCTCACTTAACTACATTCTCCTTGTCTGTCTAGCCATGTTTTACTATTTCTTGTTCTGTTTCCTGCTCTGCTGCTCTGCATTAGCTGTGTCCAACTTTGCCAGCTCCTCCCGCTAGCTACTCCTTGCTGTTTCTCTCACTTGGTTACCCACTGCTTGCTTTTACTTGGAAATAATAGACTCACTGGCTTTGCTAAGAGTTTCTGTTAGTTCAACTCTTAGCAAGAGTAAAGATATATATTGTCTGTAACTGAAAACTTGCTTAGTTTTTCAGAATACAAGAAAAAAGTCTGAAATGCCTTACTTTTTTTCTCAACTGACCATAAATCCTTACCATTTAGCAGAAGATTTTTGAATATGATTTTCTATTCTTACTTGCTTTCTAACTCTGGTACACTGCACTGGAAGCTATTGCCCTCATTTAGGGTGAGCTTACTGTGCCTGGAGTGAGTAAGCACAAACATCTGCACATTGTTTATTCACCAGCTTTTACTCAAGTGCTCCTCCTTTTTGAGCCCTTTTCCCTGTGGCAATCTTTGGAGGTAAGTTATACTTGATGTTTGCTTTGGTTTTATGAGACTAAAGAATGCAAGATTTAGTTCATCATGTCTCACTCTCATCTGGGTGCAACACCAATTGAAAAAAAAAAACCCTTATCCAAAGAGTTCTTCTCATCAGTAACTTGTATTAATATTAGGGAGACATACTAGGTGGGGTCATTCTTGATTTTCCTGTGAAGATGGTGCAATTCAATATTAACAGTTTGAATAATGGCAAAGAAGTAAGATATATGAATGTCACTATCTGGGAAACAATTGTAATTATGTGAGGCAACACTGTCATTGAAAATGACCATGATAAATTGAAGAAATAGTCCAAATTAATAAGTGGCAATTCTGTAAAGTACATAGAAATATATTTAAGAATGAGGGGGAAAAAAAAAAAAAGGAAAAACATAAAATTCCTCGTTACCAGCTGGGAAACACTATTTCAGGAAAGGATCTGATGTTACAAATCACAAATGAGGTAATAAGGTGAAATAAATTGACAAATTTAGCACAGAGGAGATCATCAAGGATAAGGATTTAGGCAATATGACCTATAAGAAAGAGCTGAAGGAACTGAGTTTGTTTAGTCTAGAAAAGAAATGATCAAGAGGAAACAACAGTATTCAAATATATGAAACTGCAAAAATGAGACAGTGATGGATTGCTTTCCATATCTTCTGAGGGTAGAGCAAGAAATAGTCAATATAATATGAAGCAAGGAAGCTTCAGATTTGATATTAGAAAACATAATTGCATAAACAGTTAGCACTAAGTTTGTCAAGGAAGGTAGTGGAATTTCTTTGGAAATCTTAAAGACATCTTGGCCAGTATATTTTGTCTTGCTTAAATGCAATGGTATGTGTTCATTCAGAGATGTTCTCTCATTCCTAAAACGTGCATCTTAGAAACAATTCTGTCTCTCAGTCTAGAGCTCTGTTAGATGAGAGCATTGCCGTGGAAGGAACTAATATAAAATAAAAAAAAATCATACTAGAATCTAACAACATGCCAGTATCAGCCCAAGACCTGGTCAGTCATCCAAATACCGTACTGTTGACATCTGAAGTCCTCGTCACAACTCCTTTCTTTGGGGTTCTCAGCCATACAAATATTTTGTTAGGTGGTCTTTTCAGATTATTTTTAGGATTTTTCATGACTTTAAAATCAATTATGTTACAAATCAGTAAGGCAGTGAAATGGAGTGATGAAATAAGACTTCTGAGTCTGAAAGTCTTTTTGTATTCAGTTGCCAACTAAACATTGCCTTCAGGCTACATTTTGAATGGGATTTTGTTGAAAAAGATAATAATTCATTAGCAACATACTGGTCGAGACCAGTATTTGAAAGAGCACTACAAAATAAGTAGGATTAGTTTGCTAGGATCACCTAGAAAGTATGGAATTTATGATAGTGGCTGGAAGAATGAGAAAAAAAAAAGGTTAGATTTGCTGGGTTGGTTTGTTTTTCCCTCCTGAATTCTCTTCTGATTCATGGTAACAGGCCACATTACGCACATTTCTGTATTTCAATTTCCACAATTAGAGTTTAGAAGGAGCCTATCTGCAACCCCAAACTAGACACTGTTTGTCCAGGTTTGCAAGGCTCTTGCGTTCAACTAGATTCTACTTCTTGGTCTGAATGTGGTATTACAGCTGTTGAATGCATTTAAAAAACCTGCAGAATTTTAAACAACTTTAAAGCATCATTAGACATATAATTATCTGTGTGACAAAAATAATATGGAAATTACATGAGCAACAGGTACATAGATCACCTCTGAATGTGCCAGACAAAATACTCTGTGGCATTATCTAACTCTCTAAGTACACCAAGTACTGGTTGACTAGTTCAGATTATGAAGCTGTGCTTGAAGATCAGAAGAGGAGCATGTGAGAAAGACACTAGAGACTGTTCTCAAGCTCAGATTCCAACTAGGACAGGGGATCAGATATAAAATCATAAAAGTTCATCGATATAATTAGATATAATTTTTTCTGTTTTGCTTTTTGGTTTTACTTCTGTATGTACATAGTGTAGATTTTTTTTTTTTCTCTCTTTCTCCAGAGTTCAGTTACATTCCAGCTGGAACCAGAAAAAAAGCACCTACCAGTGTAGCATCTGACTCAAGTTATAACTACATATTGGAATCTAGAGAACTTAATCCAGAGTTAAAAATATCAAACATAAAATTTGAATATATTTGGATCAACTCTCTTGTTTTGATTTTCAAAGGTTACTGATCAAAAATTACTCTACTGGTTTACCATATATTTAGGAAGAGAAGTTTCTTTTGTCAACAAAACTGAACTTTCTGTATTATTCTGGTCTGCATAATATGATGGAGTGTTGCCCTATAGCTGAATAGAAACAGATGTATATGGAGAAAATAACAAAAACAGACACAGATGGTGTATCACATGTATAACTTCTTAATTTATCCCTCTTTGTGTGATACAATTATCCTGGCAAGTAGGCTGTATTCATCCCCTTTTCACAGATTCTGCCAGTTCCCGCGGGGACACTTTTCTGCATCATGCTGTAAACTGCCAGGGCAGCACACAAGGATTCCTCACTCTCTCATTGCACCCTCTCTAGGTCCCATCCCTGTCCATTTTGCCTTTTGTTTGTTTGTTTGTTTCTTTTTGAGTAACTGTGATTACAATGAAAATAGGATTCTTTCAGTTAATTGTTTCATCAGAACATTGATGTGGTTTTCCTCTTTAGGCAAAAAAACCCCCACAAAACTCATCCCATTTCTTATATGTTATTTGCAACTGTAGGATCCTCTTTTCCACAGGAGAATGTGTTATTTTAACTTTATGTTCAGAATTCATATTTACTTTGTGAAATTCATATAAACTCAACCTAATCTCAACAATATTGGGTTTACTCTGAACTCTGCATAATGAATATTGAACTGGGACTTTGGGTTGAATAGCCAGCTGCTCAATGTTTCCCCACCAATTTGTAAAAGTGATTTCCTATCATAGCCTTAAAGATGTCTTTAAGCTTGTAGAAATTGTTAGTATAGAAATAAGTATTCATGTAGAGCATTGAAATAAAGGGTATTCATGAGTGTGTTAATTCAACTCCTGTGGTAGGTGGCTATAATAAAACAAAGCAGTGTCCCCAAAGTAGGTACTGGAGAGGAGGGTACATTGTGAAACAAGGAACCTCGGTTGTTTCTTCTCCATTTTTTGTTGTGTTTTTGTTTTTTTTTTTTCTTTTAACAAGTATCAGAAAGGTTTAAGCCATTGCCACATACTTGACAGTTGTCTCGTTCCGTTAACAGTACAGAGCTATACACTTGGCTGCATTACTTTGGGTCAGCTTTGCATAAGTCCATGGCTTTATGTCACTTTCTGCCCAGTAAAGAACTGACACACAGATCAGGCAGAAAACAATGAATTAAAGTTCCTTTTAGACAGAGACAAATAACAACATTGGGACAGGTTGCCCAGGGAGGTGGTAGATGCTTGTCTTGGGTTCAGCGGGATAGAGTTAGTTTTCATAGGAACCTGGGAGGGGTCACAGCCAGGCCAGCTGAGCTGAACTAGCCAAGGAGCTCTTCCATACCATGCGACATCATGCCCAGTATGTAACTGGAGAGCGGGCTGGGGGAGCACTCGGCTTTTGGTGGGGGAAGTGGTGGAGAGTCGGATTCTGGGTGGTGAGCAGTTGCACTGTGCATCACTCCTTTTGTACATTCTTTTATTAGTACCATTGTTGTTGTAACTTCTCTTTTTGTGTTGTCCCAGTAAATTGTCCTTGTCTTAACCCAAAAGGTTCTGTTTTTTTTTTTTTCTTTTCTTCTTTCTGATTCTCCTCCCCATCCCACTGGAGGTGGGCAGGGAGGAGTGAGTGAGTGACTGTGTTTCATGTCCCATCTGGGTCGCCAAAAAGGACTGTTGTGGTTTCAGCCCAGCCGGTAACAAAGGACCACGCAGCCGCTCTGTGCAGGAGGCTCTCTTCTCACCTTACTAATTTCCCAGAAGAATACCTCATTATTAAAAAAGGTTTTCCCACCCATTTCAGTCATTTGGGGTAAGAAACTGTATATATACATACAAAAATAGACTCAATAGGTAAATCAGCTGTCAGAGATATCAGAAATTGGAAAGGTTATGGCATTATTTTTGTTTCCTTGAAAGCATTAATTCAAAATCCAAAATTCAAGACTCAAAATTCAAAATTATTTTTAAAATACAAGTTAGCAAAAAAAAAAAAATTTCAACCAGAGGAATACACCAGTTATGCATAAATTCTTCTACAAATAAACACAGACAGCCTTTTTACATATGTATCTGTAATGTTCTTTTAATTCTCCTTCATTTTTAGAACCCAGCTTTTCAACTTTTAACAGTATACTTGACATACAAAACCCAACAGAAATGTTATATACCAAGTAAGTCAGTGTGAAAAGCTTTTTTTCCCCTAAAATTATATTTTGAGAGCTTATGATTTATATACTTACATGCCTCAAAAGGGCAAGATTCATGTCTGCTACATCTCTTGTGAAAATTTAATTGCAGTCTTCATATGATGGTTCTGGTGAAGTTTTTTCATGTTTCAAAACTTTACTTCAAAAGAAATCTTCAGATTTCTCTTTCAGTATTTTTTATCAAACATCATTATGACTGTGATCCATGAACCATAATAAACTTTCAATATTCCCAAAAGGGGAAATGCAAAATATGAATCTAAATTGCTAGCATGATGAATATCTATTAATATATAAACATTTAAAACCACAATGATGTTATACAGAAAAAGATATTTCCCTAGTGTATATGCTCAAATAAGGAAGACCGGACAAAAAAAAGTTATCTCACAAAGATGGGAATTGTGAACGGCTTTTGAATTAAATACAGTTTCCCTAATCTGCAGCAACCTAATAAAGCCTCTTGATGAAGCCTATTGCCAAGAAAATCTCTTCTGTGCAAAGTCTGTAGGAAGTAAGTTTAGGCTGGAAAGAAGTGAAAGGATCTTCCTTCCTTTAGGAAGAATCTTTGACCTTTTCATTCTGCTGTCCTTCTGCGCATATTTTAGTGGGCAGCTTTTGTCTTATCATTTTCTCCAGACCTCCATGACTTTAGAGGTCAAGCAGAAACACTTGTTAAATTAATTAATACCACATAAAGAAGTTGCAGTCAGACTGAGAAGTAGCACCACACTCAGTATTTAACCTAGTATCTGGGAAGAAAAGGAAGTAACAGCCTTCCCTTTCTACCCCATCTCTGCTTCCAGCACTTTGTTTTCATCCTTCTGTGCAGCAGAAATGTAGCTTTAGCTCTAAGGATTTTGTGCATATTTACCCCTCTTTATAGATTACTTTCACCCTATTTTTATCACCACATCTCTGTCTGAAGCAACCTGGCATACTTTGTAATACATCTAAGTACAGAACAGTCTGGGTTTCTATCACTACACCAAGTCCAAGATATTTCTTATAAAACTAGGAAATGTGCTTTCAGAATTTTCTTTATGTTCCTCAAAGGCATGCTTGGTCCCATTTTAATGAAATGAAAAAAAAAAAAAGTAAAACCTTTATTTTAAACTGTTACGAGCTGGACACTAGATAGATTTTAAGACACATTGTCAGAAATTATTCGCTTCACTGCATTTTACAAATCACAACTACAGTAGTTGTACCTTAAAACACATTTACAGACTTGACAAAATTTTGCTGGTTCAACAAGTATTTCCTACTGCTAGTTAATTTAGTCTTTAAGAAGTTTTTAACGGTCTCACCCTTTGCTACTACCTACCACTGTATTATGCAGACATCTCTTGTGGTGATTGAATCATACATAGTTTCAAAGTGAAATACAATCTGAAATAGTTACATGCAAGAACAAAAAAGGTGGCTGACATCAAAACTGCTGCAAGCTCTACCCATTAAAATGCAAGTCAGCAAACATTTAGAGGCAATCTAATAATTTTATATTATTAAATTGTTTTTCATAATTATACATAAGTATAATTTGTATGCAAACTGAATGTGGAGTAATACACATATAGCTGAGGCATAGTTACTGGCACAGAGTGGGAACTGGTGAGGAGTGCTGTAGGGTTCCCTTTCCACTGTTACCTCTTCCCTGAAGGATGCCACACACTTCATTCCACATGACAGAACATGCTGTGACACTGCATGATCCCCACAAACGCCAGGCCTGTCTACCTCTGGCCCTGGCCAATTCATCACTGAAATTCTTCATGAGGCTACCAGGAAATACTCTTTTAGATTTGATAACTAAGAAGATTTTTTTAATTTTCCTTTTGTCAAAGATTAAAAACTTAACAGAATCTTCCCCAATTCCTGTACTCGAATTATGACTAGTTTCAGTGGATTTATAAAGAGAAAAATGGAAGAAAATTTGAAAAAAACATGAAGTTATAAAGAAAGATCCTTATACAGGATATATTTGGCACATCAATAATAATAGATAATAAGTACTGACAATTGTCATTGAAATTATGTAAGACTGATTTTCGATCATCAATTTGCTTCTCAGATGCCTGTAAATGTAACTGTAAAATTCTCAGTCTAATTGGTTGGTCAATTTGAGCTGGAGATTTTCTTTCAGATGAATGGAAGTCCATACAATTTACAGTGGAAGAAACAAGAACTGTTTTTGTTTTCCCTCTTAGACCAAACATAATTAATACATTATTCAGTCAAGTAATATATTTGGAAGATTTATGAAACCTAATAATTTTAAAAGCTTTAAAATAGTTATGAAAACTGTCTAAAATTATTGAACTGAATTGTGTGAAGTTAATGAGCCTTGATATACTTTAAAATATGAAAAGCATATATTGCATAGTTATCCAAGAATAAGTTGTATCTGCCATTGTAGAAGACAACTGTGTGTATAAACAGTCATGTCAAGCCTATCTGAGAATGATTACAGGAGGAGCTTCTAGCACTAAAGGCCTCCTAACATCATTTTTATCCCTGTAGGTTACAGTCATCATATTTTTCTCATTGATTTGTATATAGGTGAGAAGACTAGTACATATTAATTAAGTATAGTGAGCCACATTCAGGCCTCAGTTTCATTACATCTCTAGACACTCATTCAGGACAGAGGATAGTCGTGTATGTCTGGAGTTAAGTCTACAGTGACACTTCACACTTTGGATAACCGCATTAATAAAAACATTTTAAAAAGGTAGATTAATAGGGGGTTTTATGAGTTTCATATTGTGTAGTGGAGCAACACTGATTTTACTAGGCTTAATAATTGCTCTATTTAGAACTCTTTTAACCATAAAGCCCTTTTTCTTCAATAAGCTGTGAGGTTCCCAGTCATTTTTAACTAAAAAGGTGTCTCCTATCATTTTTATCAATTCTGTCATTACTTTATCAGTCAAGCATAAACAGTCCTGCATAAATTACACATTTTAAATTATTAGAATTTTTCTTTAGAGCAGTTCTATACACACTTCTATGTAATTTAAGGGCAACTAATTTTATTGAACTACAAATTCTTCACAGAAAGATGAGGATTTTCTTTAATATTCTTTCTAAAGAACCTCTGTAGGTTTTTTGCTGTTTGGTTGGGTTTTTTTGTTTTGTTTTGTTTTGTTTTTCAAAAGAACAGGACTCTCTTATTGTAGAAGACACCAAATAAGCACTTGCCTATTACACTAGGTATTGCTTCTACCCGGCAACGACAATTATGTTTGCTCAGGAGAGATGTAGAGAATTCCTGGACTATTGACTATTATGAACAGTCATGTAACAGTTACCATAGTCAGGACAAAATAACCTGTTATTGTCTTTAATTCAATTTTGGTTTTTAATACCAGCTATTTGACAGAACCAACAGACTGGGCCTTAAGGCTATTATTTTCACCTGTGCTATTTTTATTTCAGGTGATTTGTAGCAATCATTTAAACTGACATCTCTTGTGTGACCAAGCACTTTGCTGTTTTCAGATTGGAATAATTGCACTTTCTATTGATAATATTTAGGCACTTTTCTCAGAAAACCTACATCCATGTTCACAATCTTTCACAATCAGAGCAGGGTTCTGAATATTGTCTTTCCTTGGTCCAGTTGAATAACTAGAAACATTACCTATAATACTTTTCAACTGCCACTGATATATGGGCCATAACTAGCTTTGGCTTCCTTAAGGCATTCATATAGGAGAGATTCCTCTGATAACATGAAAAATAAACTCCTTAGCTTGAAAATCCTACTTTGGGCTCTGGGATTTACACTAAAGTGAAGTTTCAGCCAGTACTCAAAAGCCAGGTGACTTGCACATGCTCACTGGCAGGTATCTGAGGGACTGGGATTTGGATAAATGAGGTGGGATTTTTTTCACCTAAATTTAAATATATTCAATGTGTGTACCTACATGTGAGCTAGGCATCTAGATCTCCACTATAATTAGAAGAGATCACCAATACAGTCAGTGTAGTCTCATCTAATGATAAAGTAGACCCCTCTCTAGACTCCATTACAGCCTCATAAGTATACATTTTAGATATTGTAAGGCAGGACTCACTGTCCTGGTTTCAGGACGGATAGAGTTAATTGTCTTCCTAGTAGCTGGTACAGTGCTGTGTTTTGAGTTCAGTATGCGAAGAATGTTGATAACA